>JAVKLA010000036.1:24798184-24835740 GCA_034782735.1 Sagittarius serpentarius | reverse complement strand
AAGCACGCAGGGAAAGGGGTGGGGCTTAGTGCCAGCGCCGACCGCCGGGGAAGAGGCCGCTGGGGGCCCACGCCCGAGGCGGGACGCCGCCAGCCCTGAGGCGGGCGGGTGGGGCTCACCTGAGCGCCGCGGCGGGAGGTGCGTGTCTCCGGCAGCAGGGAAGCGGCGGCGCGCGGCCTCCCGGCTGCCCGGGAGCGGGAGAGACCGGCGGAGGGCGGGGCGAGCGCCGAGATATCGATGGGCGGGAAGGGTGGGGCCAAGGAGGGCTCATCCGGGACCGGAGGGAGGCGCGAGGCTCAGTTAAGGCTTGCGCAGCCAAGTGCAGAGCTGTCGATGGAGGGCGAGGTAGAGGTGGAGGTGGAGGTGGCGGCCTGGGCGCGGGTCTGGGCCTGGGCCTGGGCCTCCGCCTCCCCTGAGGGAGGTGTGGTGGCCGCTCCCCTGTTTTCGGCCACCCGGGAATAGGCCCTAATCACGGGGCCTGCTGGAGCGTCCCGAGGCTCGCAGGTGTGTATGAAGGCGGTAGTATGAGGTGGTGGTGACAGGATCCTCTCCGGGGCGGGGGAGGCGGGCCCTTCTCTGGCCTCCCGCTGCTTCGGGACATCTTGCACACCACTTGCCTCTTCTGCTAGCTGCTGGTGGTTTGGTATCCGTATTGCTGAGCAGGCTGGGAAGAGGACCAGCGTTGCTAACAACGACAAGCCTGACGTTCCCTTCCTTAGACGGCCAAGTCATCCAAAAGAAAGTGTTCCAAAGCTGTAAACCACAGTATTAGGTGACATGCTACTCGCAGAGCCACAGATAGAATCCAGGATTCCCACTGCTGCTTGCCCTTAGCACCTGACAAAGCGTTGTGTAAATCCGTGACAGAAGCTTTGCAATAGCCCCTTTCCAATGCTAGTTTCTGTTTAGTCTCCACTGGCAGAAATCTGTGCTGTCCCACATTCCCTGGTATGTGGAGGAAATGAGGAGTCTGTTACAACTACAGGCTTTTGGAGGCAGAGATTTTCTTACTTGAGAATGCTATTTACACTTGAGTCCTATTCATTAAAGGTGGATTTTTGCTATTAATGCCCTGCACTTTTATCCTTGAAGTAAAGTCCTCTAAAACATTTTCAAACAGGGATCAGGGGGGAGCGGGGGCAATGTTTTCCAAGGCTTGAATTATAACTAGATGTCCAACTCGTAGGGACTTCAGATCCCAGCTAAAGGATTTCAGATGGTCCCAGAAGGGATTCATCTGCAAGTTGGTTTTAGTAGCCATTCTGAAATTTGGTTTCATTCCTTCAATCTGGTCTTTGTGGGCAGACTGTTACATGACTGCTCTCGGCACCTTGTCACATCACCAATGAGTTTCACCTGGTTTGTATTTATAGTTCCATCATCCAGCAAAAGTATGATGGGAAATCAAACTCTTGAACTGATTTAACCATAGGAGTAAATGAATGTTATAAACCATCAAACTCTATGATTTTTTTACATGTACAGTTGCATGTTAAGAACCATGACTCTCTGGTTTTCGAAACAATGTGATCTTGATTCAGTTATAAATAGAGAAATGGGCAACTGTGGAAATAATGTAGAACCCCAGTTATAGACACCTTCCTATTCAGCATGCAAAACACAGACCCAATTTCTCTTTGATATTAAAAACTGGTGAGAGATTTTACTATGCTGTAAAAGCTGCCCTGGTCAGGTACTCTCCCCACAGTGCACTTGGGTAAATTATAAGCAGTTAAACTTTTTTTAGAAGGTATGATTCATTGTTACGAGTTTTTTTATTTATTTAATAAGTTAAGGGGCTGTATTAATCCCAAGGTCTTAAGAACCTGAAAATATTTTTAAGTGTTACCAGGTTAATTTTAAAGCTTGAAAAGTTCTCAGCCTATAGGGACTAGAAAAGAAACTAGCAGCGTAGGTAAAGAAGGGCAGTGCTTAAAGGATGAAAAGGGAAAAATAGAAGTAACCATCTGACATTTCATACTGCTTTTGTTGTATAAAAAGTATATTTCTGGCCTCTTCCAGGCTTGGCTGCAAGGATTTAACCACACATGGAACAGGCCTGCCAAGATGTGCTCAATATGCGCGGTCCTGAGCTGGCAAAGCCTTCTAGTGTGCACATCTCATCGAAGCTCCTGGGTTTTCTTATTGCATAGGCCTATATTTGGGGCTTCAATTAATAAATATCTCTCATTACTGTAATCCTTTACTCTCCTCTTTTTTTCCCTGATGCCTGTTTTCTGATCTCTCTTACTGTGTTCACACTCTCAAAAGGCACGTTTTCCTACAGACGTATGTGAGTCTTGAATCCAAGCTGGGTTAGTCTCCTGTGATATTTCTCAGTAGGGAATGGTTATCTGCATCAGTTTCAGGTCCAAGACTTTTCAGACTTGTCTGAACAGGGAAGATCCTGGAACAGTCATTGCAGAATAGCAGTTACTGTACATTAGCTCCTGTATAAGTCTCTTACTCTTCCAGACTCTTACTGTTCCTGTGAGCATCACATTCAAGCACCCATGTTACAGAAAGATACAGAGGGGGAACAAATTTGGGACAGCTAGAGCACTTTGAATTTCTGCTTTCCCAGATTCATGTTAGTTCTGAGAGTGTTCCTGATCTTGGCAAATCCTGAGATTAAAAACTTTTGAATGCAGGAATTAAAATATTTGCTTGTTTCTCTAGTACAGCTAGCATATTTTTGGGTGTTCAGGTATGCTTCTAATAGTAAGTGCATCTGCTTAGTGCTGGAAACCACGACAATGTCTTACGATGCTCCCTTATGCAGAAGTATCCCTGTATTACCCCCTGTATTGGCTGTACCTGTCAGACTGGAAGCTAAGTATTGCATTAGCTTGTCCATAAGGCAATGTTTCTTTCAAAACAGACTGGAAAATCCAGGGTTTAATTGATCCCCATCCCTGATGAGGCACCTGTGTGCTAATCTGAGGGCTCTGCATGGGGTAGGAGGAAGTGGGCAGCTGGGGATGTGAAGGAGGGGTTTGCAGAGTAATGCTTGAGGGGGGCAAATCTAGAGCAACACAGAGTACTGTTTTTCCCAATTGTAATCCTGTCCTTGCAGGAAGAGAGCAGGAAGCAGCCTGAGGCTCAGTGCTTTTGAGGATTTACGTGCTGTGGTGGCAGCCTCCTTCGCCAGATTTGCTGGAGCTGGGCTGTTCTCTAGCACTGAGTTATGCTTGTTCCTTGGGAAAACTCGGGTGGAACCCACTACCTCTTCCTTTGTTGTTACCTTGCTCCTTTTGTTCAGACTTCTGTTGAGGCCAGTGATTTATAACTCACTGAGCCAGTGAAAGAATGCTCCAGCAATACAAGTGTCTCTAGAAGAGCTGTGTTTGGATGGGAGAGTAGTGAGTATGAGAAGGGTGATAGTGGGAATGAGTGAAAAAGAAAAGACGAGAATAGATCCAGGGCTTGTAGGTGGGTCTCTGTAGGCATTTCAGTTTTCTTGTTCCTGCTTCACGTGCATGTTTTGTTCATTTAGTGTGTGAAGGGAAGGGACAGGAAAAGGGGTAGGTGGGGAGTAGAAGACGGGCCTGTCACTAGATGGCATACCAAGCACGCCTGAGAGCAACCGAAGGTCTGCTGGGGGCCTTTGCAGTGGATTTCACCGCACATGGGACTGCTTAGCCATTTGTTCTAAGGATTTTTTTCTCTTGCAGCAGGCAGGATAGTCCTGCCTGTTTTGCTGTGAGGCCCTGAGGACCCAGGCAGCATGGTCCTCTGCTGTCATTTCAGAAGTAGTAAGAATCAGGTATAAGAAAAAATGAGACTGTACTGAACAGCAAGATCTTTCCCTAAACCCGCCTTTCTCTAGAGCTTCAGTAGCTGCTCATTTTCAAAAGGAAGGTCTTAAAGGCTTGTTAAAATGGTAAATACAATAATTGAAGTCTAATAGCCTACTGTCGGGAGACAAACAATACAGTGAGAAGGACTGCCTACAGTGAGTTGTGATGAGGACAGTAACATGCTGGGATGTGCTCTAGAAATCAAACATTTCACTGACTCTTTAGTTAGCTAATTGTGCTGTTTTGCATGTTCTGCATTGACCACAGACTGAGAATGCGTCTCACCAAATGAATCTTTTTTAATTACTGATAAAATGCCATGTTGTGTCAATCACTTTTGAAAAGAGAAATTTCATTCAATGTTTTGAAAGAAAAACGTCATTTGTTTGCATGTTTCTGAATATAAATGGTCTTTAGCACTTCCTGAGGACTCATTCCCCATTAAGTGATTGCACCTGTTTAATATGATTTGGATTTTTATGAGCGCATTAGACTCTTACTGGGAGTCTCTCAGAGTTATAGAAGTGATAATATGAAGTTAGTGTGCCAAGTGTAGTGATGTGTTGAATGCTGTCCATTTGCTCCCAAAGGGAAATTAGGGCTCCTGTGTACCTGAGGGCCCCATGTCTCTTTATAGAGGTGGAGCATAGTCTAGGTTTGTGCTGGTGTAAATGAGAATAGACTCTGGCTGCTTGTCACTTGGTCAGGCTCATCACACTTTCCCTCACAGACAGTGTTCACAAAATGAAAAAATCCAGGTCAGTCTGAAGCAATCCAGTTTATGCTTCTTCAAAAATTATTCTTCATCCAGCTAGCTGTAATAGGAAGAGAGTTATTTGGGGAAAAATGAAACCTTACTGAAATGCTACAGATGCTGTTGGGGACTGAATTTGAATCAGTGATGGCTTATCATTGTGAATCAGTGTAAAAGAGCAACAGCACAGGAAAGGAACATGTTCTAAACACTTGTTCAAGAAGCAAAGTCAAGCGTGTACTGCCTGGTTCTGCCACAGGAATATGACAGCTTAGCCTGCAAAACCCCACATCCATTATGTAGCTCCTACTCCTCTGCTGTACTCAAAGTCCTTTGCAAACACTGAGTAAATAAGTTGTAAAATATATTTGTGAGCTGTTGTAGTAACTCTAAGAGTGAATTTTAGGACCTGGTCTGTTGCTAGGTTGGTCATTGCTACTAATGTCCAAGAGGAGAGATGTCAATGGGAATACAACTGAGAAGAGGGACACAGTTAGCCCTTTAGCCAAGGCACAGTCCTGTCAGAAATGTATTCCAGTTACATTCACATGTATTCATTGGCTTCTTGTAATATCTGCAGTGCCATTTGGAATGTTAAATAGTGGAATCTGATCCGAGCACAGGAGAGGTAAATGTAGACTAGAAGTAATTCTCAGTGATGCCTGTCTACTTCTCAAGGAGTGCAGTGGAACATTTTTGCATAAATATGGCTTACTCACGGAAAAAAAAGTTTTAAATATCTGAAAATTAATAGTGTTGAGTTCAATACAGACTTTGGAATGGAAGCAGAGTGGAAAATCAGAATGTTCTTCTATGTATACCCTAAACTAAACAGCTAGTTAATTTAAACTGATGCCGTGTTTAAAATTGGCCTAAATTAAATTTTATAATTTAATGATAAATTTAAAAAAAATTAATTTAAAAATCTTCTAACATTGAAATGAGTAGCAAAAAATTCTTCCTACTACATAAAATGATGCTTTGATTTTAATGTATCTGAGAAAACTTTTGTTTGTTTGTTTAGGTGGATCTAAACCAACATTTTCTGTTTTTTTCATTTTGTTCAGAGAAGAAAAAAATTTGCATATCACTGTTCCTTTTAACGAAACTCATATATTCAATATACGCAAGTTGCTTGTAGTAAACATTGTGATACAAACCAAATTTGTTTAATTAGTCTGTGTAGAGAGGATAGAAGCTACATTTCCATGCCAAACCCATGATTTTTGCTGTGTTTGCAGACCCATCAATCAAAACTGACAGAATGATGATTTGTAAGAGCTGCCACTGACAACTTGTTGAGCCCCATTTATCTGGTTTGCCTATTAACTGCTTCAGTACTGGCAGGCCAGTCACCCACACAAGTTTATCTGGTCCCTTAACACTGCTGAAGAATCTGGCATATTGGTCCTGAATGCCATGCAGTGACACCACTTTTACATAGACTAGGTGAATTATAAAGAGGAAAGACAGGAAGATTCAGAATTCCTTTGTATTTACATTTTATTTAATGTTTTAACTGGAGCATCCATACACCACAATGTCTAGATTACGTTCAGGGCTCATTTCAGATTTCAAGCACACCTGTATACGGGTGCTGTCTCCTATAGCCTCTCTTGCCTTCTGTTTCTCCTGCAAATTTGTACAGCAGCCAATGCCCATCTTGAAAGGAGCGTGTCTAAAATCAATAAGCAGAATACCCTCAATAGTGGGTATTCGACAGTGGATGATTTGTGATTTTTTGCAAGGCTGCTGTTGCTATCTTCTTCAGCAACACCTGCTTGTTCAAAGAG
Source organism: Sagittarius serpentarius (assembly GCA_034782735.1). Classification (NCBI taxonomy): domain Eukaryota; kingdom Metazoa; phylum Chordata; class Aves; order Accipitriformes; family Sagittariidae; genus Sagittarius; species Sagittarius serpentarius. Next base: position 24,829,393 of record JAVKLA010000036.1, on the reverse strand, counting down.
CTTGCTTTTTGTCTTGACTGCTTTGGCTCAGAGAACATTTCATGAAGTCTTGCTATATTTTTCATTTGTTTTGGCTTTTCTCTCTCCTCCTCCTCCTTTTCTCTTTTTACAATAGTTTCATCAGGTGCCCCACACATCAGTACCGTCTTCAAAATCAAGAGGGAACTTAGGCTGGAAACATATGCTTCTCTGTGAAAATGAGTTTAAAACAGCAATCATATTTCAGGCAACCTCTTCAAAGCAGGTCACTTTCCCTAGTTTTCCCAGTCATAATCTTACATTTTCCTTGCACTAATGCAGATAGTCCACATATCCATTTCCTAAAACCAGAAGGATTTCCCTGTCTGCCTTTTGTGTCATGTCTCTGTACAGCCTAGACCTCACCCAGGCTCACCCTTTCTGCAGTGTTCTCCACTTGACTGCTTTTGATTATAGTTTTTATTCGTAGCAATGTCCTGACCGACGCTTTAAAATTGCAGCTGGCTGTTTAATGTTAACTGAGAGAGCTACTAGGCAAGCAGTGACTCTACTTCAGCTATGGTGATGATGATGTTGTTTTCAAACTTTCTCCAACTAATGAGTCATTAAAAGTAGTAATAAAGGGGTTTGTTGGGGCCACATGTCCCTTGGAAACACTCAGCCCGTGCTAATTACAGTGGGTTAGCAAAGAAGTCAAGGCTGGTAAGTGTGTGGGAGGGGGCACAGAACAGTAATGGTGAGAGGAGTTGAAAACAGTTGCAGGAAATGTTAATTATACAGCTTGTTCACGTCAGCTTTCCCCTCCCGTTGAAAACAAAGCTCATTTTGAAGACACTTGTAAAAGTTGCTCTTTAGCAATAAAACTACCTTATGTCTCAACAACTGGTAACATGCCAGAAATGTAAAACTGCAGTAGAGTAAACAAAGAACTAATTTGTGCATGGTTATTTTACTCTCAATTAAAGCTGGAAATAAGATTTTGCATGACTGTGGTGCCACGTTAGGGCCAGTACACAGCTTTGCTCTGTGGATCTACTCCAGATTCTGCAGAGGACAAAGGAGATTTTTCAACTGACTTCCATGACCTTTGGACCAAGTCTGCTATTGATTTGTTATCATTCCCAAAGAGCCACAGACTGTCTTACAGACAGATAGTGCACTTCATCGAGGAACTTTGCAACTTAAAGGCCCTGTTCTGCAGTTATCAAAATGTGCAAGTACATTTATGTGTGTGACTGAGCAAAGCTAGTAACGTGTGTAGGTGTTTGCATGGATGTTAAATTCTAATAAAAGATGACAGTGAGAGGAAGGTGTACAATAAAAATGAGATGATGACAGTGAGAGGAAGGTGTACAATAAAAATGAGATGATGAGAGATGTGCAATTAATGAACTCTTACTTTATAACTAAGTAGTATATATCTGTGTAGTTCATGTTGCTAAGAGATTGCACTATATTTACTTTTCAAAGCAGCAGAACGTTATAGTATAGAAGCTGGTTCTTTTCTGGTTGGTCCCTTAGCCAAACTCCAGAGCCAAAAAGTTTTTAAGGTGTAGCTAAATCTGACAGATACTTAAGTTCAGAACTTGTGCTTATGTGTGTTTCATAGTCACAAAACTGTCAAATCACAAATGGCAGGCAGTCCTCTGAGAATGATGTCTGTAGGAGAAAGAATGTTGTACTTGAATGGTGGTATGTCTGCAACACTTCAGAAGACAGGAAGAAGTTAATTGAGAGGTGAAATTTTCATGCAGATACTGAGAGAAAATGTACTTTCAATCAAAACAAATCTGGACAAATTTTGTTGGCAAGATTGAAATATTGGTTTGAGTTACTTAAAAAAAAGTAGGAGAACTCTTAAAATATGTAATCTTTTTTCCTTCTCTTTCCTTTTCTTGAGTGACAGTCTTTTATGCAAGTAATAGAACGACTGAGTAATTTTCTCCATTGAAAGTAAATGCTAGCTTTTGAAAGTTTTAAAGGGAGGATTTAATATAAAATGGAGAAGACAAGGATTTTTGTTCCCTTTTTGTAAATGGTCTTATGTTTCAAAAAATGTGTGGGATTAAATAAGGTTATCAACTCCCCACCAGATGCAAGTTCTAACCTACCTGCAAAAATTTAATTTGGTAATTAATTTTATTCTTTCCTAGGTTGCACTTGTAGCTCTATCTCCAAGACTTTTCAGAGATAATGTAGCTCCATGAGCCATGTTAGCATAATCAAAATAATCATGTAGGTGCAAGAATCCCAGGATTAAAGAGAACTACAACTAGCTATAATTAGACTAATATCTGTGGAAGGTTAAGAGCATCCTACTTCATCCTCTTGGGATTTCTGTCAGGGCTGTCACTTTTCTAGCTACTTGGCAATGATGGTTGCATTTTTATGGTGCCTCAGGAGCAGATTTGCTGGCTCTGTTGACTGCTACATACATGGGAAATATGATGCAGAAAGTCATGCTGTATTCAGTTCTGTTTCCAGAGCCACCCTCTTTGAGTTTCTAGGATTTTCAAACCCAGGTCATTGACAGAAGCTCAGGACTTTTGGCTCATGCTTCAGTCTCCAGATTACTCTCTGTTCTGTTCACAGACATGTCAGGCCAGCATAAGGACCTGTACATGTGCTTCTCTGAATGGAAATCTGTCTTGTCCTTTAAACTGGCTACTGGCCTACACAACTTGGAAGGGGATCTTTCACAGGTGGTCCCAACCCTGTCCAGGAATCCCTGAGAGTGTTTCTGTTCATTTTCCAGAGACCTTTTGCTGGAGTAACAGCATGTTGGGTTTTTTTTAAAGTAATTGAAATGGCTCAGAGGTCTCCCAGTATCTGCTTGCATTGTGCCTCTCCCAGCCAGGCAGGTGTATTTTCAGCAGCTCCAAACTAAGGCAAATTTTAAAAACTGCAGGCATGATAATAATGACATGATAAATCTGATTTACTGTACAGTGCTGTCAGCTCAGGCTTGGCTTTTTTAAAAAAAAAACAAAACACAAACCCAACAAAACAAAACAGCTCGAAACCAATAGAGATAATTCCTTTAAAAACTGTAGTAGGAATAGCCTTGCTTTTAAACAGGTGTCTGGCCCCTGGCTGAACTTGGCATCTCTGAAAATACTAGAGCACTCAGAATCTAAAATACAGAAGATAGAAAAATTAGACTTACATAAAATCAGTTGTGCTAGCTTTTCACTGGCTACACTCTTTCAGTAAGTGATTGATTTACTGATCATACAGTGTATCTGACATTTACTCCAAATGTTAGATTTTATAGGTGGTAACCTAATAGCTTGAACCAGCTGTTTGTAGCTGCACATTAAAAACTTTGACCTTGGGCTCTCATGCTTCTCTTCCTTCCGCACCTTGGCTTTCTTGTAGCAGCCACAGCAGCGTCCTTATCTTGCAGGAACTGTGATGCATTTTTGCTGTTGCCCATGTTTACCCACTTGGTAATTTTTTCTTCCCCATTTTTCACTTATATTGGACATTTTATAGCAAGTAGTGGTGGTCTTGTGTAGTAGTGTTCCCTGAGACTAAGAAGCATTCATTCATTGCCAGAAATGATATATGAAATGGTATTCTTTAGAGAAATCTTTTTTTCCCTTATAAAATGAAAACTGAGCGTTTTAAAAGGTATCATATACAGAAAGTGCGCTGAAAGAATTTGAAGTGTACGGAATGTTCCCAGCTATAGCCCCTGAGGATTCTTCAGCACTTGTTAATTAGAAAACCCCAGTCAATAGAAGAGGTCAGCCAGTTGTCACATATAATAAACAGCGTATTATCTCCAAAGTTAGAAATTGTTTGATAGATCATGTTAAGTGTTGATCAGCCTGGGACAATCTAACTTCAGTAAAACTCGCTGAGATGATTAATTATTCTTCTTCAGGGTAACTAAACCATATGGCAAAACTAACTTCTGTAACTGAGGAAGTGCTCTGGGGCACTGAGTGGGGAAACAGTCAGGTTTAAAAGGAGCACTGAAGGCACTTAATGTGTCTTGATGGTATTGAGAAGGATGAATGTCAGTGGAAAACAGACTAATTTGTTTATAAAAAAATAACATTCTAGCGAAATATTGACATGCTTTAACTCTGAATATCTAAGAAGTGATATGAGTAACTCAATGCACTCAATAACTGCGCATTAATTGCAAAAATCAGTAAATCTAATGTTTAGACCTGTGAACAGGAAATCAGACTTATAGTAAAGTTCCCTGTGAACTAGGTGACAAGGTTGCTGTGTGTTTAGCCCAGATGCAGAATTTTGTGTGTCATACAGGTAGAAGATTTAAAAAGGGAATCTATCTATATGCAAATCAACCTTCCACTTCAGTAGCAAAACAGTTTTACATATGAACATGTGCTGGCCACCAGCATGCAAGAAGATTGTGCCTAGAAAAGTACCCTTTGATGTTTATTTATTTATTTTTATTTAGCTTGGGTCGGTTTTATGTTTTTCACTCTGTTACAGTATGTTTGCGAAACCAATAAGGACACCCAGAGTTGACTATTGATGTTTATTGAATCATTCATATCAAATAAACACTTTCGGGAGTCTGACCATGGAAAGTAAAAGCATTCCTTTGAGAGGAGAGAAATCAGAAATCCTTACTGGAAGAAAAGGATGTCTGCTTGTTCAATTTTTAAATGTCTGAGGAGAAGGCATGATTTCAAGTGGCATGAGTGAAATGTGGACACACTAGAGTGGGCGTTCTAGTCTGGGGTGTATGCAGTCAGGTTCACAACTTGCAGTTCAGATGCTCTGGGATGCATTAACCCTTTGCACTGTGCAGCCTCTTAGATGAAAAGGGGTTTTATGTGCCTCTTCCAGGTCCAACTATGAAGTCAGTCATCTAATCTGTTCCAGTTGGAACAGTTCCTATCTCTGTTTAGTGCTTACTGTCTGGATGGATTGTAGTGCGCAAGGGTTCAGGTCTCATTAATGTGTCATTTAGAATTGAAAACCTGTTCAATTTAATTTTGAAATAATTGGCATACATGTTCTTTTTTCTCTGTCTCTATTAATTTACTGATGTTACCGATGTGAGAGGAAACCATATAATTATTCCACTTCAGTAGCATCAGAACAGATATTTAAGATCCTGTTTTAGTCATTTGGGAACAGAAAATCAGACACACATAAGTGGGATTATTCTGGGGTCTGGGCCCATAAGGAAGTGAGCACTCTTAACTTCCTAAAGTCGGGGAGTTGAAGACCCTCAGTATTTGCCTGTCCTGTTCAGTTGGGTCCTTTAGTTCCTTTAAGTGTGTGACAAAGCCATTAACTTAAATGGGAACATTAATGTACTGAAAGATAGGTGTGGAGATCAGCAGCAGGAAGCAGAAAGGGAGTGAACAGAATTTTTTAGTGATCTGGCTATTTACTTCACTAAATGCAAATGATACACAATTATTTTCTTATTCCTCTGTTTCACTCTCCCATGCTGATCTTTTTCCTGGGTGCTGACGTTTTTCTTCTACCCTGTCTTTGCTAACATTTTCTACTAAATCAAGCAACAAGCTGCCTTTGTTACAAGTGAAGGACTCCTGAAAGTTGCAGGGGCCTGCACCATCTGGGCTGTCAGAATTCCCGTGCCTTTTTCCAGGGTGCTGGCGTTTCTCACCGTATTGGTCATTTAGGTCTACCTCATCATTCCAGCCTCTTTTGCTAGGATGCTGGTGCTTGTACATCAGATACCTTCTGCCTGGGTGCTGTCTTTTGGAGAATGCTTTCAAGTAGGTTAGCTGTGCACTGGGGGTGTCAGCATACTGGTCTGACAATGACCTTCTGCCAGGATGCTGTCGCTTTTTCAGCTCCAGATAGCCATCAAGGTCATCTTCTATCTCTCTTTTCCCTGGATGCTGCCTCTTCTGAACATCTCCATAAGATGTGTCTTCCTCCACATCTTTTTTTCCAGGATGCTGTCTCTTCTCCAGGTCACTTAGGTACTTGTTCCCGGGGTGTTGTCTTTTGGAAAGCCATTCTGGCAGAGGGGCATTTGATTCTGTCCAAGGAAAAGAATATTATTAATGAGCCCCAATAATCCTCACTAAGGAAGTTGAAATGGGAATTTGTGGAGTTCTGTGGTGCAGGATCATAATCTGTTGCTCATTATGCCCATTTAATTGCACAGTTAACTGTAAGGTCTTGAATTTGATCCCTCTGGATGGCATCTGTCAAAACAGTTCTGGCACGTTTTTAGCCAGGATGGATTGATACATTAGGAACTAGCTGCAGCCAAATGGGAAGACATGTAATGACAAAGCCTAATGCGTTGATTCAGGTAAATGTGTCAGATTCAGGGAAAGGGAAGTGAGTAAAAGATGCTGAGCAGCTGGAAGAAATCGGTTGCAGAAGCTGGGTGTGGGGAAGAGCTGGAAATCATAAGACAGGGAAAGGGTAGGGGTGAGACACAAGTAGAAGCAGGGATGTGGACATTTGAAAGCCAGCTTAGTGTTTCCAGCTACCGATCATAACTCTATTAATATCTTTTACTCATTCTTAAGCTCTTTTTAATATTTCAGGTCTTGGATCAACATGACCAACTCTCAGCATTTATGTGAAGAGGGAGGAAGGCTTTTTCTATGGGCACTATAGGGCCAGCTCTTCTTTCCACTCTGAAAGGGCTCTGTGCTCCTTGTTGGTGGCAGGCACCTATGTGCTGCTTCTTGCAACCCCTGAGTCTGATTTGCTTCCACTGCTGTGACTAGTGAGAGCAGAGCATCTGCAAGCTAGGAGGCGGTGAACACTAGAGCAGCCTCTGCGTTCCCAGCCACGGAAAAGCCCACATCTGTTGGGGGGTAGAAACCAGTGGTTGAGGTAGTAGGTAAATGGCAGCACTCTCACCTCCAATTAACATTAGATACAGGGTCCACAACTGAGGAATGTCCTCCGCGTGTCCTCTTAGAGCTTCCCTAGGGAAGTACTTGCCAGACAGGCAAGTTTTCTGTGACGGGCTTCTACCTTCTTATTATGTAGCAGCTGCTTAGTGATGGTACAGCATTGCCTAAGTGGGGCGATCTTAGATAAGAAAGTGCCTTTTGACAACTCTGTGTCAGTGTATTGCAGCAGACCTCCTATCCTTCCCCTCCCCTTAATTAGAGTAATAAATACATATATTAGAACCTGGGAACTGTACACTGGATCTAATGATCTCAGTCAAGTGCTATGCCAACATCACCAGATGGATGTCCCCAGTGTTATATATACCTTTATTCATCTCTTCTTCCTTTTCAGCTTTCTTGAGGACAGACTGAAGAATGAGGCTTTCAGTCCTCTGCAAGATGTCATCCAGGGGGCTTCTTCCCATGTTCTCACTTCCCTCTGGAAGGGACTGCTCCCCGTTGAGGCAAGCACCACACAAGGTCAGGCAGAGGAGTAGCAGTGGCAGCTGGATAGATGGCATTGTGCGACGGGGTTCCTGCAACTGCTATGGGAGAGAGAACAACAGGGGGGGAGGATGGAGCAAACAAACCTAGCAATAATAGCAGTATTTCCAGACACTGAAAAAGAAATATGGCACTGCTGTAGGGATTGAAGTCTCTTATGGGGGTCCTTCCTCATTTCTGTTACTAACCTCTCTATTTTATACATATTTTATATTCTTTGAAGAATCTGTAAATTCTTCATAATTAAAACCAGGCACTTGTTCATTTTTCTGGCAGAATAAAAATGAACATTTTAGACACCTAACTTTCTGATGCACAGGTAGTTCTGAAAGCCAGTGATTTTGCTTTGCCTTCTGCCAAGAGGCAAAAATAATTTCCCTCTTGAACTCTGTGTTAACTGTTGCCCCACATGAGGTACATACGTATATACCTGCACTAACAATCTCCACCAGGCAATTCCCTTTGCTAAAGGTTCATTTTAAAACAATACTGGGATTTGCAGCACTTTCATTCCACCTTTAGTTAAAGCCCAACTTTAATAGTCCATAGGTTTTTAATACCTGTTTCTATACATTAAAAGTAGCTGTGTGTCTGTGTATTTGTCAATATAATAAAATAGCTATGCTCCATTGGTCAGGGAGATTTCTTGCATTGGGGAAGCACCTCATATTTTTTTCAGAGACATAATAATAATCATATCCTCTGTTACCTCTTGGCCAGATAACAAGTGTTTTTCTATTTCTTCTAGCTAGAATTCCTAACACACCTATCATGGATTTATTTTCCAGTAGGCAGAGTTCCTTCAGTAGAATGGAATACATCTTTAATACTAGTATAGCAGTCATTTAGCTTAATTATATCTTCAGAACATAAAAGAAATGCACAATTTTACAAAGTTCTTCAAATTTTTAAAATAGAATGCATTTATTACCTCTCTCATTGACAGGTTTCTATCACTTATGAAGTCCTTGGATAACAGCACTAAGAATATCACATAGGTTATTTGGCTCAGAGCAATCTTTAGAAGGAAAGTTAGAATCAGCTAAAAAGGAAAAGATTTGGTAAATTACCTGGTTTGTAGTTTCAGATTTTTGCTTGATGCATCTGCCAAGAGATTGTTTAGTCCTTTAAAGCTGTTTGCACATCCGAGGTTCAAAGTTGCCCTTTTTCTGCTAAGACTCACACAGTATCCAGTAGAACTGTTGCTAAGTTCTCTTTGGATGGCTTGTGTCTCCGTACTTATACTGTACTGCCTCTGGACCCTTTATGCAAATAGCTGTGAGGTAATTTAGGTGATATGTTGTTTTCTTTTTTTTTTTTACTGATGTCAGAGATCTGCATTTTGAATGCATTTTAAAACTTGTGGTAGTTATTTGCTGACCTCCATATATCCATGCTCGACTCCCAGAAATTGCTATCTTTACATTCTCTAAAGACATTATGTTGAATTTTATGTAACACAGCATAGAGAAAAGGAGGTTTTTCTCTGCTTAACTAAAAGAAGCTTGTGTATCCTCTATTAAGCAAGCACTGTGGAGTAAATGCAGAGAGGTAGGTAATTTATTAAGCTAAGGAAGAAAAGCAAAGAAAAAAATGTAATGGATTATATTTAAATAATTTTATACCATGGGTTGTTATTCGGAATGATACTATACAGTTTTTGGCTGACAACTCCATATTTTCTTGGCATAGGCTTCTGTAAACAGTATGTTAGAATATGGGGTGCATAGCATTAGATGTTAAAACATAGTTATGTTGCTGCTATGTGCTTCAAAAAGCATTATACCATTGTAACTAGAAGTAAGACTCCCTCTCTAACCCATCTATTTAAGATACTCTTCTACACAGTACTACTGAAAACAGATTATGCGGGGGGCACAGATAAAGAGCTAGTGATTCTTTGATAATCTTGGTGATCCTGATGACAATATGTAGGACTAAAACTGGAGTACAGATTGCTCACAGTATTGAAGCAATTCATGATTCTTTTATTGTTACTGCATGGAATGTTTCAACCAAGTGAAGTCAATGTTTTTCTGCTTTCCCATTTACTACTATTGTCATAAACACAAAACCTTTGTATGTCCTTCTCATCACTGCCGTCAGTGTGTTTAAGTTAAAATTTGTCTTCAGCAGTAAGTGGCAACAAAACCCAACAACCTGTCACCATGCTTGAGAACACCTTTCTTGGTAGGACACTGGCATTTTAGCAGCTCTCTAGGTTGCTGTGCCACAGTCTGAGACAGGAGTTTGGGGGATACTCTTAAAAGCAGTGCACCTAAAAGTGGATCAGTTACGCTTATAGGTAATGTGGATCCTCATGTGGCTTGTAAAATTTCCTTAAGACAAAAGGCATTTTATGTCTGAACAGATGATGGAAATACCGTATAAAACTAAGAAGGGGTGAAGTCAGTTGTTCTCTATCAACATAACTTATTACCCATCAGAATGTAACAAAAAATGGTCATCTTACAGAGCTTTTTTCCCCCACCCCATTCAACTTTATATGATGGATCAGAAAATACACAAGAAGAATCTTGCTTTCAGTTCTTTAGGAAATGAAAGCTGACTTATTTGGGGTGACTTCAGTGGAATGCAGCTGTTATGTCAGTCTTATTCCATGCAAGTGTGGTCATCTCCTGAGTTTTGTCTTAATATCTCAGGAAAAATGTGTTAGTAATTGTATATAGATGTGCTTTTTGATATTAATTACCCTGCTGTAATTTGAGAAGAGTCTTGGATGTCAGTGCATGTGTTCCAAATTTGCAGTGGGGACAGAGGTTGGGGCTTACAGCATTATAACTGCATTTGTAGCAATTATATTTAAAATGGAATATATTTTCTTTCTTATTTGGATTTCTAAGGGAGTTTGAGACATCATGCACCTTATGTGCAGAACACATCTATGGCTTTATGAAGATGTTATCTTTGCCAATCTAAGACCACATCAGTATTGTTTTCCTGAGCAGGCATCAGAACCAAAGATCTGCAAGGCAATTAAATTCAAAGATCAACAGGCAATTTACTATAGTGCGCCAGTAAACAATGACTGGGCAACTAATAGTCCCTCATCCAAAGCAAAGATCCCTGTAAAGACAGTTCCTATGTATTTTTAGTTTTAAGCAATGCACTAGGACTTTCCAGGAATCTAAAGAATGCTGGAAAGTGTTTTGAATGCTGAAAAGTGTTTTAAATGCTTTCATTAATACCAGAGTTGCTTGTTTAACAAAGCAATAGCTGTCTGTAGCTTAGCCACAGGTTTGACCAAATAAAATGCCTAATCCAGAGTCCACTGAAATCAGCCAGATTTCTCCTTTAAGTGGGGTTAGCCTTAGCATGTGTCTGTCTCTGACTTGAAATGATCCACATATTAAATTGCATTTTAAAAAATCCTCTCACACTTTGAAGCATGGCTCTTGAAAAACATAGATGAGAAAAGAGAAGGTTAAACAGCTGAAACACTTTCACATATACAAAATCATATAAGCAAATTGACTCAAGGAACAGCTAAGAATTTGATATTAAAAATAGCTTCCCATATGAATATTTAATCTTAGCACTGAGTGAATGAGTCAGATTTCACTTGTGATACAGCAGTTGACATACTGAATTTCTCAGCTACCTAGAAATGATAGGATAGCTAAGACTTATGCTTTGGAACTTTGTATGACTGCAGTTTAATAAATCTGCATTTGCCACGTATCTCCAATGTGAAAATCCTCATAATATGTGCTTATGAGCTGGAAATAATTCTTGGCATGTAGTTCTCCCTCCAGTCTGACATTAATCTGGACAGCATAGAAGGCTTGCATGTGTAGCTCCAGCTTACATACAGCAGGAGCTGCTCCATGCAGAAGCCTCTTACTGAGTCTTGTAATGCATGTAATGGGCAGTAATGGCCAAATGCATGAGACTGTGCAGCCAATGCCCAGTCTGTCACCTAACCCTTGGTTACGTTCTTTTAAGACTCTCCAACCATCACAAACCAAACTGTGCTCCCTGGTTTCTCTGGACAAGCTAATGGGGCATCTTCTTCATCATGGTATTTCTAGCATAGTCAAATACTAATGCCATAGATTTGGGAACTGCTATTGCGTCAGTCACAATGAACCTCATAAGGGATTTACATTTACTCCACTCTAGCTGCTTGGAATTTGCTGGGTATAGTAACTCCTTAGATCTCTTATGGTATGACACCTGAGTTTAAAAAATTAATATATTGACCTATAAATTAGTGGGCATTGATGGAATGGGAACTGCATTTTTACATGTCTTTAGAAAAGTGAAACAGAGGAGTGAAGTTGTTAAGTTGCTGGCTCTCTACAGTGCTTTCTTGACAAGCTGCTGAAGCCAAGCATGCCTTCTAAATTAAAAAATAAATAAATAAGTAATAATAATAAAAGGATGTTTTCATCATGTGGTTGAAGGCTTTGGTAATTCTGAACAGCTTTTTAATCTTACTTTGTTACATTTTTTTCTTCAGTTAATCACATTTTCTCTATTCTTTTAAACATTAAATATTTGGAGCACATTAAGCATTGTGACTGCTATCTGTCACATAGAGTTTCTCTTCCGCAAGGCAGGAAGTGTGTGAAGTGAATTGGCTTGTTTTGGCAGGATTTTTTAAAAATTAGATTGCATAGATAGCTAGGTTGCTATCTGTGTATTGTGAAGAAGCAAGGTTAAAAATTGGTCTTGCCCTTGGAGCACAAGGTGGGGTTTGTACTGCTCGTTATTTTCCAGGGGATTTTATCCACAAATCTTGAGCCAATCCTTTAATCCCAATGGGAAGTTCTCTTACCTGCACAGACCGTCAGGCAACGGGAGCAGTCAGGAAGTTCTGGAGTCAGCAGATCTGAGCAGTTGTCTTAATGCATATGTTTGGGGCATTGGTTCCTCAACAGCCCTGCTAAGAAGCTGGTCTCAAAAGTCAGTGGAATTTTTTTCAGCTAACATGTATTTACAGAGCATTTCAGTTTTGAAAAAGCATTTTCTGACAGAAACTTGTTTCTGTGGTACATCCCCAGTCAGCCCTCGTGGATGGGATGTTCTTTCTAAACCATCAGCTCCAGCCCTCTAAATCACACATAGAGGAATAGATTTGCCAGACAGGCAATACCTTCAGTCTCAAAATCTCTGTACTTACAGTTACCAATACCCCCATCCCAGCCACAGCTAGCGTCAGACTCTGGTAAAAATGTTGTCCAGGTAGCATCCTGTTCAATTTAGCATTCACATTTAATCAGCGAGACGTGAGGTGACTCGATTGTCCTTACACATGGAGAAGGTAATAGCAGGCTGTTTTCTGTCTTTATGCTGGTAAAAGCATAAGAAGGATGTTGCTTGGAGATTTAGAAATTAAATTAATTTTCTTTTGGCAGGACAAATGTTTTACTAAGACATTTGAGGAAAAATCTTTAGGGTGAGGAAAGTGTTTTCCTCTGAGAATGCAAGAATCTTGGTGGCAGTGGACAGAGATTCTGCTCTCTGGGCCAGGATCATCAGGGCATCTCAGCAACAAATTCTTTGTCTTCATAGGAGTACTGAGATCAATGTTTCCCCAGCATGTAGCAGTCTGAGCTCTGGGAACAGAAATACTTTAGTCTAACAATTTTTTTTTTATCTGATTTAAAGTACCTGGGTGAAACTTGATTAATTAGATTTAGCTAATGATCCTTTATGTTCCTCTGACAGTAGGAACTGCCCAGCAATGAACATCTATGTTCTAAGACTGCAGTGCAGTTTTCATAATAAGTGTGCTTAGAAACAGAAATATAACAAAGAGAGCACTGAAATGAGTACGAAGAGTATCTTAGGCCTGCATGCCTGGCTACAGCAGCAATGTCATTTCAGATCTACAAATGAGGAATAGGGCACCTCCAAAAAGTTGTGGGGTTTGTTTTTTTTTGTGTCTGGGCAGACTTCTGGACCTCTGACACCTGGTCAGAACAGGAGTAGTAGCTCCAAATTGGCTTCTAGACATTGTAGTTGAGTTCCTGGTTACTGGTACAGGTGTTCTACATGGCATAAAAATGCATGCAAATCCCTCATTCCAGCAGGTAGGAGCTAGGAATTCCTTTTCTCTTAGGAATAACCTCTATGCCAGGATGAATAGGAGTACAATCCAATGCTGGGTCAGAAATCCTACACTGTTTCCTACACTGTTTAGGGATTCCTTTCCCCTAGGAGACAACTCAAAGGGAAGGCTTTCTGAGTGTTTTAGATCCAAAAGTCAGGCTGAGTAGAATTCTACAGGGTGAAACTTGGCTTGTATTCTCATTCATTTTATAATCATAATTTCATGAAACAAGTTCCATTATCTGTTGGCAGAAACTGAATGTAAAAAATTATTCACAGAAGCATGTGAAGAGAGGTCAGCCTGTTTTCATTCTCATTAAAATCTGCTTCGTGACACCTTTGAGCTGAGGACTCCCTTTAGAGAACAGGGATGAAATCTTGTGTTACAACTACATCCGCAGGCAAAGCTTCTCAGTAGGTGCAAAATTATATCCACAGTGCAATGGTGAGGACTTCCAGCTAAGCATCTGCCCTTTGCTCAGACTTATTTTTGTCTTATTTTGGACTGATTTAATAGAGCTTTAATGCTTTGTTTAAAGGAAGAAAGTTAAATTTAAGCATCTCAAAGGGTCTCTTGTTTCATGAACAATGTCCTTTTCCTATTTCACAGCTGGAAAACTGTCTCTTTTTAATACACTGTCTTTCTTTTTAGAATTCTCTTTTGCTTTTTTTGGAAACATTTTTTGAGTTTCATTTTCCCCACAGGTGTTTTCTCTATTTAAAAGATTTGTGGAGTTTTATTTTATAAGTGTAATGTCCTTTCTTCCCACTCACCGCACACTTACTCATGCCACTGTGAGTTGAATTCATGGGTAGGAGGGAAAGTTTCTTTTCACAAACTCCAGAGCCATCTTCCAAGCTGTACTTTTCTGTCTGTCACAAATCCACTGACACCCCAGACTTGCCCAGAGCTTGTGTCAGCAGAGGGTTTGGCTCCCAGTACACGTGGATGTCTGTGGTTGGTTCTAGAATTGCACAGAGATGCCCACCTATCACGTTTCACACCTCGATACAGCATTTCAGCACCATGGTGATCCTCAAACCCTTTGTCCAACTGCTGTCTTTTATCACATGTGCTTCAAGTCTCTTGAGCTTCTGTATCAGCTCTGTTGATGAAGTTCCTTATTGTTCTTTTAAACATCCTCAAGGGCACACCAGCTTCTGAAAGGGCTTCTAAATGGGGAAACTTGAGACACAGACAACTTCAAACCCAGAGTCAGATCCTTGCGTGTGAGCTGTGAGGATTGAGGTTTGTGTTCCTCCTCTCTCCAACCTGCTTGTTGCTTGGGTTGCTGGCTCAGCTCACTCCCCATGTGTGTGCCAGAGCCTGGGTCCTCTGCTTGTGCTGAGTACTTGCCCAGCTGAATGTCAGTGTTCGCAACAGTTGGGCCTTAGCATTACGTCTGTCGCTGGACACGCAATTATTGGTCCCTAAAAAGATCTCAAAGGTGATCTGCTCCTAACCCAAGTCTGATCTCTGTTTTAAAGAATATAAACACTCATGTTTTGTGCAATCAGTCAACTATAACAGCCTGGAGTTAGGCAGAAAGTACTCCTGGGCAGATTTTTGCATTTTTACATCTTCCCTGGGACACCTTGTTCTGGTCACTGTCAGAGATGGGTACCTGAAGTACATTGGTCTTCTTTAGTATAGTCATCCCACTAGGAATCCTGAAATGTCGAAGTTGTTATAGAAACTGCTCATCTTTTCTTGAACTGTAGGATAAAAAAAACCTGTTGTGTGAAATTAATGTGCCACTTGCCATTTCATTTGTTACCAGTTTCACTGAGAGGTGCTGAACGTTTGAGTGGTTTGCCCTAGGTCACAGAGCTGTAGTGGCAGAATCAGGAAATGGGACCAGAATCCATTCACTTCTTCCATTCACTTAGCATTCCCTTAGTAAAACAGCTTGGTTTTTTGCTAGTACATCACAAGACACACATTTTTCTTATTTAAAAGGTTGCCTACATGACATTACGTCTGTGTGGAAGGCTAGGAGAAATATATCCACCCACTACTTAAAGCATCCCATTGATTTTTATTGTGTACACTGTCACTGGGGCTGTAGTTTCTAGCTTCTTATCTCTCTTTAAACAATTTTATCCTCTTGGTTATTTACTGAATTGTGTTTCTTGCAATGACTGCAAATCTAAGCTGCTCTGTCTGAACCTCCTCTTGTTAAGTGTTGTAAATTAGGAATGATTTGTTTGCTAACAGAATTGAGAGACAAATCGGCTCCTTTGTTTTCTCTGGAAAATCTAAAAGCACGGCTTATTTGTATCACTCCTCCCAGTTTGTTCCTTGAATTGAACTAATCAGGGAGAAAATGATGGAGATTGGTATCAGTAATAGGTGGACAACTCTCTCCCTTCCTGTGTGATTATTTCTAAAATGCAGCTTCTCAGGCATCAGAATGTGTAAATAGTTTGCCCTGCAGGGGGATGTACTGTATTTTTGTGAGAAGTATAATTCCTGCTTCTCTTCGTCTTGATTTTAATAACATCAGAATGCCAGAGTGAGTACAGCCACAACGATCTTTATGTGGACCCTATTATTAGACCAAGAGTATAGTTTTAGAAGGCAGGCAAGCTTTCAGGAATACAGACCTGTCTTAGAGCTGAGGAAAGGCATTTCAGTCTGAAAGTTTGTCTCTCTTCTTAGGACTAAAAAAGGACTTATGATCCCCCAAAATTGTCAGCTTTTCCCAGCAATAGAAGTCACCATAATAAAAGGTATTATACCTAACTGTCGTGGTTTAACCCCAGCCAGCAGCAAAGCACCACACAGCCACTCACTCACTTCCCCACCCGCCCAGTGGGATGGGGGAGAGAACTGAAAAAAAATGAAACTCGTGGGTTAAGATAAAGACATTTTAATAGTACAGAAAAGGAAGAAAACAACAACAACAACAATAATAATACACTAAACTACAAATCTTCTATTAAATATTAATCGTTGCTGGAGGCAGGGTTCCAAAAAAGTTGTATCTACCTAGTCCTCAAAATTCATTTGCTAAGTAAATGGGCCTAGACAGTATTCAGTGGATTTAATGACGTGCGGACTAGGTTTTATAAGTGCAGCCTACTGCAGTCACAGCCAGCATTAGGGTAAGTGAGCCCCTTTGTAGCAGACACACCCAACTAGGGGAGCTTCATGATAGCAGCACAGCATGTCACAGCCCAGTCGGCTTTGTTGCGATTCATCAAAAACCAAAAACATTGAGGAAGAACAGGTTTTCCATTCATTTTCAGTAGTTAGGAATATAAAATCTAGGAGGGGAAATGAAGGCAACTCCTCTACCATGTTCTGTTTGTTCCAGCACTGAGCCCCACCTGTTGTGCTTCTGCTGTTGCTTAGTGCAAGCACCTGGGGTGGGAAATACTTGTTTCTGATAGGAGCTCTGAAGCCTTTTGGGGGTAGCCGCTAGTTAGAGCCAGGTGAATGAACTGGCCTAGAGAATCTGGTGAAGCTCTGCTGGCTAATGGTGAATGTCACTTGAAGTGTGACCTGGAAATGGTGAGAAACAACAGTAAAGGGCCTCTTTTGAAGGCTCTGTAACTTTCAGTTGACAACCCTCCTTTTCAAAAATTCCAGAAATGGCAAAACATTGTGCTCTAACTGTAAGCCCCCAAGTTTTATAGTTTTGCAAACACAGAAGTGTTGAAGCTTAATCTTTTGAATTCCTTGAAACTAATAGAAAATCCTTTGAGGAAACTTAATATAGGGAGAGATTAGTTTTTCTGTTTTAAATAATGAATAGGATGAGTATTGAATGAGATGAGAACATTAATGTCTGTGCAGGGAAGCTCTTAATAGAATTACTGAGTAAATTCCACATGGAACACACACAGCTCCCCTCACCGATGTAAATCCATAAAGGCCAGGGAAGGCTGTTATATTAGAGGGAAGGGGGAGTATCCCACATAGTATTAAAACTATTGCCAAAAGCAGTATAAATAACATGTTGCTTATATCAGCTAAATTGTTTTATAGTTTCACGAGGAAGCAAAACCAAAGCGTCATGACATTAATCCCACATACTGGTTTACTGACAGACTTTTCAATATTAAACAGCATATTATGGAGTCAGAACTTGACAGGCTTAATTGTATACTTAAGAGTCAGTCTAACTCACAGTTTGTTCCTTCTGGGATGGTGGCAGTTTGGAATTAAAGATCTCAATGGATTCACTGTAATGTTTCTTTATTTTGTAATTATCTCTGCAATGTTTATGCAGGGTCATTTCTATAGTTTTCTAGTCAAGAGAACTCTGTGATTTGGGAAGAAAGTGGCTGTCTTCAGAAAGAGTATCACTGTGCCCTGTCTCTTCTTTCAGGCACAGCCCAGGATCTTTCAAACCAAATAATGTCACTTAATGAAACAAGCAAGACCCTATGCCTCGAGCCACCTAAAACTCCAGCTGCCCAGCCTGTGGTTTTCTCACAGCTGCTAATGACAGCACTCAAGAGATTCTTGTTCACTTCCAACATAGAATTAGTCATTGAACAAAGCAAATTTACTCGTTTTAAGCTGTGGCGAGTTTCATGATGTAGCAAGAAGACACTCAGGGAAATTTGATTTGGTATGATAGAATGGTGGACATCCAGCTTCCTTTTAAGACGTAAGTCTGATTCACACTGTCAAGTAATTTGGAAAGTCAGTTGGATGTTTGTAAATAGGTCACTACTTCCCATAGCAATTAAAGGAGTAACATGCTAATCTGTTTCCTCTATGCTGTACCTTTACACTTGCTGCTAACACATTCTAATTATGATAGAGAAGCCATAATTGGGTGTGAAGGGGGGCAAATTTGTGAGCCAGAGAAGAGTTGATAATAGATTTAGTGGTTGGCACAAAGTGTTTGAAGATGCTCGTTTGGATTTTAAAGTCACCAGTCCTCAGCTCGCAGTTAGTTCTCCTGTCTAGTTCACTGGGAGCAATCAGCAGAGAGTGTATTTGGAAATCCCACCTGCCGGTCCCTCCTTGTTCAGATGTCAAAGATACAAGGCTCAGAGGCTCCTGAAGGCTTGACATACGTAATGCACACCCACCACAGTGGGAGCACAAGTAAGAGAATGGAGTAAAAGCAGAATGGAAAGTTCCAGAACTGGCCCCTGTTGCTGACTGTAGAACACCTTCCTCCTGACATTAAGACATTTCTGTAACAGCTTTTAAAATTAAAGAATTTTATTTCTTATTGTTGCTTTCAGTTGCTGTGAAAGACAGCTGTTCATTTGTATAAATTATTCAGTAAAGTGACCCTAGGCCTTGCTTTAAGGATGCAGTGCAAATGTGATTTGCCTTCAAGTTGTCTGTGTTGGTCTGATAAGGAAGGGAAACAGGGCCAGTGGCAGGACCACATTAGCAAGGCAGCTGCATTTGTGCCTAGCTATACGCAACACCCAAGAGCAGCTGTTCTTAATGGAGGTGCAACCTGGAATCAGATGCAGAGAGGAATTTTGAACAGAGATCTGGTGTTACTAACGAAGTTAATTTCAGGTACCAGTCATGTCAGCTGATCGGGTTGAAATAGATAATGGTTAGTTCAAGTATTACTCCCTTCCCCTCTATTGTTTCTGTGTGCCTGTGAGTATGCATATGCATTATGTGTGTGGTTTTTTACTAAGGAACTGTTCCTGACTTTTTTTCTAGTGGCTTTATTGTTCTTAGTAGTTACTAAGTTATTTGGCCTGCTTATTTTGTGAGGGCTTAAATTTGCTCACCATGTGTTATTCTTCCTGCAGTAAGATTAGTCATTTTATCTTTCAGGCTACTGGTTTTTAAGAGTCCTGTAGCACAGCAACAGTGAAGATCAGAATCCTGTTATGGTAAGTACTATACAGAAGTAAAACTGAAACTGTCCATCCCAAGAGAGTTAGAATTAAGTGTAGGTGTATGTACATATGTGTATATACATACACCTACATATATGTATATACATACACGTACATATACCTACACCTACCATACATATGTACATACACCTGTAGGTATATGAAATGATGGAGCAAGTGAGAGGATGGAGTAATCATGTCAGTTGTGTTGGGCTTAAATATGGTATTTCAAGAGTTTTGGTAGCTGTAGATCATCATCAGGCTAATCAGGGCTAGGTTACAGTTGATTTGTAAGCTTTCCTGCAGTGTTACAAAAGGACTTGGAAGAAAGATGACAGTCATTTTATCCTGGCAAGGATTTCTTCCCCCTTGTAAGGACAGGCTTAGAAGAAAGCTGGTCAGTTGGCGTTACCAGCAGGATGAAGGCAACTGGAGTTTTTGCTCTTTGATTCCAGCATGGACCATTTATGGGAAGGTCTTAGCAAATAATAGTGATACAGTTTACAGTTTCTGGTACTGTCCATTAGTTACACTGTGTCTTCGAAGTATGTGGCAAAGAGAATAGTTAGGGGCTTTTTATGTCTATCACTAGCACCCATCACTAATGGCACCAGTGAAACTGGAAGCTGTTCCTTAAAATCCAAGCCTTCACTGCATTAAAGGTATGGATTAGTGGCTAGAAATCAACAGGGAAATGCTACAGCTTGTACTTGGCTGACCACAGAAGCCACCAAACATCTAATATAGTGCTGAGATGTGCACATTGTGCAGAGCACAATAGGTCAGCAAGTCCCTTCTTCTTTGGAGGGCTGAGTGAATTGCCTGGTTAATATGAGGGAAGTTCAGAGAGTACTCAGTTTAGAACTGTTCCCCTGCTCATCATTCATAGTCATTTACATGACGCTTGATGCACAACAGAGAGACCGGGGGTGGGGGGAGGAAGAAGGTCCCCACAACCAGTTGTCAAGTAAAATGATTTTCATGTTGTACTACTAGCTACATAACGACAAAGACCTTTATGTAATTTGCATCTTTATAACTTTCATAGTCATTGTAATAACAATAGACTTCTCCACTGGTGCTTAATGGGTTTGTTTACAAGCAAACAGCATGAAGTGAGAATCAGTGGGTATTCAGCTGCCATTTGGGGGCAGAGATTATAATTAAAGCTGTTCTATAGGCCAACTGTTGGACATCATCCTTTATGGGACAATAAAGGAATGTACATGACTGGTGAGGTGTATGCTGAGACCAGGAGTAGTACTGGCTTTTAGAAATGGCTTTTGTGATCTTCTTGTGGCTTCCCCTTCACATGTGCCCAGCTGGCACACTCTGTGCATCCCAAGGGAAGGTGAGTGAATGAACATGTAGCACTGGAGTAAAAGTTCCTTGAGTCATTTGATACCTGCTTCTGCTGAGAAGACTGAGGCGCAAAGTCTGTATGCTTCTCAACTCTTCTGTCACTCCCTTCCCCCCGGGGCCTTTTTGGCTGAGCCTGAACATGAACGAAGATACATTTAAAAACAGTTAGAGAATGGTTTGCAGATGCAAACTACAGCAGCTGGTGCATTTTTGTAAGCACCAAACTGGGAGGCCACATGGTCATTTGGTTAGAATGGAGTCTGAGAACTGGGACAGCTGTATTCTATTTCTGTCTCTCCCAGTGAATTGCTCTGTCACTCTTAGTGGTGCATTAAGGCAGAAATCCAACTGTAGTTAAAATCAGAGTCAGACTTTTCATAGATGGTAACTGAAATTAGGTAGATCCTTAAATACCTGAGTTTTGTGTTCCCTTTCCACACATAAATGATAGTGGTACAATACAGTGACTTTTGATGCTTGTGACACGCTTTGAAGGTCTCAGATCATGACAAGGAAAGTCAAAAGCGTTGTTAATAGTTGGGGGTTTTTTTAGGGAAGCAAGTAGAATTCACCAAGCCCAGTGGGGCTGGTGTGCAAATTTAAGTCAAGAAAGTGGTAACCAGAAAAGTTGTGTTTCATTGGATGCCAGTGAAGCTTTGGTGTGACTGTTTGTGATATGAACACTTTTCTTGGCCCATAAACAACGATGTACCATCCTGTTAAATGAGCCATTTCACAGGATTCTTTCTACAAACCACTGATGACTTTAATAAACAATTTTCTCCTCCAGATTTCTTTCTTTCCTTGTCTACAGCTGCTATCAGATTTAAAATGTTCTACATTGGCACCTAAATGGTATGATGGAATTCTAGAATGCACTCCTGGAATGGCTGGTGATTGTCTTAATTTTCCTGAATGCAGAGATAACTGTAATGCATCAGTGATTTTCAACTTGTGGTATGAGACAATGCAGGGTTTAGGATGAATTCAAAGGAATGAGTAAAAAGTCATTAATAAAAGCAATCCTTTAGTTAAATTTTCTCTGTGATGACCTATAGGTCACCTAGAAAATTCTTATAGCTCTAGAAACTATAAAAAAAGTAAAGCAACTAGAAGAAGTAAAAAAATATTCTTAGAAGTCCTTTTTAGACCTGCATTTGCATTACTGTGATTCAGAGGCCATCATGGAAGATGCGGAGTTAAAACTTTCATAACATTATGTTTTTGTAGCTATTATTCAAAAACATGACCCAACATTCTGACATTTGAAACGGCTTCTTGAGAAGCTGACAGACTGTTTTTAAAATACTTTCTGGAAGAATAATCTGTGATTATTGCTGAGCCTCCGCTGTTCATGTTGAGTAAGCGAAGCTCAAGTCTTATTGCATGGAGAAATTATGGAAATGCCAAGGATTGCCTGATAAACAGGTAGTGCCATTGATCACTAAGTGTGCTTTGTAAACATAGTACCTTTGTCATTTGAATAACAAATGATCTCTAAGCCAACACCCGAGTAAATCTTATTGACCTTTTACAACTACTTGTGCTTTTATTGAAAAACAGTAACTCCATCTTCATTATAATCACTTTCTGTTCTGTATGGGGCCAGGTACTGAGCAAAGTAATTGTATAAACACATACTTGCATAGGAAGAAAGAAGGCATGTAGTATTCTTTACTTGAAGGTACATAGCATTGGTCAATACAGCCTGTAAAGGGGAACTGAAAAACACTGCTAAATTGATACTAAGTTAAGGATACCCACATCTGTGTGTTACATAGTTCAGCTGGAACTGGATTATTTTAAGTATTTCACGTCTCCAGCTGAAGTTTGCTTCTATCAGTGATGGTTCAGCTGCTCTTCAACATGGTGCTATGAAAAGAATCTGGAGACTTCAACCCAGCATTCTGCCCTGGCCTTAGTTACATATGCCTTTGTCACCTCTCTGACAGATGGGAGTAACTCTGATCTAGCTAAGCATGAGATGTTTACAGAATTCTGCATAATAAAGAGTTCTGTACATCCCTCATCATTTCTGCCTATGAACACATCACCCCAGGTTCAGGGTCTGCCAGGTTTTCCAGTAGTAAAAAGGTTGTCTAAGGCTTCTGGGTAAAGACTGGAATAAGACCTTATGTAGATTTAAGAACAGAGATGGTCTTGCAGAGAGCTGCTTAAAGGCGTTCACATTTTGCATTTCTGTTTCCTATCTGCAGTGTGATATGGGTGCCTAACTTAGAAAAAAATTGTGTGCAGGAGTCCCAAGGAAAAGTGACATTCTCCACTTAAACTGCTAGACCCCCAGTGTTGATGACAGACAATGTGGATTTTGCCTTCCAGAAGTGAAACTTAACATCCATCTTACTGGGGGCTAGAACCTGTCAGCTGCTGTTACCCCAGGTAGATTTTAACTTGGCCTTACATAGGGAGTTTCATACAGCATATATGTAAAATGGCATCAAATCAAGAGAGGTGAGCCTTGCAGTTGCCACTTTCTGAGCATTTGGACATGGCAGACTGCTTAGTACTTGTGTTAACTCCATCCCAGCCAAACCCAGTACTGCAGTAGACAGAGAGGACTGTATCTACAGAACTATTGGTAAAGCTGGCTCTGAGTTAACAAATCCTTTTCCTGGCTTGTACAAAGAAGTTTTGCCAGTCAAGCTAGGTGCAATCTGCTCATTCTATAGTGGACTTAAATTGCAAGGTTATTAAGTCCTTTTACCTTCTGGTAGCTGCAGACCACTTAATTACAAGGTCAGTGATGTATAGTAGTAGAGAGTTTGGGGACCTTGAAGTAAAGCAGTACCTGATTACACAATAAATCATTGCTTACTTGGACTTCTGCTTCAGAATCCTGATTACATGGTCTTATTGTTTGGACCTTCCTAGTATAATAATGTAGCAGTTTGCAGGACTACAACAGTTTTGTTACCACTAAATTCTGGTGTTCAGACTTCTCAACTGCCTGGCAAATTGACAACATAAAAAATTAAAAACAAATTAATGACCATGAACTGACAGTTATGTGATTAAATTTTCAAAGGTTTATCTTTCCCATTTAGACACAAATGAAATAGCCAGGTTTGCTGAAGTAGTCATTGTCCTGGGCACTTTTGTCTTTTGAAGATCCAACAATATATGTAACAGTGGCAGCCTGTAGGTGCCAGGTATGTCTGATAACTGTCCCCTCTTTTTGGGTGTGAGTGTGGAAGCAGAGCCCTACTATAGCATGAGAATCAACTTCAGCCCTTGAAGTAGTAGAGATCTAGAATAATTCTGTGATTTTAGCAGAATTTAGGTGCTATCTCCTGGAAACCCAAGTGAAAAGATCAAGTTAAATGAGCGATATTGTATCATCTTATTTGATATCACTAGAGGTTGCTAAAGGTCTTTGGTTATTTAATGCTTTTCTGCTTCAGAAAACATATTAATGTCCTTGATCACATCCATGCTTCAAAGGCAGTGAGATAAACAAATGACTCATGAAGTGACTGTCTATTATTTTCGTTGCGATATGGGGGGAGGGGAAATCAAATCAAGTTGATGTCTAGCCTCAAAAGAAAGTTTTTTATAGTGATGCTAAAAGAGTAACAGTTTTGTGAAGCTTAGAAGACTCTGGAATAAGTTTCCTCACAAAAAAAATCTCATTTAAGCATGTTCAGTGGATGCTACAGCAGTTGGTAAATCCTCTGTTTTATATTGGCACCAGCAATGTTTGATAGCCCAACAGAATGAAATTTCTCCCTGTCAAAACTCCCTTGATTTCAGGTTCAAGACTGAATCAGGGTTGGGCTTGAGGCAATAATTTCAATGGAGTTATATCATGGAGGAATTTACCTAATTTTAAAAAAAATAAAGATTAAATAGCATGAGGCTAGAAGTCTAGGCATTTGGGGATTTTTTTGCTTATGAATAGGAAATAGTCTATTAATTGTTTCTGGTCCAGTCTTGGGTAAATTTTTTATCTAGTAGACAACAGCAGCTCCTCCATTCAGTGGCATTTCTTTCCAGTATTTGATCTGTAGCGGCTGTGGCAGGCTGACAGAGCTAACGAGGTACTTCTCAGAGGATTGTACTTGCCAGTGCTGCTATGCTGTTCAGAGCCCAATGAAGCAAATGGGAGCTATATCCATTATATCATCTTTAGCTGGTATAAAATAATACTGTCCTTGTATTATTAAATTTTCAGCATCCAGATGATGCTGAAAATTTTCCATCCAGATGTGCTTTTAATTCCTGGGGAGCTGTCCTGGTTTTGTTTTTTTTTTTAAAAAAAACTCCTCTAAGCAAGACAAGCCATAGGTTGTAAGAGGGCTGAGCTGGCATTCACCCAAATGTTTCAGCTGCTCCTGTGGGTCTGGTATCAGTCGATATCAGAAACAGCAGTAAAATAATGTGAGATCCTGAGAACTGCAATAAAGGAGAAGTTGAGTAATTACCTTTGGGGCTGTATTAGAAATGAAATGCATGATCCCAAATTGAACATCGCAAGATACAGCTGTGCTTTTTTGAGTGCCATCAAAGCTCCTCCCAACCCTGACTCCCCCCTTTCTCTGCCTTTCTCTGTATACCTCCTCCTGCTTCCCTTTTGCTTCCTCTCTCCTTACATTCCAGCTCTGAAGTCAAACTCTGGCTGCAAAAGACAACACTAGCCAGCCATCTGGCAATAAGGTACCTAAATGATCACAGTACTCAGATTCCAATTTCAATTTTCTGTTAGAGCTCTAGAAGCATTTCTTTGTTCCGGGAAAGATGAACATAGTAAGAAATATTTTGCTTCGAGGAATCAGATTAAATAAAACTAAACTTTTGATTGAAGTTTCAGGAAAACTGAAATCTAGAGTGAGAAAATTTAGCAGTGATGAAAAGAACAGCTCAGAAAACACCACAAAATCCCTCAGTGTCAGCTGTAAGACCTGACTGTTCTGACATTGCAGGGGAATTATCAGCTTCTGGTTCCTATCTGCGATTCTCAGACTTCAGTCACTCAAGACACTCTTTTGGGTGTCTCAGAAGTGTTCAAATGGGGACAAAAAGTGCAAGAAACGCTTGAAAATGCAGAAACATGAAGGGTCTGTCTGACAGAGTTGCTGGCAGAGGCTGCGTAGCATGTATACCGTTAGCTGCATTTTTCTCCTTTAGAAGTAAATCCTGGGAATAACCAGTGTTAGAAATTACATTGAATATCTTTTAGCAGTGTTTCTTGGGCTGATTCCTCTCCTTGGCACACTCACTCTAGAGCATCAGGAGAGACACTGGTGCTGCACTGATGTAAAATAGTTCAGTAGACAAGTCAGACACTCTTTGGAGGCACACTGAGCCTCATTTAGCCATTCTTCATCAGGACTTATGCAGGAAGTGCTGGTTCTGCCCAGTCTAACATCAGGATCAGACCCATAAGTTAGCTGAAACAAAATTATACCTGTTAATGATGCTGCTATTTGTCCAGCATCATCCAGCAAAGTCCCTTTGCTTGTACTGCTCTATTGCAGCAGAACAGGAGTAACATCTTTTATTCAAATATATAGTTTACTTTCAACTCAAGCTTAACGGTTTATTTCCTGCCTGTAGGATAGAGCGTTTCTTTATCTGAAATCTGATAGAAGTACAAAATATTCACTTCTAATATACTGTGAGCGTTTGGATGAAGTGAGTAATTGCTACAAGTCATTAATCAGCCTGGAAAGGATCTTTGTGCTAGTTGTTTTTGCTTTCCCCATTGCCATCAGTTTCTTCTTGATTGCCTGATAATTTGGGTTCTCTGGAGTTTCAGCAGCAACAATCTCAGACTTACATAGGAAACTTAACTGTTGCAAAGCAAAACAGTACCTGGCAGGATTTACCGCTTTTACAATGACTCAACAGCCTAGCTTCCAGTCTCTCATCTGAATGCTTTAGGAGGAACATGTAAACACATACCTAACATTTCCCTGTTTGCTGCTTCTACCAGATGAGAGTAATTCTCTACATTTCCCACTGCTCTGATCATTGCAGGCCCAGTGACTGGCCTGCCTGTACTCCAACGAGCTGAAAAGGACCATATGGAGTCTGTTTTTACTCCTTGAGAACTTGCTTTTATCAACCTCCTCTTGAACTGCGAAGGACAGAGAATCACCGGACAGGTCAGCCTTGATCTTGGTTTCAGTAGGCATCACAGCAATTCCTCAGTGAATGAGAAAACTAAGGCAAACAGGCAGTACAAGCATCAAAGGGTGACCATGCTTTCAGCTTGAATAGCTTCCTGGCTGTAAAAACATAGTACCTGAGCAGGCTGATAAGGGGACACACAGATCTACAAGATGAAAATGAAACCATGGAAAGGCTATTCTCACAAATTATTCACTTTCTAAGAAAGGCCTGGTTCTAATTCACTCAAAACAGAAGCATGCAGAATGGCCAGCAGGTCACAATCATCAGGCAAGACCATTAAGCAGGCATTAAAACCTATTTATTAGGTGCATCCAAATAGTAATAATTAAATTTGAATCAATCTGAGCAATTAATAAAATGCAAAATAATTAAAATGGCAGTTAAATGTGAATTTAGCCACACCTTACCATTTAAAACATGTTCCTCAAATTACTGTTAAAAGGACATTCAAGCATGCTACATTCTCAATGAGTATGTGCAACGTCACATGGTTCTTGTTACCAAGCGAACGGGTTTAGCAATCCTGGATGTTAAGCTATAATGCAACTCCTGTCTGGCAGAACAGAGTTGAATTGCACCTCCATTCACATGGGTTCAACCTGAGACTCATGAATGTGTATTTAATATTTAATCATTGAGCACTTAGCACAACATACCTCTTAAAAAGTACTACCAAAATAAATATATTTAGCGTAGTTTTGGGAAGACTAAGACACTTCGCAATAATTTACAGTTTATAATTTCAAAATACTTCCCAAACTTGTAACCGTACATGGAAGCTAAGGATTAATGCTTGGTTCATAAGTGATAAGCCCATTAGAATTTCACAGGGATGTGATTGTAGCGTAAGGGTTAGACTCGTAGTACCAATGAAAATAGCCAAATTACTCACTGGCTTTGTGCTGATGTGGGAGAAGAGTGTGCAGATGACTGCAAAGAAGCTCTGCTGGAGAGGCAGTAAGTTTTAGGGAAATGTAGCAAACAGGTGGGCAACAGTAACCTCCAAACGTCTGTATGCATCACATCACATCCACTCAAGCTGAAAGGGTATTTTTCCATTACCTAAATATAAATAACTTAAAATGTTTCTGATATATGGCTATTTATGATCGTTCTACCCTTCCCCTCCTATTTTATTTTTATTGTGCTTTCAGATATCAACAGATGTAATTTTCAGTGCTGAGCCTCCAAAGAGGTTTGAGCCAATATTTCTCTGAATTATTTACAGGCACGGGATAAGAGGTACCTATATAACTGGAAACTGCAATGAGCTTTTCTAGAAATGCACCTCATGCCAAGAAAGATATAGTAATAGATTCTGGTTTGTTTTTCGCAGCGAATTATGGCTTTTTCCTGCTTTCAATTCCCTTCTGAATTTCCTGAATCTCAGCAGAGTTCACAAGGCTGACTGAATTTGGTTCTTTCAGACTACTACCTGTAAAAAGGTTCTTTAATGGTCCACTATACCTATTTAGAGATTAAACCAGCAGATCAGTAATATTCTCATCTTGCTGAGAAAACCAGCTTATACTTTTTCATGACTGGTGTTCTGAATGGGATTGGATTTTTAAATTTTTCTTTTAATCAGCGGTTGTTTTCAGATTAGATTCAAGCATCAAATATACCTTTATGTGCAATCTAATGGTAAAAAAACCCAACCAACAAACAGCAATGGAGCACTGTTCAAAAAATTCTGAGTTAGATTTGAACAAAACGAGTCAGGAACCAGAGCAGAATAGTTAGACTGGCACACCGTACCCAGACTAGATAGACACACTGATCTACTTTTTCTAAAGCGAGTATTTTTGTGCCATATGAACGTTTAAGAGCATATAAACATATAAGGCATATTAAATACATAATGTCTGAGGATGTTTCAAAGTTCGTGAGATGAGCAATGAGCCAACATAGGTTCATTTGCAGGTGAACTTGCCAACTGCTGATTAAAGCCTTGCAGTGTCAGATCTAAGATATTTCCTCAAGCATGAAGGTTGGATTCAGTTCTCATCTGGAGACACCTGGGATTCAGGAGATAGATCCTTCATGGACAACGTTGGTAGATCTGAACTGAGAACTTGGTATCACTTCATACGATAGGAAGTCTGCAGAGGCCCTTTTCTCTCAAACTGTGCTAGTTTTCCTTGTTTTCAGGATATTCTCTTAGTGTGTGTCTGCATTTGCACAGAAATCCTTACAAGAGCAGCCTCACTATCACCACTTAAGGGGAACAGGCAGACTGGCTGACAGAGGTGGAATGTGCCTTTCCCATGCTGCTGCATTATGGCCTCTTTGTAGTCTGGTCTTTTTAAGGGCATGGCTTTGTGAGGATGAAGACTATTTTTGGAAGCAAATATCAGGTTCCTTTTTAGCTTTTTATTCCAGTTTCATGTTTGGCCAAATGCATGGAGGTTTCTGCCTTGTTTCTAATCATCTATTTGTATACCTTATTTGACAGATTTTTTTTTTTTTTATTCTCTGTACCACAGTCTAAGGGGGGTATTAAAATGTCAGGCAACAAATTAAACCAATGCTTCCACAGAATTTCTAGAGCGCTGGTTATTGAGAAGGAAGAAGGCAGTATGCAAATTGGTAACAAATGAAAATGGGAAAGAACATAGCAATAAACCCACAGCAAAGTTAGGCCCCATTGCTAAAAACTAAGGTTTGGTCTGCCTAAAAATTGTTAACATGGTGCTAAGGGAATATATCCGTGTCCCATGAAAAGAATCCGATTAACTTTCATCCATTCACACCCGTGGAAAAGAAATGCATTCAAGGATGAAAGGGGTTGTTTTGCCAGTAAAGTTAGTCTTGCCAGCTGTTATTTTCAATATAGTTCCAGATACCTGAAAGTCTGGCATATATTGGTAAGAGAACCTGGCTGCACGTTTATTGGTTGTACCACTAATGCCCTTTTATTAGAAATGGTCCTGAACAAAAAATCCTGACTGAAACCTTCTGAATTCTGAAGTGTTCACAGTTGATCTCCAGATGTTCAGGCTTGCATTCATACTGGGTCTGTGCTTTTATAGGCTTTTTCTGATCAGTTACTCATTAGCAAAAATGCAGTAATCCAGTCTCATGTGAGCTGACCTGAAAATACCTATTAACACAGAAGAGCTTGAGTAATTACTTATTTTTAGACTCTTGTATTCTGAGCATTACCCCACTTGTCACAGTTGAAGGCCTTGTGCTGTTTTCTTTCTTCATTTGATTATCAGTAGTCTTGCTAATTGCACAGGTGCAGTTTTTCCATAGTGGGATGTTACAGCTGTCAGCCAAAGCAAGTATGAGTTTGAAATTCTACTCATGGTTTGTTTGGCTACTTTTGCAGCTGTCAGCATTGGTGCTTTAAGAAAATAGTGGCAGGAATGTGCCTGCTTCACCTGTGTGGCTTGCTTTGTTTAAAACAGTGCCTTATTGCTTCAATGAACCACTTTTGCTGTTTATTAAGAACATTTAATGAAATAATCTAGCTCTGCTCATGGACAACATAGTTACACCAGGCTTCTGAGAGAACATGTATCAATATTTTCATTACTGTTTTTGTCATGAAATGGCTTAAAATGCAAAACAGCTGACTGTAAAATTCAGAAGTGAACATCAGTTTCTCCAATATGAGGATGTATCCTTACCTTTGCTGTTTAATTGGTATAAAGCTTCTGGGGTGAAAAAAGTTGTCATTTATTTGAGAGTCTCAGAAACCTGCAGTATAATGAAAGGCACTGTAAAAGGGCAATAAGAGCAAAAGACCTCCACAAAAAGAGATCAGAAAAGTTTCTAATTAGAAGGCAATGAGAGAATAACTGCAATCCAATTAACTGTACATAAGAAGCAGGTTATACTAGCCTGTATCTGGGCTGTGTGAATATAGTTGGCTTATGGGTGAAGAGCCACGTAGGTATACCCAGGGTGCTTTGAACTTTTATTTCAGTTCACTGTGAAGTTTTTTAACCTGATCACTTGTCTTCACATTTTCCATATCTTGGCAAAATATGGTATGATATAGAACGGTTTGGGTTGGAAGGGGCCTTTAAAGATCATCTAGTCCAAGCCCCTGCCGTGGGCAGGGACATCTTTCACTGGATCAGGTTGCTCAAAGCCCTATCCAACCTGGCCTTGGACACCTCCAGTGATGGGGGATCCACAATTTCTCTGGGAAACCTGCTCCAGTGTCTCACCACTCTCATTGTGAAACATTTTTTCCTTATGTCCAATCTAAATCTACCCACTTTCAGTTTAAAACCATTGCCCCTTGTCCTATCACTAGTTGCCTTGGTAAAAAGTGTCTATCTTTCTTATAAGCCCCCTTTAAGTATTGGGAGGCCGCAATGAGGTCTCCCTGGAGCCTTCTCTTCTCCAGGCTGAACAATCCCAGCTCTCTCAGCCTTTCCTCACAGGAGAGGTGCTC
>JAVKLA010000036.1:24778791-24789001 GCA_034782735.1 Sagittarius serpentarius | reverse complement strand
CTGCTCACCGCAGGGGGGTTGGACTAGATGGCCTTTGATGGTCCCTTCCAACCCAAGCCATTCTATGATTCTATGACAAGAATCATCTAGGCATGCTAGGGAGCATATACATGCTAAAGAGGTTGGTTCAGTTGTGGACAGCTGTGAGTTATAGCTGATAATACTGTATTTAAATAGGGACATCTTGAAATGTACTCACAAAAGCTTTAGCATGGGAACAAAACCAAGGGAATTATGAACTGAAGAAACGCATCACTTTTGGACAGAGAAAGCCTTGAAGTAACGCAGATGTGGGTAGCTGACATTGGAATTGTCATCTGTTTTATAAGGGAAGTTGAAGGCAAAGGGGCCTAGGAGAGCCCCTAATGCCAGATGCCTGTTGATGTGTGTAACTCAAGGGTAAATGTCCCTTTTACCTATATTACTGTAGACCAACCTCGTAGTTTCTGATCTACAGTGATATTTACAAAAATGACCAGGAACAGGAGTCTGTGTGGACACCTTGCCTATACACTGTATATCAGCCTTCGGTCAGGGGAGATCAGCATAGCTGTGTGAAAGCATTAACCTTACTCCTGTGCTCACTGTCTCAAGGAATAGGGAACACGGGCAGGATAGGAAGTGTGTTTATACAAATGCTTGTTATGAATGGAAAACAACTCTTAACAATTCTGTCCTGTTCTAACGGATAGCACAGTATGACTATCTTAACATTCTCTCCTTTGAGGACCTAATTATTGTGTATAACGTATTCATTTGAGGACTTAATTTGCTTTTAGATTCCAGTGACAGGAGCAACATTTCTGAAGTCACCTTCCAGAGAGACTTAAGTTTCAACCTTCCCAAGATGTTGGCATAATTATGTTTTTCTGCCCATAAAAATGGAAGGGGCTTTTACAGGTCTCTGCAGCTAATCTATGCAGCTATTGTGAAATGTCCACACATGAGAGTATTTTCTGGAGTGGTTCTTCTCCAGGGTCCTTGCAGATGCTTCTAACTAAGCAAAGCGACTGGGCCTGAACTTCTTAATCTCAATTCCGTGGCAGTCCTCGTGGTTCTCAGGATTGTTAGAGTTTAGGCTTGACTTGTTCAAACTCTTATTTTTTATTCTAGTAATGTTGACACAAGCCCTGTAGCCTGTCTAGCAACAGGGACAGAGCACAAATAACAAACAGTTTCTGCTTTTAAAGAGACTCTCACATCCAACTAAGCAAAAACAATCAATGACCATTTAGAGGTTTCTGACTGAACAAGATGTCTTTAAATTAAGTCTTGCTACTTTTCATATGAGACTTGAAAATAAGAACACTCTGACTTCCTAATTTAGCCACTAAACAGCAGAGAAAGAAGTTTTATTGGGTTGTTTGGCCAGGTGACGGGCCTTACACTTCCACCAGGGTTCTTTGTCAAGGAAGCATTTTTCCATAGGGCACCTGTCACAGTGAACAAACTACCTGTAGGGGAGCATAAGGATGAAGGAGAAAACTAAAATACTCAATTGGTGACCTTGTAATTAAGCAGCAGTTGATGATAATTCTCAGATTATTATCTTGGTTCAAAGAATTTCCTAGTTTTATAACTAATTGCTGATGCAAGGGACAGAGCATAGTCACACAGCTGGAGACACAGAGAGGGTAGAACTGGGGTAGCCTGGTTTTAGACTAGCGTCAACTGGGTCACCATTAAACGTAATCAGATCTAATTGCAAGTAATCACTGAAAAAGATAGTCTTATTCCTCTTTCTTCTTATCCATACCATGTTCTTGCTTGCATAAATTGTAGGGACTGCTCAGTCCCAGCTGATTTAATTCATCGTACTGATCAGATGTATCAAGAAGGGTCAGAACTTCTTTGCACAGGGCTAGACTTTCCCGGGACAAAGACTGAAATACTTACTCTGCCTTCATCCTGATATAATTAAGACCTGCTTCCCCATGCAAGTAATTCTAGGATTGCAACAAACTGTGCTGTTGATCTTTGCTTATTTTATCAAGGACAGGGCCTACTGTTATCTGTTTATTTAGAAAAGAAAGATCCTGAATATTTATTTAATTACTGCTTGCCAGTGAGAATTCCAGAGCCTTTGGGGCTGCTCTGTGACATTGTTCTTCACACAACTCAATTATGTTTAACTATGACGAGGCAGTGAAGTGTACAGTAAATTAGCAGCTCTGCATTTAATTTAGAGATGCATTTCTGCACAAATGAGAAAATGTTGCACTCTTTAATGATAGCGCTACCCCATGTAATAATTATGGTTTGTACCCCAGCGCAGACACTCTGACAGTGTGGGCCTTCCCTGCAAAGCACTCAACCCCTGAGGTAGGGAGGGGAAGACAAAATGAAACTGATGTATTGGGAGCACATCTCAGACAGCCTTTAGGTGTTTGGTGGCAGAAGGGAGTATCTTTTCTGATTCTTTCTTTGGCATGGGTCACAGCACCTGCAGGCAGTTCGTAGCCAGACTTCTGCATGCTCTCTTTTCCGCCTCATCCATAAACAATGTAATGACCGAGCAAGGCCAGCGGCTGTTGATCCAGAACTCGGTACTGGAAGGAAACAGTTACCTTTCAAACTGCAATGCCTTTGCTTTTTCTGTCCTTACGTTGGCCTGGGAGCTGCGTCTTCAGAGCTGATAAACTCCCTCTTGAAGCTGTTGCATCAGGCATCTGAAAACATCACACCAATTACCTGAGTGCTGTTTTGTTTAGCATCATTGTTTTATCATAAGAAAATTTAAATTCTCTTCATGCCCTGCTCTTTCTGCTTTGATAACAACACCCCATTTGCTATTGTAGGGTGGTTCAAACAAAGAATTTCTGAGAGCAGAAAGATTTTTGCATACAGTTTGTATCTTACAGAAGCTAGACAAAAGAAGCAGCCTAAATCCCTAAACAGGGTAGGTGACAATAAGAACTTATTTGTGATGTCACTGCTGCATCCCAGCCATTTCTACGCTGACAGCTCCAAAGAACTATTCACATTGCTTTCAGGGATGTTCCTGGGATCTTAGAGCCTGGCACAACATGAGGAGCGATCTTCATGATGGTTTTTGAGTGAACTGGTTGACTTTTAGCCTTCCCTAACATTGGCATAGCTCCCTGGAAGTCACCAGACTGCCACAGGAGGACATGTGGTGTGGCCTGTTGTGGCGTGGAAACAATGACCAAGACTGACTGACTGCATCGTTACGTGCCACACTGTTACTTATGTGCAGTAGCCATGCTCCTGTGCACGGTGCTGTACCAACATGTAAAGCAGTATCACTTAGAAAATGTTAGCTGTAACACTTTATACAAGGTTAACTTCTTTCCCAGAGGTAGCGGTGATCTTCGTTTGTGTCTAATTTATGTCCTAGTTTACCAGCTTGTTTTTCTTTCTGTCATGGCTCTTGGACACAGAAAGGAAAATGTCAGCTTTGCGGTAACTTTGTTATGTGAAATCCACCACTAAGAAATAAAACAGTACTTTCCACTTTCTCCTCCAATGGGTCAAATGCCTGTTTCTTTTAGGTTTTAATTAAAAGTTCCCTTATTAATCAAGCTGTTAATGTGTTCTGCTGTTGATAACTGTTGAGCAGAGGATGGTGGGCATAGGAATTCACTTGTGTGTAGGGAGATTACAAAACAATTTGTAGGGATACCACTGGCAATCTTAGCACCTCATAGCACACAGTTTGTCATACAGTACTTAGACCAGTGGTCCATCAAATCCAATCCCTTGTCTCCAGCATTGGACAAGATATGCTGGTGTACTTTATTTACTATGTTCAAAAACATTAACGTTCTCCAACAAAAATGTCTTACAAGAGAAATGAAAACAGCCATAGTGCTAATATGTGAGAATATATATTTCCTTCCCACTCACGTGGAATTCTGTAGTCAACAGACTTACTAAAAACTCTTCATCCCAATGCGCATCCTCCTACTCTTTGGCTTCCCTTGAACATCTGTTGAAACAGATATCTCTTGGACCATATCCAGCCAGATAAGCAGACTGTGATCCCAAAGACTGAGCGTATTTCAAAGGTGAACATGCCGTGAATATCCTGGCGGTAGGCTTCTCTCTTCCAGTTATATCCTACAGGTGATGGTAGTTGTAGGAAATAATGCAGGAAGCTAAGTGACTTCTTAACAGGAATGGAAGATGTAAGTTGGGCTTTATATATCAAAGTCTTACTCTTATGATACTTCTATACTCGCACAGCGAAACAGGAAATGGTGGAACAATACACTACCCACTTATATTGTGTGGCTCACATTTTCAGCAGGGCTTCATCTGATCTTTTTTTGCTTGGGTGTCTCATTATAGCTACTGGTTCTGATCTGAAATAAACCATATGCACTAGTATTAGGAATTGAAAGCCTTAAAAAAATCTCTTGGACCTGCTACTTGTTTGAGCCACAAAAGGGGAGCTGCCAAGTTGCTCTCATAAATATCAAAAAGTTAAATCTGGTATGGAAATAAGAGCCAGAGTGATTAAGAATTGATTTGCAAGGCAAGGATTACAAACTTGTTTGTTTTCTCACACCTGCTCTCCACTTCAGCAGTACAATAGAGCAAGGCGTATCTAACGCACCTTTCCCCTAATTGGATAACACACTCAGGGGAATATGATCAACTGAGGCTTTTAAGATCATACCACCATTTGCCCAATTATACCTAATGACAACACATTGTTCCTGCAAAATGCGTCTTTATTCCTTGGTAGGTTACATTTCCTTTCAGCCTTTTACGTATTGATCCAGCAGTACCTCATGCAGAACAAACTTCTTTGTTGGCAAGTCTTGTTTATGAGACCGGAAAAATCTTTTATGTCACCTTCTCAATGTCTGACCAAGTCAGTGAGAGAAAAACCTTCTTGTATCGAGCATGATAAATTTTAGCTGTCTTTGTAAAACAAAGCAATAAACAGAATGTCTGTATGATTTGGGCTATACAGATAATTCATGTTCTGTGTTCACTATTTCTTTGTGTACTTGCTGCTTTGATTTCATAAAGCATCTTCAACTATGTGAAGAAGGTGCCTGCACTACATAGCACTTGTAGTAAATGATAGTTTTAATCTTGGACACTTCATTACAGAAAATGAGATGTTTGCTGAGCAAAGCTGCAGCATCATGAAGCTTGAGGCATATTTACTTCACTTTTTTGGTGGGGGTGAAAGGGCTCAAAGAAAGCTGGTGAAATGATGTATCCCTAAATAAAACATTTTTGTGTCTCTTCTCTGAGCATTCATGACTACAAGTACAGGCTGCTGAGTAAGGGCAGGGTTAGATTCTGATTGCTGTCACAAATTGTTGTAAATTACAAAAGAAGAAATACTTTTTCGCAAATGCAGAACCATTTTATAACTTCATAGTTGTCATGCTAGCTCACTACCATCATTCAGCACTTTCTAGTGGGGTTAACCTCAACCCATTGCTCTGGTCTCCAGCCCCTTGCCTAAATGAAAAAAAATGCATCCTTGCTCTTTCCAAAAGTAATCCTGATTTTTGCCCAACCCTAACTGTGATGTAGTTCCATTGCCGAGGGAATAGTTTTGGTATTGGCCAGCACACTACTTCTGTTTTCGGTAGTTCCACCCAGAGCCTGCTGTGGAACATGAGCATTCCTGCATCACCCATGTGTTGCCCCTCCCATCCCTTTTCCCAGCTCTCCCCATGGGATAGGTGGAGCTGGTTCTGTTGACTTGAGTGATTTTATTAGGTCTCTTTTTCAATTAGATGAACTTCAAGACTGAACCACACATTCAGCCAGTAGGTCTTACAGTCAAATAAGTTATTTCTCAGAGTCTGCACTGGTATACCATGAGATCAGCATCTGGCCTAACGGGACTTACGTTTGCTCACAATGAGCTCTGGTAGGAGCTGTTTTTGGAGGAGTGAGTAGCAGTTCTGACTGTGCCATGCATGCATTAATTCCTCACTACTTCACCTCAAGCAGCCCAGCACACGTGCCACTTTACCAAGCTTTGAATGTACTCTGCAGTGTAGGCTGGCATGTGCAAATGCCTCTCAAGCTTTGCTCAAGATCCTGTAGGAGCTCATTGACAGAGTGGATGAACGTCAAACAGCAACTCCCTTCAGTCAAAACTCCTCTTTGCTACTTACATACTGAGCTGATAGAAAGAAACAATCAGATTGAAGAAGAGTTATTTTATTTAATGACACTTCATCTCCCCCAGCAAATAGAAATTATAGATTTTATTGTTGCTTTTGGCTTGCATCTGTGTTTGCATTTTCTGTTCTTATTACATACATGGATCTAGAACAAGAGACCTGATGAACCTAAATTTCTCAGGATGTCCCATTAAACAGGTAATCTTACACTACTCAATTTAGTCTTTAAAATCTGCAACTTTGTCATTATTGTTGCCCTTCCTTCCAGCATGTCTCCTGAAGTGCTCCCTGTACAGTGGGCTCCTTCTTCTAAGAACATTCAATTTTGTTCTCACAAAGGTTCTTACCAGTAAGTTGAGCTGGGGGAGTATACATGGGCTTTGCACTTCCCTTGCAAAGCCTGAAAGCACTGAGTCTCTGAGAAACCCAACTGAGTACACTGTGCTCACCTGCTTGAATCCATTTTGTCTCTTCCACAGACTTCATTTTCTGCATGCATCCTCAGAAACATGGCAAACCTCACAAGTTTGACTTACATTGAAAAATTGAGACGTGTTTTCTCTCCCACTGTATGATAACTGGGAGTTTAGCACTCATTTTCACAAAGACAGAAACTCATTATACCACCAAATCATTCCTCCCAAGCTGTCTGTCTGAGTATTGATCCCTTGTTCCTGAGTAAGTAAACCCTATGGTTGATCATAATTATTCTGGGACATCTCATTCCAGTGACTAGATCAATAATGTCTTTCATGGCCTCCTGCTGTGTGTTCCTGTCATGCCTCGGCACCTCTGCATCACCTGCTGTTCATCAGGAGCCCAATGAAATAATTTGCTGTGGTGGTGAGAATGCTATCAGCCACTTCACACTCATTTAGGTCTCAGCCAGGACACGACATGAAGCCTTGGATGTACAGCATTTGTAATGAATGTCAGTATTAACTTCACACTGTCCCACGTGTTGAGGCTGGAAGATTTCCCCTCAGTGTCACATTAAGTCAAGCATAATGCCTATAGGGTGCTTGTCATGGAGCTGCCTTTGAGCAGAAACAGGGATAAGTATCCAAGTTTCCCTTTTCATCCAGAGGCTCAGAGTAAACCTGTCAGGGAGCAGCAGGGCCGGGGGCTCACTGAGGGATGGAGAACCAGGAGGTGAGTGGCAATAAGGCTGGCAGGGCAGGGGCCTCACTGACCAAGGCTCACGCTGCAGTACCCAACTGCAGCAAGCGGGGCAGGCCTGAGTATGGCAGCCAGGGAGAACCAGATCATCAGGGCAGTTTGTGGTGACAAGGTCAAGCCAGGAAGTCAGTCCACAGGTGAGGGTCAGGATCAGGTCCAGTGACAGTAACCAGGGTTAGACACAGTACAGTGATTGCCAGGCAGGTCCATAGTGACAAGGCAGGTTTGAGGTGAAGCTGGGAAGTCAATCCATGGTCAGGATCCAGATCAGTGGGGCACAGCTATGAGAGAGCGAGAAACTGGTACACTTTTGTCCTGGTTTTGGCTGGGATAGAGTTAATTTTCTTCTTACAGTACAGTGTGTTTTGAATTCAGTGTGAGAATAATGTTGATAACACACTGATGTTTTAGTTGTTGCCAAGTAGTGCTTATCCTAAGTTAAGGATTTTTCAGTATACCGTGCTCTGCCAGCAAGCAGGTGTGCAAGGAGCTGGGAGGGAGCACGGCCAGGACAGCTGGCCCAAACTAGCCAAAGGGATATTCCATACCATAGAACGTCATGCTCAGTATATAAACTGGGGGGAGTTGGCCAGGAGGGGCGGATCGCTGCTCAGACAGTGGTTGGCGAGTGGTGAGCAATTGCATTGTGCATCACTTGTTTTTTTCCCTTGGGTTTTAAGGGGGGTTTTTTAGGTTTTTTTTTTTAATCTATTATATTCCTTTTCATTTCTATTATTACTTCTATTATTATTATTATATTTTATTATTGTTGTTAGTATTGCATTTTATTTTACTTTAGTTATTCAATCAATCATTCTTATATTAACCCACGAGTTTTACTTCTTTTTTCCAGTTCTCCTCCTTATCCCACTGGGAGGCAGGGGAGTGAGTGAGCGGCTGCCTGGTGCCTCATTGCGGGCTGGGGTTAAACCACGACAACTTTCAGCGTAGCTCAGGCAGGGACTGAAGGCCCAAGCGTGAGCCAAAATGGGGCTCCTGGGGCTGTGGGCAGGGATATGGGTGGAAGCTGCAGATGAGGCTCTTCAGGGCCAGTAAGGCTTGTTGGTGTACTCAGGACCCTGACAGAACCTTTCAGTTATATTCAAAGCAACCAGTTTTGCAGCCTGTTCTTCTGCTGAACTTCTGTGATCTTTTCCACTGCTCTTGCTGCTCCCTGACAGTGACTTGGTAAAGCTTTTACTCTTTTTACCCTTTTTCTGCCTTCTGCTATTATAAAACCTGCTGCTTAGGGATGAGCAGAGATCTGTGCAGTAAGACAATTTTAAAGCTGCAGTTGCAAAACAGTGTGGTGCTCTGTCACCAACTTACCTAGAGCGTTAGACATGTGCTAATCTTAAATTATTAATCTTTCTGGTAGATGAGGCCAGTTCCGTGTTTGTTATGCACAAACCTTGGTAATTCAAAAACTGTCAAACAAGGGTGTGGGTTTTCTTTGGAGCTTCTCAGGGATGTGGTTTCTTCTTTTTGTTTTTATACTACTTTGGTGATCCAAATCCTATCTCTTGTTTAGATGCGGTTATAGAGAAACCAACTATATTTTTATAAATTTCTGTTAGACCTAGTATAACTATATCCCCAAGAAAGTTTATATTAGATAACTGCTGATGCCTCCCACCAGCTTCAGTGGTTTTAGCACACTTACAGACCTGGAGATTAAGAAATATTTGGATCTGCCCTAGCAGTGTAAACACATAAGCCTGTAATGGTAGTGCAGAAAAAAGCTTTATAGAAAATATTACAAATAAAATTTAAAAATGCCTCCTGCCCCCTAGTCTCTTAGTCATAATCACCTGAAAGGAAAGCTGCATTCTTAGGTCGTACCTTGAAGCCTGAAAGAATAGGCCACAGTAAGATTTTGTTCTGAGGGAGGGACGTCTGGTAGAAATTTGATCTGCCAGCACTTTGTCTGATCATATGTGAGGACCAATGAATAAGAAGCCTGAATCCTGGATTTTTTTTGTCTGCATTGGTTTAATGCATGCATGTGGGATTTCTGGTCTCATTAAAAAAGAGGCCCTGCATTTTTTTGGTGTCCATCCCTTCCACCTCGTGATCTCAAACACAACTGTCCCTAACTGCTTCTGTAATTCTTTGGGGAGGAGTAAAGTTTAACTTCAGTGAATGGAAATACCAGTGATAATCTGCAAAGGAAATATACGGCACAGTGACCCATTCAACTTACACCCAAAGAGCTATTGTTCTAAATATATTTCCCCTGCATACATACATGTTCTCATAGTATTCATTAGCTTCCTTATTAATGTGGGCTGGACTGTGGCAGACAAAGTATCAGCAGCACCTCATTATAGGCAGTTTTCTGCCTGCCCTCCAGTCTGCCCAGGGACTCAGTGGGCTTCAGGGAGCAGATCTCTTGCATTATAATCCTGCCTGCAATGAGCTAGCACTCAAATTGCAGCACACTCCTTAAGCTCTGACCGATTTCTGTGAAATAAAATGGCAAGGGCAGAAGCCTGTGTTTCTCTTCCTCCAAAATGAACCATTATCACAATCTCCTGTTGCTCAGTGATCATCTTTTCTAGAGACAGTGTCAGTTTGGTGCGTGCAGCTCTTCGCAGAAACAGTGACAAGACTAGGTAGGAATCAGCTAGCTGTCAAAGACTGACAAAGCCTGCCGTAAAGCAATAGACAGCTTCCCTGCAAACGTCTCTCACTTTCCCATGGGATGGGGATTCACATATGTTGTGGCTTAACCCCAGCCAGCAACTAGGCACCACGCAGCCGCTCACTCACTTCCCCCCATCCCCCAGTGGGATGGGGGAGAGAAGTGGAAAAAAAGTAAAACTCATGAGAGTTGAGATAAGAACAGTTTAATAGAACAGAAAGGAAGAAACTAACAGTGACACTAATAACAACAATAAAGTGACAAT
>JAVKLA010000036.1:24758398-24770297 GCA_034782735.1 Sagittarius serpentarius | reverse complement strand
TCTAGGTGGCCCTGCCTGAGCGGGGGGGTTGGACCAGACGACCTCCAGAGGTCCCTTCCAACCTCAGCCAGTCTGTGTTTGTTTGAAACACACCTTTTACAATTTTAGGTACAGAAAGGGTCTGATACGGAAGAGTGCTGAGATGTTCTGCTTCTACAAGAAGTGCTAAAACTCAGCATCTACAGAACCAGACCTAGAAAAAAGGAGGTTCATTCAGACTACAAATGCATTTGCCCTGTTCAGCTGAGTGTGTTGGCTGTTGCCAGCCTGTGCTGTACACATTTCAGCCTGGGCCAGGGTTTGAGTGGGAGGGGGAATAACTTTCCATGAAAGCTTTTGTGGTGTTGATTGCTGAGCTGAGCACTGAAGGGCTGAAGAACCCCAGCAAGGTGCTGAAATGACAAGGAGCTGAGGGAGTTCAGCACAACCTGGATCAGGCTCTCAGTAGCAGGAAGTCACTTGGCAGTGTCCTTGCTTTTGCTACTGTGAAATGCTTGAACAAATGTAAACAGTTTACAAAGCAAGAAAATAACATCTCATTTGTAAGCCAAAGTGAATAATGAAGAGTCTGTCCCAGAGATACTGCATTTGGTCTTCTCTGGCAAGTGCCACAGAACATCATCAATTTGGAAATAGCACATTTCCCTCCAGGTTCCCCTGCTATGGACTGGGACAGGATGCCAGGGGAGTGGGAGTGGTGGGAGTAGCACAGGAGCTGTTGTGCTGGTGAAACAGAGATCAGGAACTAGACCCAGCCACTGAAATGAAAAAGGGAGACAAATTTTAGGCCCTACCAAAATCTCCTGCTTTATCTTTCATCCTAAGAATGTCTTTCCAAATGCTGCATGCAATGGTCATGGCTTCTCAAAAGCTCTTTCTTTTTGTCCCTGTGTTATCTGGCCAGGCACTGATTTGCCCAGTTCTGGTTGAGCTGCCATCTAATCAGTGTTGCATGTAATTTCCTCCCACAATATTACCTCCTTCTTCCAAGAGCTAAGAAGATACTGTAGCCAATACTGCGCTGTGAGAAAAACTGATGTAGATGCAGAGTAGCTTGATTTCTTGCTGTATATATTGAAGGGAGCCTTTCACACTTGAAGAATCACACCCAAGCCATTTAATCAGATTCATGCAGGAATCACTACGGGTTGTTCAGAAGCACAGCTCTCTCTGGGGCTGAAGCGGCAGTCGGAGAACAGGCTCATGGTATTCTGTAAAACAGCGTGATGCATGATGAGTTTTAGCCTAGCTGCTTGAGCCTAACTTCTAGTCTTACAGCAATGCCATCATTTCATTGATGTGTACAAGTAGCAGGTAAGATCTTTGTTTTATGATCTTAGTTTGAACTAATGTACCAGCCCTATCTTAGCTTGAGGCAGATCAACCTGAATTGGAAAATGTGGTGCTGGCAAATTTGGATCTATTAGACTTGTTACATTGCACTGTGTTGAAAACAATGGCGATGCAGTAGCTGTATTATTTGCAGGTCAGCTGTCCTTGCCGTGTGGGTAGCCGTGGCAATAAAGAGTGGAGGTGGCTGCCGGACAGAAGATGGTCACCTGTGTACATTTTTCATGGTCTCAGTCTTTAGCTGAGAAAGTCCTGTTACATTTAGCAGCTTCCACACTATGTGCAGATTGTGATTCGATACTAAGGGAAAAAGTACAGCGCAAACATTAATTATGCTCAATTGCCTGTTTTCAAACTGAACAGAGCAGATAGCAGCTAAGCTGGGGATTCCCGATTGAGCAGGCTCCATTATCTTCTGCCACTTGCTTGCAGGTATAAGGAATTCACCAAGGAGAAGTCTGGGAAGACAGACCCGCCAAAGTGCCAGTGTTGCCTCCCTAACATGCCAGTCTGCATACCTGCCATTGCTCCAGAAGACTAAAAACCAAGGTGATGAGTCTTTAAACCAGACAAAGATTAACAGGAAAAACCACTCTTGCCCTTTCCTAGGTAGTGTTGGAAGCACGGAGAAGTCTTTCTCTTAGTGCTACCAGCAGAGCCTTCATCCCAGAAAGGAAGTCAAGAAGAGATATGGTCCAACCCCATAGACCCTCCTTGGTCTTTTGGTACCAGGACTGTTATAGGGAAAACATTCCCTGAAAGGATGCAAGAGCAATATATTCCCTCCATGTTTTATTGGATAGGGAATGTTACTCTTTTTTATTGCTTTTTATGACTGGGTATTAATCCCTTCAGAGCATCCCTGCCGTGTTATTAGCCCAATACCTGAGTTTTTCTCACCTATTTCCCCAGAGAAACAATGCTACCTGCATGCTCCAGAGCCATTACCTTATATCAAATGTGTTTTGCTGTTCTCCTTCCTTCCCCGTCCCTTGAAATGTGCCAACCTTGTTACACACTGCCTGAGCTCTGCTTGTAGGAAAGTCATTTGGGACATTTGCAGGCCATCTCTGCCTTGTGAAATGGTCACTTATATATTCCCAGTCCCTGTTTGGTTGGTGTCAATGTCTATAGGAGTCTTGCCTTTACTTTCCTTAACTACTGAATCTGGAGAAGGCCCCAGGCAGGGCATTTTGGGGCAACAAATGGACATTTTCTAATTGATGAGTAGAGCTTGAGCTTTTGCCATTCCAGCATCAGAACTTAGTAACACTGGTGGTTTCATTTGCAATTGCTACAATGTTTGCTTGATAAGCATTAGACAGAGAGTGGATCTCTATTTTTAATCATTAATATTAGTGATTTTACTTTCAGTGTAGGAACATCAATAAAAGTCCTGATTGCTCACAGGAGGCAGAGCACTTCAAAAATCAAAGTGCATTACTTTTCATCATGTTGTTACACCATTATCTAGAGAATGAGGTGAGCCATTCAGGAAACTCTTTGTAAAGCTACTGGCCTGACAAAGTTGAGCAGCACTTCACCAGCATTAAGAAAAGAGGGTAAGCATGCACACATTAAGAGAAAGATTCCTTTCTCTCCTCCCCTCCCTCATTCCTACTGATCTGGAAAAGAATGTGATAATGCAGGAATGAACTGTCCTCCTTATTCTGTGGGGCCAATAGTGATTTCAGCCTAATATTCCATTGGTTTATTATTGTAATTCTATTGAAGCCAGAGAAACACACCAGCAGAGAAAGTAGCCCAGTAACTCTTTGCTCTGTCGACATCCTCTAATGGAAAGGACACAGAATAACTTTCTTGAAAAATTCCACAAGTTTTCTTAAGTACATAGCTGGTTGTTTGCTATCCACTCTGCTTTTTTAGTGAATGGCAAGTGGGTGATACTTTACACATCCATGAGCCACAGGCATCAGTGTTTGTGAAAGGCTCATACTTTCCTTCAGCTCATCATCATGTGCTTTAATACAGCATCTCCATCTGCAGAGCGGGTTGATCATATTTATCTAGCTCAAGAGCAATGATATGAGGCTGACTTGCTTGGAAATGCCCCATGAAAAGGCTACATTTTTATTACCATTTGCATTAATTTCTTTTCTTTTATTAACTTCCTTGGCTGGACTGGAGCACTTACAAGAGACAGAGCACTTTGCAAATGAAA
The DNA here is from genome assembly GCA_034782735.1 of Sagittarius serpentarius. Lineage (NCBI taxonomy): Eukaryota > Metazoa > Chordata > Aves > Accipitriformes > Sagittariidae > Sagittarius > Sagittarius serpentarius. The sequence continues at coordinate 24,766,765 of JAVKLA010000036.1, read as the reverse complement.
GTACATTATTTTTCATCATATTACTGCATTACAGCATTATCTAGAGAGTAAAGTGCACCCTTCAGGTTATAACAAGCTTTAATTTCATTGAAGGCTCCCTAGGATTTCTGGACCACAAGAGCAAAGCTGCAGCAATTTAGTCACAGGAGCCAGAAAATCAAATTACAACCCCTTTAATACCCAACTGGGGATACGCTATTGCTCTGATATACCCCAGGCTGGATTAAGTTTCTGATATACTGAAACTGGATGGATTGTACATTTTAAGGACATTTCAAGCCACAATAACCATGCAGAGCCAACCTTGGCATCACTGTCCTTTCCTGCTCCTTTGACATAGAGGTCAGAGCCAAGAGTCTGTTTGGCAATGAAAGATGTGTTTTTTCCTGCTCCTCGAGAGGCTGTGCTCTACTTTGTGAGCCATGAGGAACAAAAGTGAAGAAGTACCTAGAGAAAATGTTTTCTGCAACTGAAGTCAGCTGCTGACTTCAGGACCTATGGAAGCAAGCCACTTGCTGGCAGAGTTTATGGGAAGTCTGCTTACAACACAGTGAAAGAATCTCATTGCTCTGCAATGAATGCTTCACATTTTGCAGCACTCCTCTTTGTTTTCTTGCTAGTGTTGTAGCTGGGCACATCTCACTCTCACTGTGGTCTGTGGATGGCTTGTGCACAGCGATGGGTGTGGGATGCAATGCTCAGCTCAGTTGGAAACACAGAAATGTTATGATACTTGGAGCTTGGTTTGAATTCATTGCTGAAACATAAGCAGCTGGCTCACTGGTACACTAATATGGCATGGCTCTATCTGCATATCAGCATTAGAATAATTTCTGGTCTGGGATTTTTGAAGTTCTTCATACATGTACCTGGGACTAAGTGAACCCCTGATCAGGAACCACTCTTGGAGAATTTCAGAGCAAAGCACAGTTACCATTCTTAGACTTCTGGGATTTAGCCTGAAAAGATTCCCATTGAAGCACTTCCTGCTGATTCTTGGCCCTAAAGTCATTGAAGCCTTTTGTGACTTGGAAGTTTTAATAAAAATGGCTCCATTGTGTTGTCTCTCGAGGGAAGGGTGGCCCAAGAAAGCTGGTTAATATTCAAGGATGACCTCCTCCACGCTCAAGCGTGTTCCATCCCAATGAATATGAAGTCAAGCAAAAATGCCAGGAGGCCTGTGTGGATGAACAAATTGCTCCTAGCTAAACTCAAATGCAAAAAGGAAGCATACAGAGAGGTTGGAAGCAAGGACAGGTAACCTCGGAGGAATACAGAAACATTGTCCGAGCACGCAGGGACAAAGTTAGGAAAGCTAAAGCCCAAATGGAATTGAATCTGGCCAGGGATGTCAAAGACAGCAAGAAGGGCCTCTGTAAGTACAGAGCAAAAGGAAGACTAGGGAAAATGTTGGCCCATCGCTCAACGAGACAGTGGTCCTGGTTACACAGGACTTGGAAAAGGCTCAAGTAGCAAATGCTTAATTGCCTCAGTCTTTACTAGCAAGACCAGCCTTAAGAAATCCCAGGTCCCAGAGACCAGTGGGAAAGGCCGGAGCAAGGAAGACGTACCCTTGGTGGAAGAGGATCAGGTCAGGAGCGCTTAAGCAAACTGGACCATAAATCCATGGGCCCTGATGGGATGCAGCCAGGAGTGCTAAGGGAGCTGGCAGATGTCTTTGCAAGGCCACTCTCCACAATCTTTGATCATGGTGACTGAGAGTAGTGCCCAAAGGCTGGAGGAAAGCAAATGTCACTCCTGTCTTCAAGAAGGGCAAGGAGGAGGGGCCAGGCAATTACAGGCTGCTCAGCCTCACCTCAATCCCTGGCAGTGTGATAGAGCAGCTAATCCTGGCAACCATTTTCAGGCACAGTAAGGACAAGAAAATCATCGGGAGTAGTCAGCATGGCTTCATCAAGGGGAAGTCGTGCTTGGCCACCTTGATGAACTTGTACGACAAAATGACTGGCCTGGTAGATGAAAGGAGATCAGTGGATATTGTCTACCTGGACTTCAGTAAGGCCTTTGACACCGTCTCCCATAAGATCCTCATAGACACACTGTAGATGTATGGGCTGGGGAAGCAGTCAGTGATGTGGACTGAAAGCCGACTGAACGGGCAGGCCCGGAGGGTGGTGATCAGTGTCACGAAGTCTAGTTGGAGGCCAGTAACTAGCAGTGTACCCTAGGGGCCAATATTGGGTCCAGTCCCATTTAACATCTGCATTAGTGATCTGGATGATCTCCATCCTTGGAGAGATTAAAAAATCATCTGGACGTGGTCCTGAACAGCTGGCTCTAGGTGGTCCTGCTTGAGCAGGGGGTTGGACCAGATGACCTTCAGAGGTCCCTTCCAACCTCAACTGGTCTGCGATTCTGTGTTATTAAGGAAATTTCTTTAATTCAAGCTACTGGCTTTTGAGAAAAACAAGACTTACATTTTACCCCTCTTAAATCGCTTGCAGTGGTGATTGTTTTATTAGGGCGCTTTCTGTTTTAACTGCCATCTCTGTGATGCCACAGTTCACAAGACTGTCCTTCTGTTGTGAAGCAACATGATTTCACTGGGCTTTTGTTTAACAAATGCCTTGCAGGCTTTTTTTCATGACACTAACTGGGACTTTGTTTATCATGTGGGTATTGCACGCCTCCTAGATGTGAGCCATTGCTAAACACAAGAGGGGAAATAGGATGTAAATCTTTTAAACTAATGTTTTCCGGTAGAGATACCCCTTTGATCTTTAATTACTTTACCACACATACAGAACATTTTTAAGAAGTCTAATTAATTTTTTATTCCTTCAGCTTCTTCAAACTTCTGTAATCCTTTCTAAGTGAACAGGCTTGAGTGTTGTAGTTTCTGTCTTGGCAAAACTACCAGCCAATATGCAAAGAGTCCCCAGATTTCTCCTGCAGAGACTGAGCCAGGCAAAATCAGTCGTAACAACCAGCTCCTCTGCATCAGCCCAGTATGTAACAGAGCAGGCAGGATACAGAGCACTGTCTGGGAGGTCCTAGAATTTTGTGGAGCAAATTCTTAGTTACACCCATCAGTAGAGAGTTTTCTCTACTGAGAAAGTAATGAAGTAAGTGTGTAAGTAACGAGTGAAAGGCTCAACTGGTATCTGTAAAATACTTTGGCTTCATGCTTTGCCAGCATAAGTGTCTCCAAAAGCTGCAAAGGCAAGGTAAACCGTGAAGGGTTCAGCTGGGTTTCAGCAGCTGAAGGTGACTACTGAAGGAAATTTGCAGAAAGATGCAGCACTCCTGTCATCCTGTCTCCTGGGAGAGATGCTTGCCTGTTGTCCAGCCTCATTTTTTTTTCTCTCCAAGGGAGGGTCTTCCCATTAGGCTGTCTTTGCTTCAGAAATCCAGCCTCTGCCTTGGTAATTTACAGGTAATAAATCTAAGAGGCAATGAAGAAGCCACAAGTATGCACCATAGGGTGTGCATACAGCACATGCTAGGAGGATTTATGAGCCAGAGTGTTTGCAGACCTTAAATGTTAGTAAGTCCCACCCAATTCAGGGGAGATGCCTTTTCGGGCTCCCCTCTCCGCAGTGCCTTCTACACATGCAAAGCCACATGGAAATCAAGCTTCCTTTACAGCATTTGCAGCATGCCCTGCAATCTCTGGAGCATGAAAAACAAGATGTTGCCCAGCTATGCTTCATTCTTTTCTGCAGGCTTTTCCGGTTCATTGAGAAGAAGTTTCAAAGCAAGGAGTGTTCCTTCTGCTCCATGCCTTTTCCCCACATGCAGCATTGCAGCATTATGACTACTGTGCCTGTTCTCAGCACAGGCCCTCCATGGGAGGGCAAGGCAATAGAGATTGAGTGGACCTCTGTGGGTGAAAATGTGTCCCACACAACATATTACCTGGCCCAAACACAGGGGTGTTTCCCAGCGTCACCTCGCTAATGCTGTCAGTTCCCCAGCAGAACAGCCTGCTGCAAGGCGGGGGATGCACTGTGTCACATGCTGGAGCATGGACTCTCCCCAGACTCCTCACAGATAAACAACTCATCCCTAATTATTTTTCCTCACTGGTCCCAATTTTCTTACATTTGTACCCAAATTTGGTATTTCTGACACTGTTACGTAGGTAATTTTGGCCTGATAAGGTATTAGTGATACAGTTACCTAGATGAAGTTGGCCTTTCATCCCCTCTCCCTTCTGACTCTATGGTCCATCCTGGTTATATTTAATTTCCATTATATGCTTCTCGGACAGAATGATCTTACTTTAGCCTTGATACCCTGTCATGGTTTAACCCCAGCTGGCAATTAAGCACCACGCAGCTGCTTGCCCACTCCCTCCACCCAGTGGTATGGAGGAGGAAAAAAGAAAAAAAAAAAAAGTAAAACTTGTGGGTTGAGATAAAGACTGTTTAATAGGACAGAAAAGGAAGGGGAAAAATAATAGAATATACAAAACAAATGATGCACAATACAGTTGCTCACCACGCGCTAACTGATGCCCAGCCAATCCCCAAGCCGTGGGGCTCCCCAGCCAGCTCCCCCCAGTTTATATACTGGGCATGAGGCAATATGGTGTGGAACACCCCTTTGGCTCGTTTGGGTCAGCTGTCCTGGCTGTGTCCCCTCCCAGCTTCTTGTGCGCTCCCAGCCTCCCTGGCAGGGCAGTATGAGAAGCTGAAAAGTCCTTGACTTACTCTAAACATCACTTAGCAACAACTGAAACATCAGGGTGTTGTCAACATTCTTCTCATCCTAAGTCCAAAACACAGCACTATACCAGCTGCTAGGAAGACAATTAACTGTATCCCAGCCCAAACCAGGACAGAGGTAAAAAATACTAGCTGCAAAACTCAATCCCAATCAGTTTGAATCCAGTTTGCCCATAGTATTTGGTATCTGACATGTTCGACAAGTTCACTCTGTGGGTTCAAAGCCCACATCTGACTTAGACTCATAACTTCCTGGCGGTCTTTCTTAGGATTCTGTACTGCCCTAAGCACTGATCTGAGATGACTCAGTCTCTATCTGAATCGGTATTTGGGTCTTGCTGTGTCACAGCTTCCAGCGGAACAGTCTCGGAGAACTTTATCTCCTATATTATCCACTCTTTCCAGATTTACCCGACTAACTGGTGTCATTTTGCCATGAAAGCACCTACATGACATGTATTTGTGAAAATCCTCTTAGCAAACTCCTGATCCCTGTCCTGCCTTCTGCATTTCAAGTTGATAGCCCGTTTTCAGTTAAGCCCCGCAGGCTAAATCTTTTTTTCCCCTTCCCCCTTTTTTAATGGTGAGCTTTGCAGCTCAGTGCTTTTTATTCCTGCCATGATAGCAAAAGCAATGTTGTTATGACCGCTGACATTTTTGTCAGAGCATGCCAATGAAGGTTAAAAGATATGCCAAAGCAGCTGCCATTGTATTTGCAAGCAAGGCTCAATGTTCTGCTTTATTTCTTATTTTCAAAGAACGGATATGGTTTCTTCTGGTGTGGCTAGAATCTGTCAGAGAGCAGTAACTTATTTAACCTGAACAGTTTTAATATTATTCTCCTGTCTTTCAGTATGCATCATTTCAAATGTATATGCCTTATTTGTGCTTGCATACATGAGTTACTTGAATTATTCTTTATGCATGCACTATTATGCATGAAACTACACTCACTGCTTGCATAAAAGAGGTTTGTGACCAGTCACGTGTCTTAACAGCAGAAAAGAAAAACATAAAGATTGCTGAATCCAGGAGGCAAAGTCCAGTTGAAATAATAGCAGCTAAGAGAAAAAGAACATACTTGCCAATTTTCAGGGCCTCTTTCTTACCTGTAAGCAACAGAGACTTTGGTTTTCTTTCTCATGTGAAAGACAGAAGTTTGAGCCCTAAGTGCTTCCTCCTGCCATTTGGACAAGGCACCGAGTCTGACTTGACTCACAGGGAAGTGGCAGATGCTCAGTCATCCAGCATCTATTTTCCTAGGCATCTCCAGTCCAAGTACCAGTGCTTTCCTTGTTCAGCCTAGCAAACCTGACAAGACCACAGCCTGGAGTAGTCTGGCTGTGAAAGAGAAGCCACTGAAGTCATTAGGAGGTCAATTATTTTCTGCAGATACCTGCCCGTGTCTTTTTTTTTCCCAGTGTTTTTCAGTGGCAGCTACTGAACAAGGGAATAAGGTAGGAAAGAGTGAGAAAAAGGAATTCCAATATTGTGGTGTCGGCCAAGTAAAAACTTTGGGATGACTGCACTACTTACTACAACAGAGTAGTAGTGGTAGAGAAGAGCAGTGCAGTTTGTGGTGAAACCCTACGGGAAGAAACCTCATAGCCCAGCCCCATCTGTCACCATGCCAGTTGCAGTGCTTCTCCCAGGGCCACCTCCGTGGACTTCTATCATCCTGCAGCTGATGGTTCACCTTTTTCTTCAGGCTCTTCTTGGAGAGCCTTATCCAGGAGAGCAGCCTAGACTTACAGTCTGTGTCCTTTAGTGTCTCTTTTCATTTGCAACGTCCGGTGCAGCTCAGATTTTACAGTTTTGGCCAAGGCTCATGTTTATTTATTTTTTTCCCCCTGTGTTTTTGGCAAGGCTCTTCTCTTCACATAAGTGGCTGTGATGCTATTTCAGTGTGTGATTGAAATTGCATGCTTTAATGTATAAATTAGCTAGATGAGGAAGAAAACATGTACAGGGAGATTTCTTCTGTGGCACTCTCATATGATAGGCATATGAAATGAGAGTGTGACAGAGTGACAGCACATCTTCCGGAGCTTTAGATCTCGGCCCATAAGCATGGCAAAGTGCTCATGCTCATGCTCGTGCTTCAACAGAGGGTTACAGCAAATTCTGTATTTTAACAATCAAATTTCATTGAATCATAGAATGGTTTGGGTTGGAAGGAGCCTTTAAAGATCATGTAAGTCCAACCCCCCTGCCATGGGCAAAGACATCTTTCACGGCATGAGGTTGCTCAAAGCCCCAGCCAACCTGACCTCAAAAACTTCCAATGATGGGGCATCCACAACTTCTCTGGGAAACCTGTTCCAGTGTCTCACCACACTCATAGTAAGAAATTTCTTTTACACCTACTAGAAAAAAATTTATTTTTCCCTACACAAAATTTCGTATTGGTCACCTCTGTGTGAGCAGGGTAGCCCTTCAGTGGACTAATTAAAGCACATAAGCTTTTGTACCGTATAGCACCCAAGGCAGTAGTGTGGCTAATGTCTACATGCAGTCCTACTGACTAGTGACTATAGGAACTGTATAGGAAGAGAAGCTCTGGCACACAGCCCATGAGCACACACTGCCAGAAGGAAGATGCTGGGAGCTTGGGTGCACCCACACAAGGCTTAGGTAGCGGAAGGGCAGCTGTCTTACAGCTCCCATCACCTGTGGGGCGTGTGACATCAGAATCTTCTCTGGGCCCTGGTCCAACTCGTCTGTGAGCCACTCGAGGCTGCAAGGACAGATGGTAGCAGACTAAATGGGGCATACTTTACTGAGCTCACCCATACTGCAGGGGATGCGGTCTAAGCTTTGGGATGCTGGGGTCAGTCGCTCTACAAATCTGGGAGTTAAACAACTGGAAAACTTCCTTGTCTAACACTGAAGTCAGAAGGTTCATGGCAAGTGGTGGCCAAACAGGCCCATGCTCAGCCTACGCTGAACGGCCTGGCATCCAAACCCTGTAAAGTAACCTCTTGCAAAACATTGGCAATTGTTTGTGACCCATTAAAAAAGAAATCCTTTTTTCTCCTCTCTTTGTCCAGTATCACTCCGAACCCTATCCCCAGACATCGGTTGGTACATGTCGAAGTAATAATTCCCTCACTGTGAGAGCACTGCAAAATTGAGCTGTATCACACGGATATTGGGAGACATCTGTAATGTAGCCGTGTCTTCTGATGCTATGCAAGACGGAATGAAATTGCCATGTGAATGTAAAGGGAATCAGATTTTAAGAGGCCGGCAGTCACAAAACAAACTCATGGTTGCTGCTATAAGGCCTCCCTGAGAGCTGATGCTCAATTAAAAGGTACATTTTTTCCAGGTCAGATCAGCAAAGATTTTTCACCATTCTAACAAGAATTGCCCTCCTGAGCTTGTGTTTCTCTCTGTAACAAACTCCCAGGGTAGCTCATGTCCTTTATTCACTATTTCTGGCAGTATAGCTGATGCCTGCTGGTGCTTCTGAAATGGTATCCCAGCAGTCAGGCAGGGTTAGTTTCTATAGTGACTGGAGATTAAAGAACTAAGCTTTATTCTGAATGTAATTTATCAGTCCATTACATTCAGTTCACCTGGTTATTTCATATCTGTCTTCAGCCTGCTGCTTGGTTTCTTCTCAGCACCTCCCTATTGAAAGAGCAAAAATTATACAAGGACAGGCCCCCCC
>JAVKLA010000036.1:24699189-24754954 GCA_034782735.1 Sagittarius serpentarius | reverse complement strand
CCCGCCCGGCCCCCCGCGCACCCCGCCCGCCCCACGGCCACCCACCCTGCCCCACAGGCACCCACCCTGCCTCACAGCCCCATGGGCACCCACCCTGCCCCATGGGCACCCACTGTGCCCCACAGAGACCTGCCCTGCCCCGTGGCGACTCAGTCTGCCCTGCAGGGACCCACGCTGCCCCACAGGGACCCGACCTGCCCCACGGTCACGCAGCCTGCCCCACGGGGGTCCACCCTGCCCCACAGGAACCCAACCTGCCCCACAAGCACCCGCCCCACCCCATAGGAACCCAACCTGACCCCCCCATACCCGTTCCCGGCCTGGCCCCCCCCCGGCGCCCTCCGGCCCGGGGGGCGCTTGCCTGCAGGTCCCGCAGCTGCCGCCGCCGCCGGCCCAGCTCGGCCTCCAGCAGCTCCAGGCGGCCCCGGGCGGCCCCGGCCTCCTCCTGCCCCACGGCGCGGCTGCAGCGGTGGGCCGGGACCCCCGAGGGGGGGCCCCCCCCGCACCAGCCCCGCCCGGCGGCGGCGGGGCCCGGTACGTGCCTGCGGAAACCTCTGCCAAGGCGCTGCGGGCGCGTGGGCTCTTCGTTGTGGAGGGGCCGGCTGCGCCTGACCTCGCTGGTTTTTAGGGTAGCTCTTGTTTGGGTTTGTTCTTCGCCTGTGCCGTCCCACGTCGGCTGTCTTTTACGAGATGATTAAGCACTAATTTTCATTGTGCTGACATATACATGAGCTCAAATTTTGCCGTTCCAAAAACGGGTTTTCAGAGGCAGGCCTTTGAAGTAGAGACCTTCAGACGTAAAGCAGTGGCTTCTGAGCTCTACAAGTACCAAAAGTCCTGAGACTGAAAACTGAAACTGTTTGTCCGCTTAACGTGTGTGTACGGCTGCTGCCGTCGATGATACCAGAAAAGCCTAGCGTGCATTAGTAACAAATACTGTGGCCAGCAAAGGGGGTATAGTGGGTCGAGGCATCACTTTCACTGTGAGATTCAATCAGTGAGGAAACTTAAGGAGGCTTCTTGGTGGGCAGAAGCTGTAAAGGTATGAACTGAAGGTCTGAAGATCTGGGTCAAATGTAGAGGAGGAGGAGAGGAACGTAACTACTGCTGTGTCAGAAATAGTGTCTGTCAGCCAGAAACCTTGAAATCGGATGTTTCTGCAAGGTGGAAGCCCTTAGTAACACACATCTGGGCTACAGGTGTGGCCATTGAAGTAGTAATGCCTTGAACCTGAGCCAGTGCAAGAGGGTCCTCCTGAGTCTGGGGAGCAAGTAGCACTCTCCTTGCTGCTCACTGCTGGTCCCGTCTTAAGCAAGGGTGACATGTTGCAGATGGCTTCATGTTTAGTCAACAGGATGGTGCTCCTCTCAGGGTAGATTCTTTGTCTGTCTGGAAATGTTGGGAGGTGAGCAAAGCCAGGTGTCCTAGCTAGGAGGATTGTTCCTCTCTCACTGCTGGGGGACTCTCTCCCCTCTCTTGTCTGGGGACAGTGGATCCCCCCAGCTTGTAGGACTTGCACTGCTCAGCGACCTCCACAGCCTCGTGGGGTTCTTGTGCCAAATGGACAAGTTTATTGGAGCTTTGTATCCACTGTCTCTGGTTCAGCTGCCTGATAAACCCACTCAACCCATTGGGAAGTCATTCTAAATGTAAAAGCAAACTGAAGATGCAGGAAGGCCTACTCTGTGTCCATTTTGTGTTAGAAATAAATTGGGACTTCAGGCTTTCATGCCTTTTAAAAAAAGAAAGGTTTTTGCCATTAAAAAGTGTGAGTTTTCCCCTCCATGTACCACATAAAAGTTGGCCTGTGGAATGGTTTGGGCTTTCTCACATCTTAATTCTAGCTAAAGATCCGATAATTAAAAGCTGCATCTAATTCAGATACAAAATAGAAATCATTGAAAGACTACAATTTTTTTTTTTTTCCTGTGTGTTTATAAAGAGGTACTTTCTTTAGGAAATGGGTTATATCTAGCAAGTTACCTCCTGCGCTGGTCTGGTGAATGGTGTCTGTCTGTAAGTGTAAGCTGGTGGCGTTTGTCTTGAGTGGGCTGCTGCAGCTTGCACTGGAGTTAGGCAAACCGTGTATTTAGTTTCACATCTGGCCTTTCAGACGATTGTTTTTGAACCACCCAAAAATAATTGGCGTGATAATATTTTGGGCTGGGTTTCTAGGAATTTTTGCTTAGCAATCTGGGGGAGGAATCTTCTCTCTCCATTTGCTTCTCCAGTGTGTTTTCCTGATGTGGTGTGTTCTCCTCAGCCAGTTTTCGTAGCTGTCATCTTCTAGTGGAAGCTGGGCTTTGGGAACTGGAATCACTGAGTTAAAGCTATTGCTCAGGTGAGCTGGCCGAGTGGCTTCCCCTGGATGGACCTGAAGTCTCCTCACCCCTAAAATATGGCTAGTGGTTCTCCCTTATGTCTGTTTTCTAAAACATTGTGAAAGCTGATTACTGCAGTGTGCTTGGATACTACTTGATGAAATGCTACTTACAGAGAAGATCGTATCCTCTTGATGAGGATATGAGTTTCTTTAGAGCTAATAGGGGACTCGTGTTAACTCTCTAGGATCAGAGAGGGGGTAATGTTTCAACAGTGACACTTGTTGAAGTGGTTTGTGGGCATCCAGCTGTAGGTGGTCCTGCTTGAGCAGAGTGGTTGGCCCAGATGACCTCCAGAGGTCCTGTCCAACCTCAACCAGTCTGTAATTCTGTGAACTCGGCACAGTGTTTGATAGTGGATGAACTGACACCTTTGGAAAAAGTGAAGATACCCGAATGACATGGAATGTGGCAGGCTAGGTGTGATTTATCAGCATTACTAGAAAGTGAGTAGTCTGCTATGATTTAAGTACTTAAATTAAAATTCTTAAAATCTCTGAACAGTCAAGAGACTGGATGCTGGCACAACGCAGTAAGCTGATTCTTTAAGCTTGAGTATAAGCTCTAAATTCTTGAAATTGTTCCTCTGGCCAAGGAGGTTAAAATGGTCACAAAAGGAAAAGGAAAGAAGAAGGAAACGAGTGGTTGTATGGAGCTAAGTGTCTTTTTTTACAAAATGAAGTCTTTTCATATTTTCAGAAGCATTTTATGAGAATGTAGAACTAGCTGACCTTCTTTATTTGTAAAGAAGAATCCTTCTGTTGTACCAAAAGTACAAAAACTAGTATCACAATAACATTGAGCAGCTTTGATTTGGAACCTAGATCTGCCATACTACGTGAAATGCAAACACAGAATAGAAGGTGCCCAAAGGGTTTACATTTTATTAACTTAAATCCAAACTAGAAGAGTGCAGAAGTACACCAGCACTCCTAAATGTTTATGCCATGCAGGAACTCCCCTAGTATGTACCTTATATCCATGCTGTGTTGGACTTCCATCACTCTCTGTTTTGATTCTCGTTTTGGACAGCAACTTAATTCTTTAGTCTGACGCTGGTCACACAAGCATTCCTGTGTGAATATACGTGGTGAACATCAACGCATCTAATAAGCTGGGCAGTTTTGTCTGAAAGAAGGCACTCTGTGGTGTGGCATTGTGTTGAACACTGTTATAATCAAACATTATCTGAATGCTTAGAGAATATTCCTCCGTGAGATAATTTATTAGGTTAAAGTACTCAGAATAAGAGAGAACTTCAGAGGCTGCTTCTGATTTTTATATACGTCAAAGCTAGCAGAAACCAAATAGTTCAAATAAGAGTTAAGCCTTTTCTCTGACGGAGACTCTGAATCTGTGGTGCTGTTTTGTTGCTTATCAGATGTTAATGGTGTTTCTTACTATGCTTGTTAATTTTGGCAGGTCTTCCTCCTCTACAAGGAAGCTTTGTTGCCAAGATTTACTCAGAAAATGACCTACACTACTGACTGCAGATGTCTGCAAATATAGAAGCTGATAAATCATATCTCCTTCCCTCCCCGACTCCTATTTCCTCTGGAATTTATACTTTTAAGTATTTTTAAAACTAGACCTCTGCTGAAGACATTTGGATTACAACTGTGAGCATGTCTATGCAAAGTGACGAGCTAGCCTGAGCAATTTTGAGGTATGTATGTCTACTATGACTTATAACAAATGGGAAGAAAAGGCTGATTACAGGGCTAAGAGAACTCTAGGCATACATTTTCTAGATTCAGATTGGTCTGCACCGTTATTCATGGTTTTACTAATGGAATGTACATATGCATAGTGAGACTGTACGAGCAGCAGAATATCTGGCTGGCATTGTATGGAGGGTGACCTTGTTTGAACCTGCTGTAGGAGTATTCAAAAGATTCCTTTCAGAAGGGCTTGTGTTGTATGACCTGAGCCTTCACTGCATACCCCATTCAGTTCTTAAATGCCGCCAAGGTCTGTAGAGATTTTCTTCTTCCAAGCATTTGACAGACATTAAGTAGTCATTGAAATGCACGTAGGAGGCAGTGGTGGTTTCTCTGTTTGGTTAGATAAAGCATTCAGATGAAGTTAGAAGATACCTGGCTTGAATTGGAAAGCATCTTCAATGAAGGCTAGAAAAGAAGTAGGTCTTGCTTGCCTTCCTATGTACACGTGATAGCACAGGGGTCTTTTTGCTCACAGCAAACTGCAGTCTCATAGGGCAATCTGCCTGTAATGTACAAGACTAGCAGAGCTGGGTGGGCTTTGCTTTGTGACTGTGCAGCTTTGTCCCACCCAGAAGATGGAGAACCTTAGCTGTATAAGAACAGAAATTCACCAGCCTGCACAGCTGTATTTTACCTTAAGGCTTTTAGCTGTACTATCATATCGAATTCTAAACCTGGAATGAGAAAGTCAGCTAACTTCCTCTGTATGGGCTTAGAAAAGGCCAGTGTGCACTGATAACATCTGTTGACCCTCCTTTCGCAAACTACTTGGACATGGTTATCTCTTCTGTGATTTAGGTGTTCATACTAACACTCCAGGGCAGTGGCAGTCTTACCAATTCATTGTGGGTTACAGCAAAAGGTAGCCAAACACATCTCAGTCTTCTAGAAGAGACTGATTATTCATTAGTCTTTTTTTTAAAAAAAAAAAAAAAAGGAAAAATAGTGTGCTGAAAGTAGATACCTGACTGAATCATTCAGCGTGCTACATTGCTGTACAGTATGTAGCAGACATGCTTTTCTTATGAGCTTTTATTCATGAGCTCCAGTCATTCAGGCTGAGACGATACTGGGGGGACAGAGATCTAACCTACCGACCTATCTGTCTTGGTAGTCTGATGATCATGTTCCTATAACAGGAAGGCAAAATGGACTGTGTCTGCAGTGGTAGTGTAAATTTTAATTGGCAGTGAAGTGCTGTGGTTGAGAAGGGGATCCTTGTCTGTACTGCAGTTACTCCTCCCGTCATTCCCCTACAAGCAGAGCTAGGCTTAAGGGGTGATAGCTTGGTAAACTTCCTTGTTAGGAGTGGGCAGAACTTACTGCAGCAAACTTTAAACCTGTTCCTCAGTCTAACCTGGGCATTGGTATTTGGCTGTGGTAGTACACTAAAACAGCACTGGGCAGAAAAGTGGTTTTGTTTCCTGTGAGCTGCTTTCGTGAAAACTGGAGAAATGCACTGGAGCTTTAGGAATGACATGGTTTGCTGAGCTGCCCATTATGATCTTAGTGTGTATTTTAGACAGTGTACTGGGGACTTGGAGTCTGTAACCCAACTAGGTGCCTTTTTTTAATTGTGTTTAAGTAAGTTATTGTCTCTGTATTCCAACAATTAAAGTTGGTGTGCATTTCCCAAAAAAGCTGTCGTTCTCTGAAAATTGAACAATTCCTGCAGTAGCTCTGAAAACCTGCAAGAATACATAGATTCTGTGTGTCCCTGACTGTATATCCTTAAGCAAGGGATTAATCTTTATTTCCTTATCTGTAAGATGAGGTTGATCTACCTCTGTAAAACATTCCATTTCACAAAAAGCATCATTTAAGTGTTGTTTGCAATAACTACAGTTTCATTATTCAAACTCACGTGACAAAGTGAATACTAATGTGTGGAGTGGCAAAGAATTTGAGTAGAAGATAAAGTTTTCTTTTGATAGAAAGCAGTGGTCTGAAAGGTGAAATTGTGTACGTTGGAGAATGTTGTGCTAAAACTGCCCTACGAGGTGTCTAAAAAGTTTCAAAGAATGTTAAAGAGCACTGAGATGTTGAGACGGGTGGTAGTGCCATTGATTCAACTTGTGTGATGGGTTATGATAAGAAGTTTGCAGACGCCTGCTTACAGTTTCTTCAGAGGTAAATTTGACACATTTCAGTATTTTTCAGGTTTGGGTGAGCTGGTTGGTCTCCCTTAACAAATTCCTTAGTGGCCTGTCTTTGTCCTGGAGTTGTTTGCTGTTGTTTTCCTGGAAGCTAGTTGCCATGGTGATTATCCTGTTGGCAAATAAATGTGTTTTTCATGATCTCCAGGTATACTAGTTTGGAGCAAAAAGACGGTAGCCTTTTCTGGGATCGATAGAAGTAGTGCACCCATAGAGGCTCAGTGTTTGTAAATCGCTGCCTGTGGGAGAGCGCTTAATATCTTAGGCTTTAGTGGGTCGTAGTAGTAAGGTGTCGTATCACTTGTCTGTACGGAGCAGTGAGTGTGTGTTACCGTGAGTCTGAGGCTGAATAATGGTTAAAACAGGAGAAATGAAAAAAGAGTGACATTTGGTCAGGATCTGTTATGACTGAACTTAACTGATTCAGGCCAGTAATGGTTGACTGACTAGTAAGGTGAAAGTGGTGGTGTTGGAAAACAGTCCCTTCAAGGTGTGTGGTGCTGTGATCATTTGACGTGCTGGCTTTCAGTTGGGTTAACCTCTAGCTCTGGTCTTCAGCGTTCCTGTAGGAGCTGGGGTGCTCTGCCTGTGGCACCACTGTTTGTTTTCAGCTCCTTAAAGCCGGGGCAGTGAGGTGTGGTCCCAGCTGAACCTGCCTCTGCCAGTGCTGTGGCCTGGGAGCTGCAGCTCGCGGTGAAACCCCTGCACGTCTGTCTCCTCATACTCGTCCAGAAGTAGGTCTCAAAAGTGGGATATGCCTGTGTCGTTGCTAGGGGAAGGCACAGGTTGATGTGACTTGGTGGCTGTTGATTAACATTAAATTCTTTGCTGGGGAAGAGCACGCATTGGTTATGTGAGCCTTTTCTTAATGGGGAGAGCTTGGTTAGTTCGCATCAAATACCTGTGAGAAGTGTGAGAGAAGTGAGGGCTCGTTGCATGTGGTGGGGATGGGGAGGCTGTAACAGCTGCTGCTTGCTGGTCTGCAGAGTAGTTTCCATGCTGGTCACACTTCTGTTGTGGGTGTTCGTTTTCAGATGGTTTTAATCTCTAAAAAGAGCCTGCTCTAGTTGAGACAGTCTAAGAAAACAACATTTGTTTTTAAAAAAAGCAAAATGTGTGTCACAGATGATACTCCCAGAGCCACTTGAAGACATCCAGTAGTTTTTAGGATCAGCTCAGATTTAACCCCAGTGCCCAAAAGGTGCCAGTTTTAACTACTAAACTCTACTAGCTTTGTGAACTCCTCTGGCTTCCTAAGGAAACGTGCCCATTGAGGGTTCTTTTGTTTTGGCGTCTGTCACTTGCTGGGAATACACCCATTTTCACGGTGCATTCCAGTAACTACCATTTTACTTGTAGGCTGTTGCCAGTTTGAGCTCATCTGACTGTGCCCTAAGTTACCCTTTATCTGTAAATAGTTTAAAAAGAAACTCCAGGTAATAGGGTACTTCTGGGTCATTAATGGACAAGCATCTTTATTTGTGATGACACAGTTAATACCTGTCCTTATGGTTTAGTGATAACACCTCACAACTGTGGATGTTCATGGATACAAGGAAGTATTTTCATTCATTTTGTGGAAGTGTAAGCTTTTAATGAAGTATGCTTTTCATCCAGGAAGTAGTCTTCAGCTTTTTTTTAGATGGTTTTGCTGAAATAAAAGGTCAGACTACAAACTTCCACCCAAAGGGAGGGAGACAACCTATAATCCAATGACTTTAGCCATTTCTCATTATTTTTGCGTGTGTGTTTGTGGAGATAACAGTAAATCAACTGAAGGCAGCCCGGAGTTGAGTATGAAGCTGTACCAACAGTGAATTTTGGCCTGGTCCCCATAGGCAGTCTCTGCTGATCACAAAGTAAAACAATACACTTGCACAGAGAATTTCTATAGGCGCTGATGGTTGTGAAACTTAAAGGAGGATCTTTACCCCTTTAAATTGGCACTTTTTTTTGAAAAAACGCTTGTGTTTTAGCAAACTGCAGGAACTGGCAGTGACCCACTCTTGCTGACCCACCTTTTTTGTGCAAGGTTATTAAGGAAGTGCTAGAATGGCATGGGTTTTCTGTTCTGTGGTCATGTTATATGAGACTCTGAAGAGAGAGGCATATGTTTCAAAAGGAACAGAACTGTCACTGTCTTTAACCTTGTTCAGTTGATTTGAGGATGGCAGCTTTTAGATTGAGAACCACTGTGCTCTGCTGACATTGGAGCCTCCACTCCTAACTCATGAGCAAGTCCAGCAGGTGTATGTGGTTGGTGTAGGAGCTGTAGCCTCACTCCCTCCCCCATTAGAAGACAGCCAGCAATCATTTGTTAAGCACTAGTTCAATGGTAGCTTCTTACTAGCTCTTGCATGTAATGGTAAAAGATAGGATTATTATTGGATGACACCATTCTTGGGCTGGCAGAGTAATTTCGTCTGCTCATTGGTGGGTAATATGGTTGGACTGTTCAATACCTAAGCTAGTCTACGTAGTTCTCTATAACACTACAGTTCATAGTGTGGTTATAACACACATAGCTATATGTTAAGCAGGACTAAAAAAAGCTACTTGATTTCAAAGACAACCATAGAAACTCGGTACGGTCTTACATCCTAAGAAGTGTATTTTTGTCCTGTTAGAAAAGATAAAAGGGAATAGTTGGTTGGAGTATTTTCTGCATTTGGAGTAGTTCCCCAGAAAGGGATCTGGGTTACTTGACGAGATGGCGTAAGAAAACTCATGGTTTGGAGGCATCCTTTTATTCCAGTTTGTTGGTTTTGGTTTTGGTTTTTTTTTTGTTTTTGTTTTTGTTTTTTCTCTCATGTATTCATGTTGATTCACTGCCTGAGATGTTTTGTCTCCATGCTTTGCATCAGGATTGTGACTGAGTATAGCTGTTGGTCCTCTTATCCCTGACTGGATGATCTCAAGAGTGGATACCTGCAGTGTTCAGTGAGGCTGTGCTTTAAAATAGCAGTTGATGTGGCTGTCTCATGGAACTATGTTCTCTACTCCCTGCCTTTGGCACTTAATGTCATGATGCACTATCATGTTCTGCTGATTTTTAATGCCTGAAGTAGCACTCTAAAATCTGTAAAAAGTTCTGTAGCAAGGATCATAATAAATTGCAGCTGAACTTATGCATGTCCTTTGGTGGCAGTGGAGTGCAATTGATAGCTATTTACTAACAATATGGTGTGAAAAGTGGTATTTACTGAAACTGGGACTTCCTGAACAAGTTTGATCTTAAGTTTCAAAACAACTTCTTTCAAAACAGAAATTCCGGAGAAAGGAACCTATTGCGCAGTAAAGGCAAAAATTACTAATTTATCTTGTGACCAGAAGCAGTATTGTTGTGAAAAAGATGTGCATTTTTTACTCTGATGGATGAAAGTTCATTTCTTAAGGTTTTGGAATTGGAGTTACTGATTCTTTTTTAAAAAAATCTGTTGGAATTCCTGTAAATGACTGCTATCGTGGCCTTTCAATACCCATCATGTAGCTGCACCTGTGCTGCTCAAATTAGCTTCATTCTTCATCTTTTTTTGCTGGGGATGTCACTACAGAAATGTTTATTGTTTTCCACCAGTGCAGCACCTTTAAAATTCTGGTGTAGGTATGGCTCTCTTACCTTGGCAATTGCTAAGGAAGACCCAACCTGTGATCACACTACTTAGCTGCACTGTCTAACATCTCCAGAGACCTTGGAGGAGGCAAAGGTGGCGATGAAAGCAAAGTTTAAAGCCACAACATCTAAAGGAAGGCTGATACTCCAAAATCTGCGGCTGCCCGTGCTTGGGAGAGAAATTGAGACTGTGGTGAGCAGGCTGGCTCCTCCCTCCTAGTTCCAGGTTTAGGAATTTTCTGGCCCCAGTTTGTGAGAACTGATTTGTTTGAACCTTCATTACATTCTTTTTTCCCTCTTTTCAGTTTTACCTTTTTTAATCAGGTGGAGATGTTCACCTATAAAGGTGTTGAAATATTCATGACTATTAATGTTTAATTAATAAGTGATGGAAGGAAAGCTTCCTGAGATTTAAAGCTGAAACAATGTAGGAAATTTTAATCTCGTTCTTTTGAGAGTTCTGAGAAATTAATTGATAACTGAACTATACAGAGAAGGCATTAAAATTTGGCTTGGGAAGTGCTTAATGTGATTGGGAATAGGCTAGAATATGGGCAGCTTGCAATAAAAATGTAAATCAAGGGGAAACTTTGAAAGTGAACCACATAACTAAACATTACCTTATTTTGTCTTCATGTTTGAATGCTCACTAATTCAATCTTGGTAAGCATTCACTTAAGTAAACCTCAGGCATTTTATGACTACATGGACAGACTAATAAGGATTTGTAAGGGTTAAATTATTCTACCTGTGGAAAAGATTAATTCCTATTCTGTAACAAAAGTCACTGATGGATTTCTTCTAGATGATAACTGTTCTTCCTTAAGTTGCTGCTAAAACTATACTTTTGATAACTTCTGAAATTAGGAAGACATCAAGATACGCAGTTCAAGAGAAGAACTGCTGGCTTTCTTGGTGAGGGACACAGCTTCAGACTCTTTGGGAGACAGATGCCGATGTTGCCTCTCCAGACCTCCTGTAGTAAATTTCTGCCCCTCACTGGGGCCTGTCAAGCAGAATTTTCTCTGGAGCTTTAGGTCCTTTGAGCTTGCTACCCGTTTGTGTTTATTGGTATAATTTTCATGATTTCCAGGACGTGGTGAAAAGCCTGAGTCAATAATAGGTGAGGAACAGGTACAGCAGGTTCTAGACCAAAGATGTCAGAATTAGTAACACACTTCCCTGTTCTAAGAGCTCTTAAATTACCTAACTGGCATAGCTATGTATTGACACTGCTTTTTTGTTTGTTTTGTTTGGTTTGGTTTTTTTTTTTTAAAGTTTGGTAATAGAATTGGGGTAGTGGGAGAAGTCTAAAGACACAAAACTCTTGTATATAAATCAGTTAAATGTAAAAAAAATAATTAAAACCCTTTACATGAACTGTTTTGTTCCCTCTAGTATGAGAGGGAAATCTGAAATGATAGCCTAGTAGAAGTTGTTGTCTAAGAGTGGGTAATCAGAGTGGTGGAAGGGCTGGGTGTTTTGTATGTTTTACAAAAAAAAAACCCCTGTAGCTGTTTGGCCTGGACAGTTAAGTATGGCTTTTGAAAAGTATCTGGTGATTGCTTTCTTCATCTTCGTCTTTACTGGGAAGAGGAACTGTCAAGTATCCCAGATCCTTGTGACAGTGGTGTCCTGATTTTGGCTGGGATAGAGTTAATTTTCTTCCTAGTAGCTGGTGCAGTGCGGTGTTTTGGATTTAGGGTGAGAATAATGTTGATAACACCCTGATGTCTTTCGTTGTTGCTAAGCAGTGTTACACTAAGTCAAGGACTTTTCAGCTTCTCGCACCGCCTCACCAGCGAGTAGGCTGGGGGGGCACAAGGAGGTGGGAGGGGACACAGCCAGGACAGCTGACCCCAGCTGGGCAAAGGGATGTTCCATACTATATGATGTCATGCTTGGTATATAAGCCAGGGGGAAAGCTGGGTGGGGGCTGCTGCTCCGGAACTGGCTGGGCATTGGTCGGTGGGTGGTGAGTAGTTGCATTGTGCATCACTTGTTTTGTATATTCTAATTCTTTTGTCATTATTGTCATTATTATTATTTCCCTTCCTTTTCGGTCCTCTTAAACTGTCTTTATCTCAATCCACAAATTTTACTTTTTTTCCCAGTTCTGTCCCCCATCCCACTGGGGGTGAGGTGGCAGTGAGCTGGTGTTTAGCTACCTGCTGTGGTTAAACTGGGGAAGGGAACTGGGTGGGGGGAAGTAAAATTCGTGGGTTAAGAGGGGCGGAACCACCCCATGTAGCAAGTGGTATACCCTATATGGGCCACCCTATATACCTGCACACATTCTGGGGGCCCGACCAGCTGGAAAGCATGTCTGCAGGAAGTGACCTGGGAGCTCTGGTGGACGTCCAAGTTGAACAACGGTTCTGTAAGGAGCCATTAACATGGGTCTTGGTTTTGGGTCTGGTTATAAGCCTCCATCCCTTCAGTGGTAGGTAAACTTCAGTCTTGTTTCAAACAAATCTGCTCCCTTTTTGTGCTGCTTTGGCTAAAGATTTTGTGGATTATTTTTTTTTTTCATGTGGACTCTGCCATGAATGTGGGAGGAAACAATCTCATTTTGGCTGAGGCTTTAAATGCATGATTGCTTGATTCCTATTTGCAAGCAAGTTGTCAAGCCCAATTTCTTTATACCAAAATCACCGAGTTAACTACTGCCTTTGTGCAGTTGGATGTGGAGGTGGATATTGAAGAGCTAGCGTATTTGTGTGTGTGGCTCCTTAGCTGTGCTGTGTTTGTGCAATTTGCGTGTGTTCTCTCTAAAAAGGTATAATTAGATGTATTAGAAGAAAAGGACCATAGGTGGGCATCAGTATTCTTATTGCCTAAGTCCAAAAAGTGCAGGCCTTTACTCCTTTTAAAAGCCTTCTCAAGACTAGTCAGCCAGAGTTGAACGTACCTCACCCTGCAGTGAAATACCATGTCCATGCCAAGCAATGTGATTAAAAGTAAATGTGGTATATCAAAACTTGCACTGAAAAGGTCCCATATTAGTGCACAAGCAATAAAATAAACCTCAGCATGCTTGGGATGCACATGTTCATGTTCAATGAACACAAAGCAGGGAAGTCACAGCTCCGGTGTGGTAACAGTTGTGTCTACGGCTAACACGGACTCCCTTTCCAAATGCATGCTGTTGTGCTGTAATGAGGAGTTGCGGCTACGTTGGGTTCCTTCCTCAGCACTGCAGAAGCAGCCTGGCAGCATGCCTGCGTACTTCAGGACAGGTACTTGTGAGTCTGCTCGGACTGTGTTCCTGAGGCACAAGGGCTGGTTTGCCCCTATTTCTGCCTGGTAGGTTACATACACACTCAGTTACTGTTCTTTGTCGCAAGCTGTGCTTGAGCTACCTGAGACTTGGAGAAGTGGCTATAGTGAGTCAAGTTAAAAACACACTATGCCTGTATCCTATTTCTGTTGGCAGCTGGTAGCAGATTCTTAGGAATGAGTGTAGGTAAGGAGGTGTGAATAGGGTAGTCTCTTACTGTAGGTCCTACCAGCCTCTGTCAAGTGTTGGCTGAAGGACTCCCAGCAGTGTTTAATGGGCAAACTGAACATCTTGTTTGTAGCACTGCAGGGAGGGACTTGGTAATGCTTAATTACAAAAAAAGAGCCATTTAAACAAACCAGCATCAGATTAAGGCCATTACTGTTATACTAATGTACTATACTAATATACTAATAATTTAAGAGTTGCACTTAATTAAAAGCTCCCTGGACTAGCTCACTTGAAGAAAGATCAGGAAGGACAATTTTCTTCTGAAGAGCAGGGATGAAACAGTCATATCATGAATATGAAAGTTTGGAAGTGGCAGACCAATGTAAGCCGTCAGTTTGTTAGTGAGTCCTGTTAACTTCTGATCGGAATTTATGTCTCTTGCCTGTTTTGTGTCGTGTTTTAGGCAATACTAATGCAGTGAGCTGTCAGGTTTTGCAGCTTCCAAGCAGGTTTTTTTCAATTACGAAGTTCTTCAGACGGTAGAGCTTTTCAGGTATCCTTGTCAACAGCATGGAGGGAGCTATCACATATGAGATGCATATTGCTTCTTTGGAGTCCAAGTTTTATGTCTGTAGGGAGTGGTTAAGGTACACTGTTTAAAGCAGACGTGTTAAAGATCTGGGTTGCAGTATGGGCATGGTTATCAGTGTTCTGGGTTAGTAAACTTTTCGTCATTTTGGGACTGAATATGGTTTGAGTTAGTCTTTGTAAACTATTTTAAATCAAACTTCTACTTTGTAACTCATTTGATGGTAAGTATCAGTGGAAGACTTTCATATGCCTAATACCAAGAGCACTTGAATCAATGGGAAAAGCATTGTGATTTCGCTGAGCTGAATGAAAACTTCTTTTGATCTGTCTTTTAGTCTCGGTAAGTTGAGTCAACACTTCTGAAAGATCAGAGAGTTAATACTGGTTTTGAGTCATCAGGGGGAGTATTTTACCACTCTTTGCCAGGTCAGTTCTACTTTCTTCTTTCACAAGTCATTGTAAATAGGATGCTTTCTAAAATTCAGGGCTAAAAGCATGTTAAAATTGCACATAGTGTGGGTTGGTGGTAGATGTTATCTTTCTTTACAAGCCTGCTAATTTAACTTGTTTTAACCCTCTTACAACTCCAAGCCTGGAATAAACCTTTCTTTTAGAACTGGAGGTGCTAAATCTTGCCAGCTTCTGTGCTGGCGTTGTCACAGATGAATGTGCTAGGAGTTAAAATGAGAAGCCATCTCTTTTTTTTTTTTTTCTTTTTCTTTTTCTTTGACTAGCACACTTAAGTCTCTCTGTAATGCCTGAAATAGCTGTAGTGTAACCTTTTGTCTTCCCTTGGAAGTGGAATGAAAATACCTGTATTTCCACTTAGTGGTTCACTTGTTCCTGACATTTGAGTCAGCTTTGACACACTGAAAGTGGCAGCGTCTCCTGGCAGACAGGCAATGAGGATAAAAGCAGCTTCGATCTTACCCCCCACCCCTTTCTCTCCTGAAAGGGTCCTGCCAAAATGTTTGACATGGCCTGGTAATGTTGCATTTTTCCAGAGGCTGGAGAATCTGATCCAGATAATGCAAATGTTAATAGAAGTGGATAGT
Source organism: Sagittarius serpentarius (assembly GCA_034782735.1). Lineage (NCBI taxonomy): Eukaryota > Metazoa > Chordata > Aves > Accipitriformes > Sagittariidae > Sagittarius > Sagittarius serpentarius. The sequence continues at coordinate 24,739,983 of JAVKLA010000036.1, read as the reverse complement.
AGGAGTGCAGCTGACCACAGAAACGTTTGAGATGCTTCAAGAAATTAAATCCGTTCCAGTGAAGGAGGGGGAAGCGAAAAGAAACTGCATTACTCCTTTTCACCTTTGCACATATAGAATTCATTTGGTATTTGAAGGCAGGCTTTTATTGTTGCTGTACTGCTCTGAACAGGCTCAGTATAGGCTCCTGTCTGTGAAGGAAACACCTCCATAGCTGGTCTTACCCACGGTAATCAAAGTTGTCTGCCGTGGTGAAACTGGAACATACTTCTGCTGCTGTATATCCCTGCAATAGTAAAAATTGATAAAGCAGTATAAAACAGTTTCTTCAAACAATGAACTGTGGATTGTTTTGACAAACAGGACTCGCTGCTTAAAGCTGCATTTTAAATGAGACAGACACTTAGGAGTGTGTGTTGCTGTAGCGGTTTTTCCTTGTCATGTATGCAGGTCTGTATAAACCTGCAGCTTTCCCCATCTCTTAGTTGAGAGGGGAGCAGATTGTGCCGATGACCATGTTTTCTCTCTGTTCCTTACGCGTTTTCCTGAAATACCGCACATCTTAACTCTTCTTCACCTTCTTGCCATCCTCTGGGCTGTGGGGCCCTTAGCTTGCCTTTAATTTTGCTCTTTGCCTCAGTGTGTGTGCCTCCAGGCAGCTGGGATGGACCCAGCCATTGCTGCCTGTTTTGGCCTGTGCACCTGGGACTGATGTGTCTGTGTCATTGTCTTCCCTGCTCCAGTCCTTGATAATTGCACTGCAATTGCTTATGACTTACTGCATGCTGGAATGTAGAGAGTTAAGTCACGTTATTAAAAACCCACAACCAATATGCAGATCTTCATTGTTGTCTACTCAGTTGTGAGCTCTGGCTTCAACTTGTGAGTATATGCAGGCATCTAGTGAAAAATGACTTGTTGCTAATGATAATGTTAGCCAGTACCTCTCTCGTGTAATCCTGGTCTATTTGTTCCTTATTTACATACATACAGAGCTCTTTTCTTTGTGGAAGACCCAGTATTTTGAGTATTTGCTTAATACTTCTTCACTCTCTTCTTTTAGGGAAGGTGGTTTCTCTGTTTACAAAATGCAGTATTTGAACTGTAAAAATAAAATTATTTTTGTTTTGATGAGTCCTTGCTGAAGCTCATGTGAGTTCTTGTTTCTCCATCTGTTGTGGCCATAGCTTCAGATAAGTTTTTTGGTAACACCATTTTGGAGTAATTGTGCCCTGTCTCTGTACTGTCTCCCTCCTTTAACCTTATCCCAAAGTTGTTATAACCAGCTCTGTGGTCAGATTCTTCCCCTAGTCCCGCTTTCCTTCAAAGCTGAGTTAGGTTTTTTTGTTGTTGTTCACGTCGCAGCTCCAGAAACCGTTGTGCCTAGAATAACTAAAATGGTGGGATGACACGCTGTGGGACTGAAAATGAGCCATGGGGGGCAAAAGAGGTTGGAAATTCTTTAAATTGCTATTTCTGTCGTGATTCTTAAGTTGCGAAAGGCCAGGCTCAGATCCCTGCTTGAACTGTGACTGGAGATGGTCCCTTCTGATGCCCTCCAGTGAAGCACTGAATTCAGAGTATGCAGTTGACCGGTTTCTAGAACACGTAAACATGGTTACAACTTTTTTCCCTTTAGGAAAAAGCAGAGATGTTCTTGAGGAAATGCCTCAATTTGGCTTTCCTTTCAATTTGGTTTTGAAGAAGAGTATGTGAGGATGTGGCTTTTCTGAAAGGGATCACTAAATCAAGCGAAAGTGTCAGCTGTTGGTCATCCCTTGGCAAACTGCGCAGCTGTAAATTGCATTGTGTAGCTTCTTCCATGGTATACATGCTTGTGATGGACACAATGTAAAACTGCTAATTTTTAATCCATCTTGTTAAAAAGACTTGCTAATAGGCAAGTTTCCTCTTATGTCTGGTAAAACAGATGGTCTTTATAAGAATTTTTTTTGTATACCCAGATCCATTAAATTTGTTTTTCTTCTAAAATACCTACAGGCTGCATTTTTAGTGTTGTCTCTGAACTTTTAAGTACATTCAGAAAAAATTTCTAGAAAATGTGTATGATGTATGTAATTGCGAATGTTGGCAAATCAAAAAGCTCTAGTTAAATCTTTCTTTAACCTTGATTTAGCTTTCTTGAAGCCCTGGTTTTATGAATTTGATGGAAAATAGCCTGTGTGTAGCCTTTTCCAGGAAAGGATATTTTTAAAGTGGTTTTGGTAGGTTCTAGATATGGTACTGTACACTATTCATAAGCAAATCAGAAAGTGTCAGCAGTGAGAGATCACATAGGTATAACATTACCCTTATGAGGGTAAATTTTAAGTTTGGTTCTCTGCTCCGAAAGTTTTACGTAACCTTAAGGCAGCTTCTTGACCTATGTTTGTTTTTCATCTGAAAACTAGGTAAGTAATAGTAATATAGTATAATGTAGGAGCATTCCAAGGGTAAATTCATTATTCACCCGTTATGGTAATGTAAACCTATAAATACTCTATGTAGCTAAGAAATTAATCAGGGGTGAAAAAAGTGCTTTAAAGATAACCAGTGCTTTCTAGAAGGAAGAACAAGAAGCTCTGCTAAACTGTAGAACCAGTAACATTGCCCCACAGTCAGACTGTTACAGAATACCAGCTCTAGACACAGCAGCAAGTCTTCTAATAAATTTACAGGTCATAAGCTGTAGAAATATAGTTGAAATATTTTGCTTTGATTCTCATGTGGTGTTTATAGCATATATCAAAACCTGCATGATTACACGTTGGTACCTCTGCATGGTTCTTAATTTTGGTGAAGTCTTGACCTCTACTTCATAGCTTTGATTCATACAACAGTGTAAACACTTGAGTTACTGGAGAAAGGGATCTGTTGCTCGTTAAGAGTGTTTGATATTTCCTCATCTGTGACTTGAGTGCAATTTTCTCTTATCTACAGGATTAATATTTGAGCTTTCAGGAACAGAAAACTGTGTGCATTAGATTTGTTGGTCAGCAGTGTTAAATATAAAGTTATAGGAAGGAACTGTTTCAATAGAATGTGGATCTGAGAAGAGGCTGATGTAGAAAAATCACCTTCTGGTATGTCTGTGAACATGCTACCCTTGCACAGTATGAGCATGTGAACCATTAATGGATGCAGCAGTAGAAACGTTGAATACGTTTTGGTGTGCCAAAGCATAAAATCTTCTGTTGGTGAACCCTTTGAAATGACCACTTGTTAATGTGTATGGGGAAGTCATGGGAAAAGGGGACTTTCCCTCCTTCCTTCCCCACTTCTGCTCCAGAGGAGAGGAGGACAATTCTTAATGTCTTTCGAGTGACCTCAGGGATCTGCTCCCACCCCCTTTTCCTTGCAGTATACTCACCCCTAACAAATGAGTGGATGGGCTCTGTAGATCTGTTTTAGGCTTGTGAGGATCCTAGGAGAGAGGTTGTATGTCTCATGTTTTGTACGGGCTCAGACGTAGTGCCATTTTATCCCTGAATATCTTAAAAATCTTACTAAGTTGCTCCTTGGTGATGATCATGTAATTCATACAAAAACACACTGCCAGCCCCTCTTATTTTATTATCAGTGTGCTGGAGTGAGTTCTTCGGTATTCATCCAAGTGACCTGTGGTTTATTGTGTAAGTCGTGGGACTACTAAATGAAGAAATGATTTATAGTGCATGTGTCAGTTGACTTTAAAACTTTTACCAAAAGAATACGGTTGGCTACCTTTATAAAATTCAGCAGCTTGGCATTTTAAGTTTCGGTTATTCTTGACTGATACATGTACACGTTGCCTTCAAAGGAATCTTAAGTGTTTTGCTCCATTATGAAGAGTTTTATTAAAGTACCTTCACTGGTATTACCCTCAGTGTTTCTCTCTTCAGCTAGCTAGGTTGTTCATATTTTCCATATACGAAAACATTAGGCACAGAAGCTGACTTGCTTAAGATCCTTTAACAAGACTGGCAACGCTGGTTTAGCCCAGGATGCCTGGTCTCTCAGCCTGTGCTTTAGCCACCAAACTGTGTTCCTGCTGAATCTGTGATGCGAGAAGGGAAGTATAGCAGAGATGGCATCATTCCTCTGGCTTCCTTCTTGACTTCTGGATAATGTTGGAAATAGGTTGGAGGGTTTAGTGAAATCATAAGGCAGAAATCAGTAATTGTGGTATTGAGTAGTGTGGACTCCTTACCCAGATCACTATGGATTAATTCAGTGAATTCCCTGGGGCATGCCACCTGCCCACTCCTTGCTGTTTCATCCAAATTAGCTGGCTTTGGGCTATTCCTCTTTTCTAAAATCTTAGATGCAGAACTTCAACAGAAGTTTGGCTTGCTTTACACATACTTGAAGCTGTTTGTTTTTTTTTCCCCTCATCTCCCAGCTGCACTATTTAATATGCTGAGACTTTCTGGTTTTTGTCTTTGTTTGCTCTTTCAGCCATACTCCATTTCTGTTCTTGCATGGAGTACTGTCACTGTCAGGGTTGTGGCCAGGTGGGGGGCTTTATATCTGTCTATCTATCTGTATCTATCTATCTATATATATATATCTCTTTTGTCCCTTGTTTTTCTTTTGGACTCCACTAGAATTCTGGGAAATCTTTTCTTGGGTGAATTTTGGAGGAGGAGGAGGAAGAGCTACAGGTATCCTTTCCATTAAAAGTAGTGTTGTTTTCTGGTTTCTTCCCTGTATTCTGCCATCTTACCTGTGTTCTTTGCATTTAATTATTTCTCGTACATCTTTTTCTTCCATTCTTGCCCCAGTTCTCCACTCAGACTTTTAAAAAATTGTTGTGTTATAATAGTTAAATACACCTGTTTCTCCAGGTGTTGGGTAGTCATACCACTATCCAATTGGGATTTTTTTGGGGTTGAATTATTTACTCTATTACTGTTGTCTTCCACTTTGAATGTTTTCCAGACCGCAGCCCCCTTGAATTTTACACCCATTCTGGTTTCTCCTGAGTTCCTCTTTCTGACAAGATTAGCTGTGAACACCCGTAGCTTTCTCTCCCTGTTTGCTCTGCTGCTTGTTGCTGCTGAACAATGATGCTTTTAAAATATCTTAATCCTCCTGTGGATATAAATCACTTCCTAGGGTTCCCAGTTCCCGTGATAAGTCATTTTCCAGTGTGTGACTATTGCTAAACTGTTTGCCTTGATACAGAATCCATTTTGGGATGAGTTTCTGGAAATAATCTGGGATTTCTCAAACTAAGCTGGGCTGTTTCTTAATAAAAATCATTCTTATCCTGAAACAACTGAAAAATGTTTTTCTTTTGCCAAATAGGAGGAATGGGAAGTATCGCCTACCTAAGATCCTTGCTAACGGTGGACTACAACTCTGTGATGAGCTATTAAACTGACCTGTTTATAGAATAAAACAAATGTGAGGGTTCCATAGGTAACTGTACTTCAACATTGATAAGGGTTCGAGATGTTCAAATACAGTGTAAATAGTAGGCGTTTGAAATATTCTACAAAAGGGCAGAATCTTTTCTGTTTTCTTCTGTTGAAAATAATTTTCTTTCCTATTTGTACAGTTCTGTACTGTTTGCATCTGTAACAAGTACTCCAGTTGCAGCTAAGTCAGCTCTGAGCTGGGTTTCAATGGTAACTTCAGAGTTCATTTTATTTACAAATAACTGTGGTTTTGAATGGAATTAATTAAACTGATGCATTTAGAGTAAACTTTTACTTGAATAAAGTTTAACTAAAATCTAATGGGCCAAAGTCTTCAGACTTCTGATCTTGATGTTAAGATACTGGACAAATTTTTGAAATTTTCATGTTGCAAAGTATTTGGTGAAGAAAAGTGAAAGAGTGAAGAGAAAGCAACAGTGCCATTATGTATGCAAAAGAAAAAAAGCTAAGATTCTGTCTACTCTTCCTAAGTACAGGAGGGTGAAGGAACTTTGAATAGCTCACTGCAGTAGGTAGCTTTTCAAAGTTTGGAAAAAAATGGAGCTTCTAACAGAAAATAGGAGATCTGGTTTGTGTGTCAGTAAAGGCTGTGATTCACAAGGGAGAAAATACAAGCAGTTTTTATGATCTTACATCTCAAAGCCCGTCTGTGGGCGCTCTGGAAAGCGGACTCTGCGGTATAAAGGCTGGGAATTAGAGTCGGAAGCATCTGTTGACCTACAGGGTCCTGTAGTGCTGTAGGGCATGTCTATGAAGACCTCACTGTCAGAAGCTCTTACAGTTCTTAGAAATAAAAAATAACATTAAAAGTAAAAAAAGGCAAAAGACAAGTAGAATGGCTGTGAAGTTGTTGGCAGCACCTCATATGTTAACAATACTTCACACACTGTGCCTAGTTCTCCACTCATACTATTGTAGAAATGTAATTTCTTCTATGTCGGGATTTTTTTCAAAAATTGGTTTGTTCATTTTTTCTAAGTTCTTCATATTTGCTGTCATCACTTTCTTCATATTCTAGCATCCCACTTCAGTGGTTCTGATTAACATTTTCTTTATCTCTGCTGTCTTCTTGGAGGTGGGAATCTGGTATGTAATAAAAGAGTCAAAATGCCCCAGTTGTGCAGAGTCTTGGAGTATTCTTCTGAGGGCTGATGTATCCTGAAGCTTGTGTCCCTGTTTTCAAGAACTAGTTGAGTAACTCATCATTTTTGGAAAATCTGGGTGATTTAGCTGTGTTTCAGAATAGTATGTGAGTCTGGCTAGAGAAATGCGGTCATTGTATCTGCGCTTGGCTGTCCCCATGTCATCCTCTGTTGTACTCTTCTAGCAAGCATCTGCCCTTACCTTGGGCTTGTCGCAGAAACATTACACAGATAGTCAAAATGCCCTTGAAATACTCTGCTCCCTCCTTTAGGAAAGGAGAGCAAAGCCAAGATGGTGTCCTCGGGCATGGTGTGCTTGGCCTAGGTTGGACTTGAACCTTTGAATCCGTCACGCTCGTTCTGTGTGAAGGCTGTGACTGGATCCATTACCGCGTCTCTGCACAGACGGATTCAGCGTGTAGGCGGTCTGCTGTTACGGAAGGGGGCTGCCCAGGGATTACTGCTGTAGTGGACAGGCGCTGGCTTTGTTGGCCTCCTGGCAGAGGTTGCTGTTACGCACAGTAGCAGTTCAGCTAAGGTGACAGAGGCTTGAAATGAACTGAAAGGTGCTCGTGTTTCCACGTGCTTGCAATTCTCGCATCCTGTTAGGTGAACTCCAAATAAAAGCAAGCTGTTTGACCTATGCCCAGGACATTGGAATGGCTAAATAGGAGAAGAAAATAAAATCTCTGTGGGCCAGTCTGACCGTGCGGGCTAGAGCCCTGAAACCTACCTGTGCTTTCAGTGCATACTGGTGGCTGTAAACCCCAAGAGAAAATGTTCCTTCACAAGAACTTCTTGATTATTTCTGTAAGATTCAGTTTTAACTTCAATTATTTTTGTATCCCTTCAGTTATTTGAAAGACTTTAAAATAGCCCAGCTTCCAGAGGCATTTGCATTTAAATGAAAAGAAAAAAAATATATTAGAAGTTGGAACCATGCTCGCTTTGTTGTTTGTTTACATCTTTCCTCCCATTTCCAAGAATTGCATCTCATACCCAATTTCTTTTGCAGTTTTGTTCAGTGGAGGGACTGCTGTATGTCAGCCATGCTAAAGGGCAAGTGATGGAGGCAAGTACTAGTTTATATATTCACAGTTATCTAATATTGTTTTTGCCGGTTTCTCCTTTTGAACTGTTTTGTTTCCCAGTGCTGCTGTGAAATAATTGCACAAGTGAAGGACTATATTAGCATGTTCTGGGATGTTACAACATCTGCTCAGTGTGACTGTATATGGAATTGTGAATTTTGTCCCTGATGTATCATATTCTCATACGAATAAGAAATGTATGTTTTTGAACTTCATGCTATAAAGTACTCCATTTCTTCCTTCAGACAGAATATAAAGGTTGTTGTAAGTGGGGAAAAAAACAAGCACAGAACTTGAATCTTAATGCAAATAAATGTGCTAATTAATTCCGCTGATTCACGGTTCTTCACATTTATGAGTGGTTTTCTTCTACTGATTCACAGTTCTTCACTTTTATAAGTAGATATTTCCCCAAAAGTAGATACTAGGACAAATAAGTAGTTTTAAGGATCTTCATACCAGATATGCAATTTGAAAAGCTCTTTTCAGGCTCACAACTGACTCCTCATATGGAAATATGAATAGGCAGATGACCACAAAGCTCCCTATAGGAGTCTTTTAAAGATAAGAGTCAGTGTAATTTCAGAAATCAGTCACAGAATACACAGGGGTAGTAGCGAGTTGTTCGTGAGCTAACTAGGCTGATTTGTTTCAGGTTGGTTTGTAAATTGACATGGGGCTAATTTAAGAAGGTTAATGGTTTCCAGCAGATAATGCATGGAACTCTAGTTAGACTGAAGTGGTGTTCTTTAAGATCTGCAGTATTACCAGTGGTAATCTGGATAGAAAGTGTGCAGGAGATCAAAAAGATACTAGTTAGAGAGTATATTGGGCATCTTTGCTATGAACTACAGTTCTTCAGTGAGTTCTGACTGAAAAATGAATACTGAGGGAATTAGCTAAAATGAAAAAGGCAGTTATGGGTCAACTGTCAGGTTTGTATTTTACACGCCAAATAATTTTGGGACTCTTGCTTTTTTTTAGCCAGTGAGATGTGTTCACTGAACCATTTGGTCTGTTGGATGAGAAGGAAAATCTAGGTTTGCCTTTTTTTTCCCGAAAACTTAAATTAAGTGGAGACCTGCAATTCAACTTTCTGGAGAACCTGTTACATGAGAAAAAAGAAATTTTAAGAAAGAGCAAGCTCAAAAGTCAAAGCATAATACTAGTCATAAAGGCACTTGAAGTCATTTAAGAAAGTGTTAAGTACGTAAAAATAAAAGGTTGGTTGCACTTTTTTTTTATTCTGCCACGCAATTTCTGCATGAATATGGGTAAATATATTTTTCTGGAATGTAGTTTATTACTCTGCATTTAATGTGTTATTGATTAAACTGGCCAATATATTCAGGCTCAATGCTTATAACACGTTCAAACTACTGAGATGAAATCCTGTATGATTCTAGTGTTTTGCTTTCTGTAAGTACTGAATTTCATCTTGCCTCCAGCTGACAGCAACGACATTTGAAAAAAGTGTGAGGCAGCTCTTCTGATATTTTTGGATGCCAATTTGGAAAGCATTTCAGAATATCTGTTTAACCCATTGTGTTGGGTTTCAGATGCACAAAATTAGGAGTCCTCTAATTGTAACCTCAATGCATTGTGTTTCTGCAGCTGTTTTAAGATAAAAATGAATGCTCTGAAATCCCAGACATATGTTGCATTTCAAATGAAATGTTTGTTGTTTTTTTTTTTTTTTTAAAGCACAGGCTGCTTTCTGCCAAGATTGAGGTAGACCTCTGTGATCTGGTTTCTGTATTTATAGAAGCCTAATCAAAGCTTTCTCCTGCAAGAAAACAATGATCAGCTTCCGAGCATGTGATCTCATGGTGCTGATGTGAAACTCTTTCAGATACTGTGTCCTTCCTTCCTTCCTCATTCCTTTGCTGTACTTCTCCAATAGTGTGTTGCTATTTAAGTGCTCAGCTGCAATGTTGTGTAACCAGCTCCTGCCTGAGCCCTGCTGATAGGTAAGGTTGAGCTCTCTTGGAGAAAAGCTGCGTGTTTCCTCTCTGCTAGAGACTGAGCTACACGTGCATGGTGCTGCTCCCTTTCAGATTGGTTGCTTAATCTACTTTTAGAAAGGCATTTTTGTTTTCTCTGAGAACTGTGGACAAGACTGTGCCCATTGAAACCATTTCACTTGCCTGTTCTTGCTTGAAGACAGATTTTCACATCTAGTTCCTAGTGCCATCAGTGAATGTTGGCAGTAATAAGCCATTTCTTACTATTTGGAAATGCATAACTGATTTGGAAATGTTCTGTTTTCTTGCATATGTTAAATACTGTGAAGTTAGGCATTCTACAGGAAAATCAGGTAGGCAGAGCGGACATTACATTTGAAGCACAAAATACCAGGTCTTTGTCAAGGAACAAAATTAATCCCGCCAAAGAGACTAACATACTCTTCAGAAGTTTAACCTCATGTTCTGTTAGGTATTATTGCGGGCTTGTTCTTAATAAACAGAACCCCACTGTTTTCTCCTTGCTTCTCCCCCTTTTGAACAGCTTTTTTACCTTTCTTGCTTTCCTGTACCCTTTGTGCTGGGGTTCTTCCCCTAGGTGATGAATGACTTGTCTCATACAAGCTTTGGCTTCTGCATACAGCCTAGATGCAACTAATACCTCGTGGAGGGATGTTTGGAAAACTGATATATTTTGCTCTGTTAATGGCATGTTTTGCGCATTGGATTTTTTAACCCACTACTTTCTGCATGGATGTATAATAATGACTCTTTTGTTTAACATTAGATAAGCATGAGATCACCGTGGCACAGCTGCATGTGTAGTCACTCTTGAAGCAATTGCACACCTAATTGGCTGACAATCTTGGCATTTTTAAAACAAACACAAGCCTTTTAAAGACAGGGGACGTATTTATGTATGAATAGTCAAATAAACCTGTTGGGTGTCATCAATGGAGCCCTCTGGCACTGAACAGTTGTGTGATGACCCTGATCCTGGAGGCAAATCCCAAGATCAAGAGACCAAAAAACAACATGAATCAGAGCAAAAATTATCCAAAATAACCCATAATGCTTTGGAGAACATTAATGTGATTGGTCAAGGCTTGAAGCACCTTTTCCAGCATCAGCGCAGGAGGTCGTCGGTTTCTCCGCATGATGTTCAGCAAGCTCAGGCTGAGCTGGAGCCTGACATGGATTTGGAAAGCCAAAGCATCTGTGCTGAAATTGATGGTGTCTCCACCCACCCCACAGCTCTGAACCGGGTGCTTCAGCAGATCAGAGTGCCACCTAAAATGAAGAGAGGGACGAGCCTGCACAGCAGGCGGGGCAAGGCAGATGCCCCGAAAGGAAGCCCACAGATCAACAGGAGGTCTGCCCAAGATAGTCAATCAGGTCGGCCCAGATCATCATCTACTACAGATGCTCCCACAAACTTGTCCGTGATGGAGATTGCTTCTTCTGTCTATGTAGGTGGAGAGGAGGCCACAGCAGCAGCAGTAAGTTATTCAGATTTACCTTTGGTTATCATCTGCTTGTATGTTTTCTTTTGAATCTTGTTTTTAAAAGCAAGTTTCTTTTAGCAAACACTAATGCTACTGTGTTCAAAAGCTGCTTCAGTGGTGAAGCAAAGAGCTTAAAAGATGCAAGCATTAGTCATTTTCTCACATGGCAGGTGGCTTATTTTATATGTATTTGATCAGTGAAATGAGAGAAGCTTTTGAAACACATGAGGTTGGTTGGATGGCACACCACAGTCAAACAAGGAGTGATGGGAAGATCAGAAGCCAGAGTAGTCCTCCTTAGCAGTTGTTATCTAGTTCCTGCAACAAAACCTTGCATTTGCGTAGATGGCTTTTTTCTTCCCCTCTTGTTTCATTGTGTATTTTGTAAAAGTGAGGAATTCCAACTTGAGTGAACGGTGCTGTCGATCTTTTAGGCTGTTGAGAAGCTCTGGAAACACTGGCTGCAGCTTGCGACTGAACTGCAATGCCAGGTTGACTGAATCCGATTTAGATCAGCCTGGCTGCTGTTGCTGATATGGGATCAGTGCTGTCTCTCGTAGTTTGTCTAGCCTGTGTGGAAAAAGTGTTCACCAAAACAACAGTCTGTTCTGTGACGTGTTCTTGCAAAGCTATGCATATCGGCTTATTGATGATGTCAAGAAGTAGTGTTTGTCTTATCGTCTCTTTTCTTTGCCAGATCAATTTAGCTGAAGCATTCCTTTCTTTGAAAGACTAGGTTTCTGATTTAACTTTAGCTATAACCTATATTTTCCTAAAATTCTTTGCAGGCTTGTTCATTGGAGGACAAACCCTCTGATAAAAACAGGAAGCATTGTGAAACTGATTTCTGGTTCGTATGCTCTTAATTAAAGAGGGCCTGACCATGACTCTTGGACCAAGAGAAACAATCCTGCCAGTGTTTGATGCTGTTGAGATAGCATGGTCCTGAAGCTTACGTAGATTTTTTGTTATGAAAACTTGTTCTCATATACTACAGTTTCTTTGATGTTGGCTAGATGACGAAGGATTGGGGCTGAATAAGATCTCCTCAGTTATCTGGAGGCTGCCTCACCTGGCCGCTGCAGCAAGATTGTTCCCCTTGTTGTACATTGTTTTCTTCCCCTTGAAGCCTGCTTTGAAATACTCCAAGAGAAAACCTTTTCAGAGTATTTGGCAGTATAATATGCTTTCAATGTATTTCCCTGATAGTCATCCAGAAATTACCATATCTTGCATTTACTGATGGCAATTACAAAGTATTAGTATAAATTACAGTATCATTCTAAGGCAGTGAGTAAAGTTTCCTTTTGGGAGAAGCAATGAAGGGGTCTGCCTGGAGCTGTATCTGAAAGTTTTTGTTTCTTGCCAATGTTTAAAAGAATAGAAATAGTAATAGAGTAGTTAGGAAAAGCATATGCTCTCCCAGGATGGGTTAACTTTGCAATTGAGCCATTACGAGGCCTCAAGAAGAGGCCTCTTAATAGCTTCAGGTTTATTTGCTTACTGGCTCTCTTTTCATTGTGAGTGAACTCATGATCTTTGTTTCAGGAGGATTTTTGGGAAAGTTGGTAGTTCTCAGAGTTTCTACCCAAATCCAGCAACTTCAGTTTATGAAGCAAGCTCTGGTGTGTTGCTTTAAAACTGTAATTCCTTTACTTCATGTGTGAGCAGGGAGATTGAACAGGCTAAGCATATGAGGTAATTAATATGGGAATATGGGAAAAGACCTGGAGTGAGGTGTCCTTTCTCCCAGCTATGTCAGCTGGTCTGATGAAATGTTACCACCTTCGCCTAGATCAGTGGTCTCCAAAGTGGGATGTGTGCAAGACAATCCATTGGAGTGTGGGAAGAAAATATTTTTTTGTACCATTAATAAGAATTTTTTGAAATAATGTTTGGTTTATCTTTCTTTTCCTTCTTAATTTCTATCTTTGTCTATGTTTTATAATGTATTAGTTCAGTAGTACATGTATATAGTTTATAAATAGATATACATGCATTGGCAGTCCATGCTCAGAAATTTTTTTACTGATGGGGTGGGCAATCAAAGTTTGGAAACCACTGGCCTGGATGAATTGGATCACTTGGCAGGAGTGACTGGAAAAGTGAGAACTATTAATATGAGAGTAACCGCATTCTGCTTCAACATCTGCTGTGTGTGAGAACAAATTTAGGAGTCAATTTTTGGTAGATAATGACCTTTGATTATTGAGAAGCAGCAACTGTAGCTGTTCTTCCTGTTGAGAAGCCTGCCATATTGAGAAGCGTTTTCTATGAACGGTGGCTCTTCTGCTACTTAACCAGGTAGTCACTTCAGAGGTGGATGTGAGAGCGGTTCTCGTTGCAGTTTGCCGAGTCCTCAGCTGGTATGCTCTGTGACTTGTGGAAAAGGGGCTGTTCAGTCTTTCTCCCCTCCATATTTAAGAGAGAAGGGAGGGGACTGGAGTCTGAAAGAGGAAAATGAAATGCATGTGAGGAAGGGCCTTCTTTGGGGGCTAAACCTTCCAGAGACCTCCATGACTGGTTCATGTAGAGTTCAGTGAACTTCCAGCTGCTTTCTAATATTTGCATATTGCACCATTTTTCTGGCAGACAGTAAAGATTTATACTATGGGTCTAAAGTGACATAATGAAGGCACTGCTGCCTTGCTTTTTTGTCACACTCTGGGGAAATACACCTTTGTCTGATGTCTAATGTGAGCATTTCAGTCTGGTGGGGAAGCTTTGTACAGCATTTATAGTGTGCCTCAGCTGACCTCAAATTTAGGTTTTGCCCAGGAGAGTTTTCCTTTGTGGTAACAAACTGATGGATGTAGTGGGGAGGAAAGGGGACAGATAGTGAGGCTGTTGGACCAGCAATCTCTGGATTGCATCTGGAGCATAGCCCCCGGCACTGTGACTATAACATAGGCTTTCAGAAGAGCAAGGGTCAAGAGTGGCCAAAGTTCCTGATGTACCTGGACAGAAATGAATCTTTGAAAAATCTTTGGAACATGAGAATGGAAAATCTGATATAGTTGGTGTTTTTATATGTAGCTTGCTTGCCTACAAACCGCTATTGCAAGAAAGGGACAGCAGCAATCTCCCCTACGCTTATGAGCAAGAGGGAGGCAATCAGCTGTTCCAGCAACGCTCATGTTTTCCTTTGGAGTGGGTCTTCTGTCTCCGTGGCGTGTGCATGCAGGGTGGGAACCCTTTGTTGTGGGGCTGAGGGAGGCTGTGGAAATGGAAGTTAATGCACTTCAGCATAGCTCCCCTCTCCTGCGTGATCCAGAGCACGTGTCCTGCTTCGGGATGTAACACCTCACCCTCCTTAACCTGGGCCCTCCAGTTCCTCTGTTCTAATTGGGAATTGCTTCCTGATGCGCATTCTGAAAACTATGGGTGCACTCGTAGATAGAATCCAAATAAACACTTTGGGAATGCCGCAACATTTGTTGATAGGGCTCTGAGATTTGTTGTATTTCCTTTTCCATTCTTGTTCTGTGTATTTCTTAAAATCTCACTTAATTCTCTCTTAGATCACCTGAAAAAATGAAAAACCTGATGAAAAGTAGCTGCACAGAAATAAAAAATGTCGTCTTCTCTATGAAGTAGAATAAATAAAATCTTGCTTACTGGTCGCTTCGTTCTGTAAAGGTATTTCATTCCTGTAACGTGAAGGTGGAATACTTGTCGTGAGTTCACTGGAGTCTGGCTTTGGCTCAGTTATCATGTGTGTGCTTTCTTTACTCATAAACCTGTTCCCGTTTGTAGCATAGATGGTACTTAAACAGTGCTTCCTGGGTAACAAGACCCTACTTGGGCAGAGGAAAGAGCTGTTCAGCACACAGCAACTGATCAAGGCACAAAATAAATAATGCATTTCTTAATGAGAACAGCACTGTTGGTGAAAGATTTAAGACTTGGTATCATCTATTCAAGTAAAGAGTGGTACTGCTTTTTAGCAACCTGTTCAGTTACTTCCAGAAATGTAGCTAGGAACTCTGATGGCATTTGTGAAGGCCCTTCGAATTGCAATAACAGACTAAGCAGGATTTCAAATTACTCAAAAAAGGAATTTTTTATTACAGGTATTTTTATTTAAAATAGCTCATGTTGATTAAGAAACCAGAAGACCATATAACAAAACAAATATAGGTATCATGGAAGCTCTAAAACTTGATATCTGATACCAGTCTTCTTGCAAAGAACATTTTTATTTTCTTAAAGAAGTATTTTGAAGCTACGTGTAAAGTTTACCCATTCTTTTGACTGCTGTTAGTTTCAGTATTATTCTTGCATGTTTTCTTTGGTGAACAAAGACTTAAAATGAGAGCACAGAAATTTGAGTTTTTTAACAAAACCAAGTAAAAAACATAGCTAAAGCAGCTCTCATGTTTGTTCTTAGTTTAGTCAAGTTTTCTAAAGGAAAATGTCTTCCTGGTGTTCCTTTAGCATTACTGTAATTTCAGTGTTTTGAGTGTTTATGCTTGGTTATTGGCTTTTGTGAAATATAACATTCTGCCTAGAGATACGACGAAACAGGAACTTTCTTGATTGTGCATAGTCTCAAGTGGGCTCAGAAACCTTGACTCATCAGCCTTTTCTAAGTAAGCTAAAGGAAAAAGCTACAGTTTACTTCAGAGATTTGACATGCTTGCATGTGCACTCGAGCTGAGGCAGTACTGATTCCGGCTGTACACTTATTTACACATGTAAAATTACAAGATAAATATGGCCTATTGCTTAACAGCATTAAATTCAATACACAATTGAATGACCCGTTGTTCGCCTTATTCAGCATTCTGCAGTTGTACTTTCATGTGATGTAATGTCTCTTAATCCCATAGTCTTTTTGATAAGTAATCTCCAATATAGTCTTTCCCCACCCCAGTCCTGCCTGAAACTTCCTCATATCTTCACGGAAGATGGGTGCATGCATAAATTGTAAATGTATCTCTAACCAGCTTCAGCTGTGATCAAAGATGATTCGTGTCTGAAGGAACATCTGGTTCCTGCCTAAGGGTGGTGATATAAACGGATGCTGTAAATAACCAAGAGGGTAAGGGAAAACAAGAGTGCTGTGGATTCCAATCAGTGACTTTCTCCGATGTGTAAAATACAAAAACAAGCAAGAAAAGGTAGAAAATTGGTTCATACTTTTACTGGCTGTAATGGTCTGATCAAGGGACTTGGAGAAGCCATGGCGACAGCATGGAGCTGTGTCCATCATTCCTATCCCAGGCAGCGAGACTGCGTAGTCAAAGGCAGCATCTCTCACTTCTGTGCTTTGAAAAGCGCTGAAGTAAAAGCTGTGACCATTGGAATCTAGTAGCGAGGTGGAGCTTTGCTGTTGCTCAGTTTTGTTTTCCGTGCATGTCCATTTCCAGAGTCTCTGCGCACTACATATCTTTGAGCTGAAGTAATTCACCACTATGAAACATTTCTCCCTCCTTTCCCTCCGCATTTCCTAAATCCTACTTCTTTGTGCTGAGTTCTCTGATAAGAAAATGGAAGCATTTGAATAGTTCGCCCAAAGTCTGCAGAAAGCAGCAAGCCTTTCGGCTCAGAAGACTTTGAGCAGAACTGACATAGTCAACAAGGTATTCAAGGAGTGAAAGGGAGATCATCTGCTGGGTACCAGTTAGTACAATATCTTGGCTAGTTGATATCGGGTGACTAGCCATGAAAGCCTGGAAGACATTTGAAAGAATTTGGAATCCAGTTTGCTATAGAGTTATTTGCAGCATCTCTGGGGTTAGCAGTAAAAAAATAGTTACATTCTGTTATTTTACAGACTTCATTGGTGCATGGTTTTATCAGGTTTTGGTGCAAGGCCAAGAAAAACTAGAAAGAAGCAGAAATGAATACGTTAATTTGAATGGATTTGTGATAGACAAAATGTCTAGTGAGAAGATCGCTGCCAAAATGGCTGTGTGACTTAAACTGTCCTAGCCGTCCTAGATGGGTTGGTTACACTGAAGAATATGTATGTGTATGTTGGGATACTGAGTGCTCTCCCCAGCTTCTAGAAGTTTAGCTGTCTGTGTTCAGGGTCAGCTGGCTGGTAAGAGCTGTTGTGAA
Source organism: Sagittarius serpentarius (assembly GCA_034782735.1). Classification (NCBI taxonomy): domain Eukaryota; kingdom Metazoa; phylum Chordata; class Aves; order Accipitriformes; family Sagittariidae; genus Sagittarius; species Sagittarius serpentarius. The sequence goes on along the minus strand of JAVKLA010000036.1, from coordinate 24,722,792 downwards.
GAAAGTTAGGTACAGTCTCAGCACGGGCCTGCAACTCCTCCTGTGGGAGCTGCTTTTAAGCTGAGACTCTTGCTCTCTCAGCTGATCTGAGCCCAGACCTAGGGGACTGACTTCCCAGGCTAACCTTGGACCTGCTTCATCTCTGTGGTCCTCTCTGGTGACCCAGACGCTGGGCTGAAGCCAGTTGCCAGCCTTGGACCTGGTGTGCTCGCCTTCCCTGCGTAAGCGAGGGAGTCCACTTGCTTACTAGTGAAATGCTTCATCTGCTGCTATTTGAAGGCAGCTAAGCGAGCGTTACCTGCTGCTGAAGGCATTTAAAGTACCTTGGCTGACTTTTCTCTGATTTGGATAAGGCAAGGACAAATCTGCCAGTTCAGCTGTTGGGACTGTGATGTCCTGAACTCCCAGAGATGTTTTGGCAGAGAATGTCTGGCCCTCGTCTCAGTCCGTGGGCAGGGTCACTTCATGTGTTTTGATACTGTGGTATATTGAGATGTTTTTGGACAAAACCTGAATGCTTCCAGAGAGGGACACTAATTTGTAGATAACAGTAAATCCATTATTTGCCAAGAACTCGGAAAACCTTTTCAAGAAAGTGTGTGGTTCACAAGTGACCACGAATTTGCTTGTCCCTTGAAAATTCTTCATAAAGAGAGTACCACCCACAGCTTGCCTAGATCTCAACTGCTATGGAGAATGAGACCTAGAATTAGGTGGGGATGCTAGTCTCAATCAGTGGTAAAGAAATCATGTTGCACCTGCCTGTCACCTGTCACTACCTTTTGTCTTTTAGCGGTGTGCTGGTTTTGGCTGGGATGGAGTGAGTGAGCAGCTGTGTGGTGCTTAGTTGCTGGCTGGGGTTAAACCACAACAAGCAGGTAGTCTGTAGGAGGGGGAAAAGGGTTTGGTGGGAGTGCTGGCTTCTTTCTTATCCTAGGAAATTTTGCCAAGTCCCCCCATTTTCTCTCCCAAGAGCTAGTAACAGCACTGTCTCTCACAGTGTGGCACAAGAATTGAAAGAGTTACTCAGGAGCTCAGTGCAACCCTACTCCTCAAAAAGTGGGGATCTCTGTTCCCCCCCACAAGAAAGACTAAGACTTTCCAGTATTGCCATGAGGTCTACATAATATGGGAAGCCATAATAGCCGTGTGGGCTGCCCTTGAGTTAATTTGTTCGATATTCTATGAAAAGCACTGTGTGTGTTGCCATGTTAACATAGTGTCTTGCAGTTATTCCGATGTGAGACATGCTATCTTAACTGTGGCGTGTCTGTAGGTATTAGGCTTAAAGTGTGTTGATTCTGCTGTAAGTTACGAATTAAGGGTAGACAACTTGCAAGTTAAGGGCAGATGATTATACAGCTTTAAATAGCATATGACAGCTTTTAGTGACTTTACAGTGTAAAGATGTAATGCATTTAAAAATCAGCTACACGTAAATTTTAAATCACTGATACGATTACTAGCAGAGCTTCTTGGTTTGTGATTCAGTGAAATCAGGAAAGCATGATGCAGCCATTTGTTAAATCAACCTTATAAAAGACATAAGTGTGTTTGGCATTTGAGAAGCCAGCTTAGCATTCAGTCTGCCACACTGTTGTAATTTTTGACTAAATTCATGAGTTGCTAAATTGCTAAAACTATAACTCTTTGTTCAACAATTTGTATTGCAACATTAGTTACAACACAATTCAAATGATGGAGTCAGTAAAAAGCCAGGTAAAATGTGAAATTACTAGAGCAAACTTAAATGCACAGAGATGAAGTGAAGTATTAAACAGTCTTTAAGTTATGAGACATCTGAAGTGGTTTCACGCAGGATTACTTTAACCCTAAATTTTCCTTGTTTGTTTAATCTCATTGAGACTAAATTATTTAATGAAGCCTAAGAAATAGAAATAATTTGAGGTATCTGGCAAATAACATTTGGTGATCAGGATTGTCTCTCCTGTGGACCCTTGGGTTCTACGCAAGTCTGTATGGATTGTGTATACAGCAAACCTTCTCGTGATTTTTTTTTTGTTTCATATTCCCTTTCTCAAGACTTTACCTGTTTGTCTCCTTCAGTTCTTCATGATGTTATTTTAAATAAGTTTGTTGCCTTTTTTTTTTAATAAACCAATACCAATTTCACTTCCTTGATTTTGGTGTTTGCTGATGAGAGTGAGGATATGCTGACTCACCTTGCCTCGGCAGGGAGTATTTCCTTTGAAATTCTTTAAGAATTTCATAAACCCAACTATAATTAGAAAAATATCACTGAGCTATAGCGTTGATCCATCTGTTGTGAACATATGGGCTATACAAGCTACAAGGACAAAGAGACAATGTATATAATGGAAAAGTTGTGATTTAATAATGACAAAATTGATAACATAGGAATTGTAATCAGGCAATATAATTCTCATTCTTCTGATTGCTGTCTTCTGTCATCATTTGATCTGCTGGTACCTCTGCTGTCGTGATGTAGCCTATTTTTGTCTGCAGCAGATGTCCGTCATGTATTATGGACGGAGCTCTTCTGCCCCCATCAGATACTGGTGGCAAACTGTACAAGGCTGCTTCGAGTGCCTCCCTCCTCCCCCGCTGCCCAGGCGTTCATCTCTACTGCTATGGTTGGTACTGCTCTTGTAGCAGAAATTCCTGTTCTGCTTTCCCTTCTTTCTTTATTTTCCTCCCAGTGTTCAGACTTCTGTCATTTAGAAGAAGTAACGGACATTTTGTTCTCTTTGAATGACTTGTTGTTGCACTATGGTACGTTGAAATTAGTGGCAGTGTGTTCCCTTGGTAAGACAGCGTGCTGTAGCTACTACATAATGCTGCATGGTGTCTGTGGCTAGTAAGTCTAAGACTTGCCTGTGATGGCAGAAGATTTTGCTACGTTAGATGTAGGAAGTCAGCAGACTTGGATTGCTGAGAAATTAGCATTCAATTATATTTTATTAGAGGCTTTTAAAAGCCTTCGCGGGCTGCTGTGAAATTGTCAGTGCTTCTTACTGGAACGGCAGGAACTTTACCTGTTGCAAATGTGCGTGAAGCATGGATGAGGAGGGGCCCACGTGCTTCTGTCTAGAGTATACTGCTGAAGCTTAAGACCTGTAAAACACATCCGGACTATTTCCATATCTTCCATTTTTGGGGGAGTCAAGCCCTGACCTTCATCCTTCTGTGTGAGGCGAGGCTGCACAGTGATTTAAGTTTATGCTCGACTCTGCCTATGTAAATGCTGTTCCGAGCTTAATTAATCCTTGTGATTTATTTGCTTGCTCAGTTGAGCCTGTGTTACACTTGCTCTTTAACTCTAGGTGGTGTATCTGAGATAGTTTGGAAAAGAAAAAAAAAACCAAAACCCCTTATCTTTATCAGCATGGCCATGTTGATGAGGTAAGTGACAAAAGTGAAAAATTTTGTAATTAAATTTCCTGGTATGCTTAGAAACTCAGGCCACACTGGTGTGAGGCAACAGTGAAAGGCCAGGACTCCTCAGACCCGGAAAGACCTGAAGCAGATCTTGGAACCTGCATTCTCCATCCTGCCCTTCAGAGTCCCTTTGTGGGGAAGAAGTTTCTCATGCCTGCCTGATGTGCGTGAGTGCTGGGTGCAAGGTCTTACCAGGAAAAGAGGCTAAACAGATGTACTGATATTTTCTGGTCTTATCTCTATTCTGTCTTTGACTGTTAAAATTTCTGAAAGCCCTTATCTACTACCGTGTTCCTATCCTATCACCATTTTTTTTTCTCCTTTTTTCTTTTTCTGGTGTCTTTGTTCCAACTATATGAGCCAGACTGAAGTCTTCTTTCTTCATGTGCTGGGCACAATTTTATAGTTTATATTGCATTGTTAAAAATAGCTAGTCAATGTCTGTCTTTCATTCCTGACCCAGAGTTTCTGGCATGCCACAGATTTCTCATTAGACTTCGTTCTTCCTTTTCCAGGAGCTTCCTCTTTCTCCAGCCTGCTTATCTCATGTGACAGGGTCAGCGTTCAGCTGTCTCCTGATTAGATACACCTACACTTTCCTTTTCATGCTTATAACCCCATTACATCCCCCACACTACTAGACACACTGCCAGGAAGCTTAGGAGGTTAATTTCCTCAAAATACGTATCATTAACCCAAGAGGGTTTTTTGGTTGGTTGGTTTGTAGTTTGTTGGCTTGGTTCCCCACCCCCTGCCCCCCATGTTTTACGTGTGGATGCTGCAAAGTTTTAGAGACAAAAGTCTTGATTTCTTGTTCGTTCTGCAAAGCCCCTCGAACAAGGTCAGGACGCAGCGAGGCAGCGAGTTCCCTGGTATTTGGGTCAAACAAGCATTCAGTGCATTGTCACTGCTGCTTACAGAGGCAGCAGAGCTACCTGCTCAGTGTGTTGGTAGAATTTCAGAGAGGTTCTCTTACCACACAGACAAAAGCATAATAAGATCTCTTCTGTATCTTTACAGCACTAGTTAGGTGAAGAACAGGGTTAAGTCTGGGGCAGCTGTCAGAGTTTATCAAGGGGTGGGATAGTCCCTTTCAGGTAAATGACCGGAACTGTGGTACGATTTTAACTTCGCTTGTTAATAGGTTGATGTTGTAAGTGTTAACTCAGGTTTGTATGGTTCTCCAAAATAATGAGTGCTGGATGAGCCTGATTCTGTGTGGTGCTAAGATCCTCTGCTCCCAGTGGGAATTAAGGACATTGAGTACTTTGTGGTGTAAGGGAGAGTAAATTTGTAATAATCCTCTGCACACAAAATATTTTTAGTTCACAGTATTGTTCCATTCTCAGTTCTCTCAATTTGTTGTTGAAATAGAAGGGCAAAATGTTATCCCAAAACCACAGATTGATTTGTTTTAACACTCCATTTACATACGTTTGCATGTGTAATAATCCTACTGCATGTTGTCAGGTTTTGTATAGAAACTGAGAAATGAGGTTGTCGTAGCATGGAAAATAATGTAATAATTGAAGTCTTACAGAGGTACTTCACTTGGTCTTGTGTATCAAGGAGTCTAAATTTAAATATTTTTGCATAAATCTTTTCTTGTAGAGGCAGCCCACTGAGCTGAGAATGCGGGATTGTGGTGGTTTGAAAATGATTGAACCTGCATGGGTCTCACTTGGGTTTACTGTACTTGCAGAGCTCTTTGTAGGGTATTGTTACGTGTTGTCGTGGTTTAACCCCAGCCAGCAGCTCAGCACCACGCAGCTGCTCACTCACTCCCCCGCCACCCAGTGGGATTGGGGAGAGAACTGGAAAAATAAAGCTTGTGGGTTGAGGTAAGAACAGTTTAATAGAACAGAAAGGAAGAAACTAACAATGACACTAATAACAAGAAAATGACAATAATAATAAAAGGATTGGAATACACAAGCGATGCACAATGCAGTTGCTCACCACTTGCTCACCGCAGTCACGCTCCTCCCTCCCCTCCCCCCGAACCAGGCATGATGTCCCATGCTATGGAATACCCCTCTGGCCAGTTTGGGGTCAACTGTCCTGGCTGTGTCCCCTCCCACCTTTCCTGTGCACCTCCAGCCTCCTTGCTGGCTGGGCAGGAGAAGCTGAAAAGTCCTTGACTTAATCTAAACGTGACTGAGCAACAGCCGAAAACATCAGGGTGTTACCAACATTCTTGTACTGAACTGACAACACAGCGCTGTACCAGCTACTAGGAAGACAATTCACTCTGTCCCAGCCAAAACCAGGACACATGTGAAGATGTGGACAAACAGAACAATATTCAGGTTCCAGAGATACAAAAGTAGTGGTACTTTGGTGAGAAATTGTGTCCGCACGAACTTTTATCGGTGCCATCAAGGTAATGACAATGCCCAAGCACTGCACTGCACTGCATTGCATTACAGCCGGTGCCTCTGAAGTTAGTTCTGGTGGTGGTTACCTGAAGGCTGATGTTTGCTTTCATAGAGAGACAGGGATTTCGGAATGTTGTCCTGCTCCCTTGCCTGCTGGCAGGATAATGTGTGGGAATGAACAATCAACAATAAAGGCAAGTGTTACCCTGAAGTCTTACCATAATTTTAGAAGAAATAAAAACGCTTCAGGCACTTTCAGGCAATAACAATGCCTGCAGTTCTGAGTGGCCAACTTGCAGAAGGTGCAGTGCCATGACCTCGGTAGGTCTTTCCCTTGGGACAGGGGAGGAGTGCTTGATGGGGTCCAGTTCATCTGCCTCCCCGCCCCTGACCTGTGGTGAGTTGTTATATCCTCCTGTTTGACATTTGAAACATTACTGACACGCTCTATCAGGATAATAAATATACTTTCACCAGCCATTTTCTTTAGGATAGATGAGCGATGTGCAGAGCAGAAGTGTGGCAAACAGCCAGTAGGTGATCAAAAAGGTAACAGTGGGATATGGGAGGAATAAAGTCAGGATTACTTCACAGTGTTAGAGTAACAGAACGGAAAAATGGAAGAAATCACATTCTCTTTAATTGAAAGGTAGACTTCCATGCTGGAATAATGAAGCCTTTTGATATTGTTAGGGGTTTATGGAAAAAGTACAAAATCAATCTTATTGAAATAGAAATCATTACAAATGTGCAACACCTTTTTTCTTTTTCTTTTTTTTTTTTTTTTTTTTTTTTTAACACTCAGATCCTTGCATGGTTTGCTGTCTGGACGTACACACCAAGCATTGGTGTTAGAGCAAGGTGGTAGTGAGGTCAGTTTATTCATTCAGGGTTTCTATACAGTGAATTGGTTTGGAATATTTGGTAGAAGCACTTGTCTGACACCTTCTGGTACCACTAAGAAGGCAGACCAACCTGAATTAATTTAGTATCAAATTGTTTAGTGGATTTGCAGCTTTTTGCCTCCATAGGCCCACACGTTCCCAGGTTGCCATTTGCTTGCCTCAGGGTTGGAGGAATGACAGGAAAAAGGATTTCCTGTCCTGCAGCAAGACGCCCGTAGGGCAACTTTCCAAGGCACCACTCACTTCACTTCTGCTGTGTCCTGACGGGGCTTCCTGTGTCCTCATCCTCTTTTCAGTTTTGATGATCAGTTTTCATAAATATTTCAGATATCTTTTGGATTTTGGTTAACAGCTTCAATCTATATTCTGTTACTGTCCATGTTTTGAAAAATGACTACATATGCTTCTGGAATAACAGTTTCCAGTCTTTAGTTTGCAGACTCCTCAGTATTTTCCAGTGATGATGCTGACCCTGTGAGCACCAAAAACGCACTAACAGTAAGCTTGGTTTTCTTAGTTACTTGTAATGACTCTTCTCAAATAGTCACACTGGTCTACAAACTATGTACTAAAATAAACAAGGTAGCATATTCAACTGCGCCACCCTTTCAGTATTTGTAGCAGAGTTGTGGAAGAATGAGCAGTTTCCTTCCAACTGTAAATATTCTTTTTCTGGCAAATAAATTACTGCTTTAACATTTTTCACAAATTCTTTTGTCCTGAACACCATGCAACATACCAGGGACCACCATCTGTGAAAAGACAGGAGATGAAGTTTTTCATAACATTAAAACCATGTGGAAAGTCTACTGTGGCTACAAACAGTATGTCTTAGATCTATAAAAGATCACTTAGGCTTTAACCCATTTCCCAAAACAGCGAGCATTCTTCTCAACAGCATACTGTAATGTTTGCTCTCCCATTCAACTTATGTAGATGGTAAACATTTTTTTAAACTTTTTCATATCTGATCTGGAGGAAAACATTTTGTAGCTTCGGCTGTAAAGGACTGTTTTTATATTGAAAATATTTGTCATAGAAATAGATCAGGTTAGTCACAGGCCCTTCTGGAAATGATACATATGATTTTACTTCCAGTAACTGCAGCTGAGTTATGTTAAACCAGCACTAATCTTGCAGAATTACTGTAAAGGGAGAGCTTTTACTCATTGGGGAGGGTAAAGTAGGAGTTGCCTGTATCCTGCCAGCAAGGCATACAAGAACCTGGATGGACTGGTGTATGAGGAGCATTTCAGGACAATGGTAATTTATTCTTTCTTGAAACTGGTGCTGCAAGCATCTGGCGCTACAGATCTGGGCTTCCAGCAGCTCTGAATGGACAGCTGCATGCAGTGTGACTAATGCAGCTCCAGCCCCTGAGACAGCGAACGCTGTGCTCCTCCTCCCCCAGCAGAAAAGCACAACCTGATGTTGATGCTTTGTAGGGGGATAGGGTTGCATTGTTTTCATCTTGCAACAAGGTAAGATACTGACGGGTCACTGTAATGGCTTAATTGCAGATCGAGATAAGTCAGGAGTAGGTTGAGGATTGTTTCGCAAGGTCAGAAATTAATCTTCCGTTGCTTAATTGCTCTGAAAGACCATGCTGTACCAGGCTCTGCTTTTCCCTGGCTGATAACAGTAAGCTTTGTGAAGCACAAGAGTGGTGTTAGACTCAAAGTCCTGCTTATGGGCAAAGAGGACATGTATTATATATAAGGAAAGCCAAGAATTTAATCTTAGTATAATTGAAATCTTAAGGGTCTAATCATTATTAGTCCAGATCTAACTGTTACAGAAAAATAAATAAATAAAAAAGTGCTGTTAAAATTATTACACTCACACTTCTTAGTTTGTATCCTCCTTCTTCAGGTTATGCTCATGCTTCCAATGCTCTTTTGGGTCCTGCAGTTGGTGATTTCATTCTGGTCAGGGTGGAGGTGTGTGGGTATTGCAGCAGGTTGTCAACATCTGGAGTCCACTGGGAGGAATTCAGTGTTCAGGTTGATGGTTTATTCTTTTTCACCCTAGGATGTACTTAGGGTATTTTTTTTTTTGGTGTGTTTGCAAACACACGTTTAGACCTTTCTCTTTCTTTATTGGTCTGCAGCTCCATGTGCATCCGAATTTACTATGTATCGTGCCTTTTCTGTATATTGTTTCTTTGTTCTCTCTTCCTGTCCCCCCCAAACAGCTTTCTGCAGGTCCACATCACATTTCTTTAACTGACCATTGGTGAGTTGGTTATAGCTGTGAGGTTTCCAGTGCCTGGTCTGTGCCCTGTCTCTTACCAATCCGTGCCTGCACTCCTCTATGTCACACCCTACGTCTCCACTTGTTGCAGCCTCTCCTGTTGTGATACAGACCTGTATTTCATTAAGCTACATCAGTACTATGGAGCTATAAGTATCTTGTTCCATGTAGAAAAACCTCTTGCTACTGCTGTCTGTCTATATAAAACTATGGTTGTACCTGACGATGATCAACACAAGCGAGGCAGATTAGCCATAGACACCTGGTCAGTTGGGGAAATAGCTGTCACAGCTAAACGGGATGAAACAAAGCTGCATGCAGGTCAAGAAAAGTTCTGACAGAGCAAACCTCAGTCCGGAGGTGTTGCAAACTCAGCACGAAGCCTGCAGCATGTTACAGTGACAGCAATACTGTGTTACAGGGCTACGCAGTGACTGTGGGAGCTCTAAGATTCTCTTTTTTTTTTTGTGTGTGTGTGTTAATTATTGGAATACTGCTTATGTTAAGAAAGAAAGTAAAGGTTAGTAAGACTTTATGTAATATTTACTGTTGCTGCAATGCATAACTTAATCGAGTCCCAGACAATGTATTATTCCTTGGGTTATCATATAATTTAAACTTCATCTCAGAGGAATAAAAAATTCTAGAAATCTGTTAGTACATCTATCCATCTACAAGTGTATGAGTGTTATCTATGACTGTTGTCTTTAATTTTGGAAAGTGGCAGCTATTTCTAGTTTTCTTCATTATTTTTTTTCTCTCCCAGAGTTCAGTTCCATGGAGAACACTAGATAATCTGAGAGTTTTAAAGATTCCTTTCAGATCTGTTTCTTGCATCTTTTCTGCTGAGCATGCTTTTAACTTGAAAGTTTTCCAATCCAACTGTTTTTCTTTTCTCTCATTTTCAACTTGCAGTACTTTTCTAGAAAGATAATTTTTTTCAGCTGAGAATTGTAGGTGTGGTTCTTCTGCATGGTTCTTTTTCCAAAGACCCCCAGTGCTCTAGAAGCCTGCGTCCGCAGGTATCAGGGAAGCTCTTTGCTCTTGACAGGTCAGGGCACATAAAAAAGGAGTGCCCTCTGCAAAGGGCTTTTATGCATCTGGAAATTTAGCAGCACTGTAATTATAGATTTTGATAAATATGTGTATTGTAGTGTAGTTTGGGGTTTTTTGAATCAGAACAGATCCTTGTGAGTGACAGTAAGTGAAACACATTAACTTTCCATCATAAGCTTGCTAATATTTAAGCTTGCTAAGATTTTCTTGAGCAAGTGTGCCATTTGGTCATTTGAGGATTATGTCCTTCCTCTGAATACCTAATCTTATCTCAAGTTACTGGTTTTTACTCTACAGGTAGCAGTTGTTTTGCTGGTACGGACCGAAATGACAGCAAGGCTCAAGAATGCAGTGTTGTAGATTGAAATCCCTTTGCAAGCCCTTATGTTTCACTCGTTAGATTCAGCTTGGTGAACACTTTTTTCTGCCCAAGCTACTTTGTCTTCCAGAGTAACAGGGAAACACTGTGTTTGATATAATTACCTAGCACTTTCCGAAGCTTTTTGCTGCAGTATTATGTATTAATGAATAATAGTAAATGCTGTAGAATGGGAAGAATCATTCATTATGGTGAAGGCAGCATCAGTAGATACCAGCAGATGCGTAATTAAGGGGATATTTTCTGACACCACAACATGAAATGGCCCAAGACCATAGGAAATGTAATGTAGGTAAACAATCCACACTGCTAGAAAGTAGCTAGAATGACTTAATAGGCATTGTGCATCTTCAAATTCCCTGTAACATGTCCTGTGTTTTGGCTGAGAGCACATGCTATTTGTGGTTACCTCTTTCTCCACAAATGGCTGGTTACTTGGTTGCTCAATTACAAAGCTGAAAATTTAAACTTCCATAGGCAGTGCTGTTAAAACTCAGCCATACATCTTTCGCTGTCGTCGTTTAGTCATAAAGCAAGCTATGGAGACACGTATATGCTATAACTGGTAGCAGAGCTACTGGAGCTGTGTAACCAATATTTTTGACAGGTTCATGTCTTCCAGATTAGAGTACCATCCAAGATCATCCCCAAATCTCCCGTACTATGGGAGTCCATTTCAATAAAATGGTGATTTGAGCAATTGGGAAATGCACTGAACCAGCTTTATCCACATTATCTTTAACCCTGGTGGTGTCGCCAGAGTTAAAGGTAATGCTTTGTTTACTTCTTGTTTACCGTAGCCACACTGTATGTGATAGTTATTGTGCTAATACCGAATTCTGTGGCAAGTCAAAAACATTAAGTAATTTCTAATTGTAGGATTGACTGCGATATGTATCTTATTTATAATCATTTTTGCAAAGTTGTCATGAGTGCTTTCTGAAGCTTCCTGAAACTGCTGTTCTGTGGTAATTCTAACTGTAACTTAGTTGGAAATTAATGTTAAAATAATAAAACTTTGGCACTTCCCTTGCAGTAGTCCTTATACCTCCATTTTCTCTTTTTTGAATGAAAAAAGTGGGTGGAGAGGAGAGGCGTCAGTGGTATCCTAACATTTCTGCCAGGGCGCTCATAGCAAGGAGGGCTTGTGGCATCGCTGTTGGTGTTTATGTGCCTTGTGCAGTTTGCAGCCAGAGATCCTGAATAAAAGAGCTGAGTGAACCTAATCGCTTGGTCCCACGGTGTGCACGAAAGAAGGATATTTTACTGGGGTGTGTTCAAATACTTTACAGAGATGGGAAGGCCGTGACTTTACTGATGAGAAGTGGAGAGTTGCTCTACTCGGGCAGCCAACAGTTGCTAGCCAGAAACAGAAATATGGTCCCTGGTAAAACTTTTTCTTTTAACTTGGAGTAATTTTTACTTCCAGTTTAAAAAAATACATCTAAGCAGTGCTATGTACAAGTCCCACTTTCTGCCAGCACTGAGTGTATGCAGGACAGATGAGTCTTACCCGAAGTGAGGCCACCTAAAATAAAGCGGACAAGGAAGCCAGAATTAGCAGCGTCTGGTACTGCGGGTGAAGGAAAGGCACGCTAGTGGTGGCGGCAGCCTCTCTCGGCCTGAAAGCCAAGACGCTGGGGTAAGGGAAGTGGGTTTCTGTTTTCCACTCAGTCGTTAACTTTATTTGCACACTGGGTTATTTCTGTGTTGCTGTTTGAGATTTTGTTAGATGGGGATGACATCCTTTATATCGGAGAGTGTTGGTGATCCTTAAACAATACGGGCTTTGCTAGGAAAAGGTACTTGGGGTGGTTTGGTGGAGATGCAGGTGCAGTGGTCGTCGACAGTGCCTCGGCGCCTCTTCCCCTTTGTGTGGGGTGGGTGTCCTCCATCACCCGACCGCTCCCACAGCGGTGCCATCTTGAAAGCCAAACCCAGCCCAACCCAACCAGAGCTGTTGGTAAGGTGCCTTTGGTTTCTGAGCCGAGCGTTTTCGTGGCAGCAGCACTTCAGTCAACAGAGGGAGCTGTGACTTTTCTGAAAAAGCACGCAGAAATAATTCGCTTTGTCTGTCCTGAAAATGGAGTGGTTGGAGCTCCTAAATTGGCCTTCGGAGATTCCGCGTATCGCCCGTGCAGTGGTTGACAGAGAGAATTATCTTAACAGCGAAAGCAAGTGTTTTCTGGAAAAAGACAAGTGATTATGAAAGTAGTCTAACTTAACCCAGAAGAAAAATATTTAAACACTTTTCTTGAATGTAATTTTGTTTTTCTAAAGCAACTTAAACCCTGCCGTATGCGGAAAACTGTAGGCCAATAGTAACAAATTTAGAACGTATAGGTATCTTTGAAAATATTTTATTTTATTTTGAAATACATGTAAAATAAACTGAAAGGGTTGATCCTGAGAATGCGTATGCTTGAATACATGAAATTTTTATCTTCCAAACTTTCTGCAGTAAGAAAATTTCTCTGATGTTGCTTATTCCAACAGGTCCATCTGTAAGAGGTTATCAGTAAGACATCTACCTATTCATTTAAATTTGTAAAGTATTGATTTGACTTTCATATACACATTTCTGCTAACCTTACAGAATGTTCAAAAATAATTTCAAAACTGCTGAAAACCGTGAATTTGATGTTTAAGTAAAAAGCTGTAGAAGATCTCAGTGAGAGGGATATTAAAACAAAAAATCCAGTTCTTACCACTTTTCTTTTTAAAAATGCTCAGTTACAACATATTTTGTGCTAAAAATAATTCTAATTGTGTTTTGTGTTCTCAGGAAAGGATATCAGGCAGCGGCACTAGTTCATTAGGTCAAGTTCATTTTAAATTTAAAAATAAAATTTGGTGGCTTTTACTAAAATCTGAATTTTCTCCATCCTCAGTGTGGTAACAAAATAAATAGTTCTTGTTTGGAGAACAGGCTTAGGGTTTGGGAGAGGGACTGTGTAGAAGTAAGAATTGTATATGGTAAGCTGGTGTTTTCATGGAAAGCATCAGTGACTTTCTAACACTGCCGACTTACTTTTTTAGGCTTATTTCCAAGATCATAATAATGTCCCCTCTGAAATGGTTTAGACATTACAAACAGGACAGTATCAGCCACTGCTGGGGCTGTGTGCCACTGGCCCCTCGTGAGCCATACAGACCAGGAGGGCAGAGCTGCGTGTAAAGCGTCACGGGTGCTGCAGGCCCCCATCTCTTAAGTGCGTGTGTTTAAAGTTGGGCACGTAAGTACTGACAGGTTGTTCTGCTGAACAGCCTCCGTGGGAGGAAGAGGCGTCGCTCTCTTGAGAAGCCGTAGAGCGAAGAGGAGTGCGGAGGAAGGACAGGCAGCCATTTCAGTTGTGGACTACTCTTCCCACCCAGGGAGTGCGAGTGCTTTGTTTTCGTTTGGCTGTAGGTTGCAGAGGGCAGTGAATTAGCTGTGGGAAAGCCAGCGACAAAACTGGCAGTGAAAGGGGGGCTGGTCCTGGCACTGCATCGTACTTGGTCCGACTACTGAGTTGGGGAGATTGCTGTTCTTGTCAAGAAATAGCGTTATGATTGATAAATGGTATGGATGCTCGAGCAGGTTTATTTAACTGGTAAAAATTGTAACCAAAGCTTTTTTTTAAGAAAAACATCTGGCAATGCACACAAAGACAGAGGTGCTCCTGTGTGCAGGAGGCTGTCGGGCATCGTGTTGCCGTCGGGAAGAGCCCACGTACAGCACAGCCCTGCGCTGCGTAAGGCTGATCTGCGCAGAGCCTCGTCAGAGCCGTGAAGGGATCTGAACGTGCCAGCTCCGTATACAGAAGCAGTGTTTGATGACTTGAGTGTATCAGCATTTGGTCACTTTAGTGTGTTTTCTCAATCTGACCGGAATCTTTCTGTTGTTTTTGTAATTTTTAAAACTCTCAAATTGCTAAATGGTTGCTGGATAAGATTGTCTTGACTGCCCCTGGTAATTTCTGCCGATGGTCAGAAGCGTTCATGCTGCTGACCTGGCCAAGGTCTTTTCTTTTACATCCTCCTTACCTAAGTTCCACTTGCGGTGTTTATCACAGGAGGAGCAAATTGAGTTTTTGGCCTAACTGCATAGGGGTGCTGCTCTGAATAGAACAGCAGAGGCATTTCACTGCAGAGGTGGCTACACTTTACAGCGTGCAGATCGATCCACATAAAAGCAGTGTGACTGAAGTATTAGCTGGCAGCAGTTTCTCTTGTAATCTTGTTGTCTGTAGAATGTGCTATTCATTTGGTTATAAGCCTTGCCTGTGTGGGGATGAGTTCCCAGAACTGCAGATGGACGGTGGGGTAATTCCAAACCAGTAGCACCGTGTGGAGCTTCCCATTAAGTTAAGGCAGTGCTCCAGTCAGGGTCCCTGCCTTGGTTTCTGCTAGAGTTGATTACACAGCGCATGCTTGCTTTTACGCTCCTTTTGGCTAGACTTGTTGGCAAGGCTGTTAACAAGGCCCTAAATTCTACTGCAAACATTTTAGACTTGTGTAAACTAGGAGAAGAGAGTATACCTTCTTGCACAAACCTTAATTGCATCATCTTTAACAAAGAAGTGCTGCTACTAAAAGTTTACTGTTTCAGCAGTAAACTAAGCAGATGATTGTAACAACCTCCCTAGTTTATTAAAAAAGAGGGGGGGGAGGTCAGTGAGAAAATTTTGATTTCTTCAGGAGGCTTCTTGAAGTTTTAAAACCGTACAGACAATACCTTGGGTGGAAATAGATTAAAACTATGGAAGTCTCGTGTGGATATTATGTTGGTAAATGATGCTGGGGTGCCTGTACACATAGCATAAACATAAAATATTTCCTGATTTTTTTCCCACCGTTCCTTCCCTTTAATTTACACAACATACTGTGTGTGTTGTTTATAACCACATTTTATACCAGTTTGCATATAGAAAGCTTTCTGTTACTTCATGACTTTTACTTTTCAATATTTGCTAAAAATTCAGATGTAATTGATTGTCTATATATTACACATTTATGTTTACTTTTACATCTATATATAATTTAATGCCATTGCCTCTAGGAATTCTGATGCACTAAGCTGTTTAGAGTGTCTCTTCATGAGTTTGGTATGTCCAAATCTTTCACATTACTTCTTTAGTCTGTGGCTTTAGAAGTACTATGTATTGTAGGCAGCTTTGGAAGCGTTAGCATGATGAGGGACTATTTTGAAGGTGAAAGTGGTTTATGTTCCTGAATAGAGAGGGAATCACCAATTAATCTATTACACAGGAATTAATTGCTGTAGGAAGGTGATACTAGGAAAAGAAGAGTTACGATAGCCCAGCTAAAGGGGACTAAGGAAAAAAGATGCATGTGTGTCTACATAAGAGTAGGAGCCATTCATTAACTATGCAGATCATAAAAATCAGTTTGGAAATGCTGAGTGTGAGGCCTTGGCTGCAGAGGCAAAGGAGAATGTTGTTGTCATCAGTTTTGCTAATCTACCAGTTCCATCTCAGTCTGAGGTGGATTAAATTTCAGCCAGCTGGCTCCTTTTCCCTTATCTATATCTGTGTCTCGCAGGGACTCTGAGCCATGTGGTGTGATGGGGAAAAGAGATCTGGGTGTCCATGAACGAACTGAGGCACTATGTGTCCGAAGGGTCAGGCGGAGGAGGTACCGGGTAGTCCTTGGGACTTTTGGCACCGAGCCCTGAGGGTGGGAGGGTGATTACCCAGAGCCGCCTGTATCTGTCAGACAGCTTGCAAACTGGAGAGTTTAGATGCAGCAGATAAAGTGGCAGGACGGACCAGCCCTCCCTGGCCGCTCTTGTTCCAGTGTTTTGTTCTGACACAGTCATGGAGGGAGTTTGTCTCCCACGCTGCTTTACTGACTGTTTGACTGCACTTCCTCCGCAAGCTGTCCAACTGGTCATTGGGTTCCCCAGTGAAATACAGAAGTCCTAGGTGTATCTTCAAACACACAAAAAAGACCAGGAGACGATGGAGAGAGAGTTATTTGGAGAAGCTATTTTCAGCCCTGGGAGGATGTTGACACAGGAATGCTGACAAGCCTGGTGGTCTCAACAGCAGTAAGTATGGCAGCTTTCCAGACACAGAGACTGTTCGAGACGGTATAGATTTCCTGCAGCAGGAACTGAATGGTGTGCACAAGGCTTCTGAACATAGTCAAACTGCTGAAGAAGAAGTACTGACCCAGTTCAGAGAGGAGAATGATGCAGCTGCTAGATGCAGAATCTCCTGAGCATCTGGTACGTGCTCCGCCAGCACAAGGAGGTTTTTCTAGTGTCTCAGTCCCATCGGTTTCCTTTGATGTCAGCTCTACATGGTCATTATAAAATTGAGGCATGGTAACTGGGTAAGGTACTGTCTATGTATTTCTAAGAAAAGTGAGCGTTTTGAAAAGGAATCCAAGTTCTGGCAGGGAACTCTTCCTCTGTACAGAACATATTTCAGCATTTTGAAACCTCTGAGTTACCACTGACAGGGCAGAATGCTACCAAATAATGCTCCCATACCACAGATGGGGTTTTCAGTGCTGAAGTATGCATCTATAGATGTTACTTTTGGATGACAGTTATAAAACAAACACCTCTGTTTAATCTTTTCGTAACTTTCCCATCAAGTTCTATTTAGAGAACTACGCTGACCCTTCTCATAACCCTTCATGGCCCAACTGCAAATGTCTCTATCTCTAGCCTCCAAGTCATTTGATGACTTTAAAAATAGGCTGAAAACATTTTTCTTTAACAAGGCAAATATTCTGGCCTAAGGCACCTTCATTTTTCTACAAGACTATACAACCATGCATGGCAGTGAAGTATACTTTCCCAGTACATACCATAGAGAGTAATTTTGTATGGAGTCAGTGCACAACTGACTTTTAACAGCTGGGTGCATGCCATGGGATCCAGGTCCCTTGATTTTGGCAGGGACAGAGTTAATTATCTTCCTAGTAGCTGGTATAGTGCTGTGTTTTGGTTTAGGATGAGAATAATGTTGATAACACACTGATGTTTTAGTTGCTGCTACCTAGCGTTTACCCTAAGTTAAGGATTTTTCAGTTTCCCGTGCTCTGCCAGCGAGGAGGTACACGAGGAGCTGGGAGGGAGCACAGCCAGGACAGCTGGCCCCAACTAGCCGAAGAGATATTCCATACCATAGAACGTTATGCTCAGTATATAAACTGAGGGGGGAGTTGGCCAGGAGGCACAGATCGCTGCTCGGGGACTGGCTGGGTGTCGGTCGGCAGGTGGTGAGCAATTGCATTGTGCATCACTTGTTTTTCTTGGGTTTTGTTTCTCTCTTTTTGTTGTTTTCCTTTTCATCATTATTAGTATTATTGTTGTTATTATCATTATTTTATTTAGTTTATTCCAATTATTAAACTGTTCTTATCTTAACCCATGAGTTTTACTTTTTTTCCTAGTTCTCCTCCCCATCCCCCTGGGGTGGGGGGAGAGGAGTGAGCAAGTGGCTGCATGGTACTTAGTTGCCGGCTGGGGTTAAACCACAGCAGCTGGATAATCCAGCCTTGCCCTGATATGGAATCAAAACTCAGCTGGGACATGCTCTGGCCCCAAGAGTTGGAAGCTGTTCCTGATTCCAGTAGTTTTGCTCGTTAGACTAGTGTTATTCAGAAAATGTCTTCTGGTGTAGGTAAGTCCACGTACTGAAGGGATCAGTGCTATAGCCATTTAAATGTAATGCAAAAAGTAGCTGTTCCTTTAGATTCATGTTGCAACTCTGTGTCTGTGTTTGAGTTGTATTGTAAAAACTGTACATGATGTATAAGTTCTCAGAATGAATGCTGAGGATGCAGACAAATGTTATTCAAGTATGTGGGCACTTAGTTGTTTCATAGTGGATGGACAAATTAGCAGAAAGGAAACAAAACCATGTAGTAATGGAGGTGTTCAGCATCAAGCCAGACATTTCCTGACTACAGCAGCTGTTCTAAAGCAGCTGGAACCTACTTTGCAGTGTAGGGTACATCATCAGTCTTGAGTTTGACATACAGTTAAGTTCAGGTCTTGCTCGTTTGCCTTCTCTGTTGGCCCAAACATCTACTGAGAGTTAAGTACGTGGCACTGCTCAGAATGTTGTGTTCTGCTTTCGCTCAGATGAGCAATCTCCCTATCTTGTTGTGAGCATACAGGTCAAGTTGCTTGTCTGGTGGTAGTCATCCAGTGCCTTTTTGTAGTTTTCCACTATATGCCCAGAAAACTTCCAGTACTTTCCTGTGAAAGAATACTACAGTGGATCTGTTCACTGCAGCGTACAATGCTGAGATAGATGCCATCAGGTCCTAGCTGTATGCAGCACATGTTATAGCCTAGTCAAATGTGTGTGTATTTGCATCACGAGTACTCAGGCTCTGGTTACAGTAAGTCTGTATCATGCAGGCTGAGTCTGCAACAGTGATGCAGTTGTAAATTTTTTTCAAATTTTATTTTATTCTTTCAGTATCAAAACTTTTTACGTTTCCTGCTGCTTTAAAGTTTCATGGTGTGCCCAACATGTGAAAGGAAACACAGCACATCACTGCCTGATGCATTGGTTTTATTTGCCTTTTTAAGGCTAAAAATACCCTGTAGCGGGTTGACCCTGGCTGGATGCCAGGTGCCCACCAAAGCCGCTCTATCACTCCCCCTCCTCGACTGGACGGGAGAGAGGGAATATAATGAAAGGCTTGTGGGTCGAGATAAGGACAGGGAGCGATCACTTAACCAGTTACCGTCACAGGCAAAACAGACTCGATTTGGGGAAAATGAACTTAATTTATTGCCAATCAAGCCAGAGGAGGGCAAAGAGAAATAAAACCAAATCTTAAAACACCTTCCCCCCACCCGACCTTCTTCCTGGGCACGGCTTCCCTCCCAAATTCTTTATCAACTCCCCCCGAGCAGCACAGGGGGACAGGGAATGGGGATTACGGTCAGTTCATCACACGTTGTCTCTGCTGCTCCTTCCTCTTCAGGGGCAGGACAGATCGCACTCTTCCCCTGCTCTGGCATGGGGTCCCTCCCACGGGAGACAGTTCTCCATGAACTTCTCCAACGTGGGTCCTTCCCACGGGCTGCAGTCCTTCAGGCACAGACTGCTCCAGTGTGGGCTTCCCCATGGAGTCAAGGCCGTCTTTGGGGGCGCCCACCTGCTCCGGCGTGGGGCCCTCCCCGGGCTGCGGGTGGAGATCTGCTCCGGCATGGGCCTCCCTGGGCTGCAGGGGGACAGCCTGCCTCACTGGGGTCTTCCCCACGGGCCGCAGGGGAATCTCTGCCCCGGCGCTTGGAGCACCTCCTGCCCCTCCTGCTGCGCTGACCTGGGGGCCTGCGAAGATGTTTCTCTCGCATGTTCTCACTCCTCTCTCCGGCTGCAGTTCCTAAGCCCCAGCACTTTTTTTCCTTCTCAAATATGTTATCCCACAGGCGCTACCACTGTCGCTGATGGGCTCGTCTTAAAGCTGGCAGGCATTGGCTGTATCGGACACAGGGGAAGCTTCTAGCAACTTTTAAAGAAGCCGCCCCTGTAGGCCCCCCCCGCTACGAAAACCTTGCCACATGAACGCAATACATACCCACACATTCGTTAAAGTAACTATTTTGTGGCTGAGCGTGAAAACATCAGTTTGCATTGGTCTGCAAAATACGGATTACAGCTATAGTCAGGACAGAGAAGTACTGCAATTACAAGTTCGCACTACGTTCACAGAGCAGTCAGATGGTGGTTCTGGTGGTGGTGCAGAATGGGCTTTGTGGGTTAAGTAGTAATAGTCAGTTGTGAGTACTTCTGCCATCCCAAGCAGACTTTTGGATCTAATTCCATGTTCTGAGTTGTGTAATGACAGCCTATTTAAGGTTTAAGTTTTACTAGTAAATCAGGCTGTGTAGTTGGCACTGAATAACTGCTGCTGTTGTAGATGATTGAAGCAAATGAGCTGAATGCTGTTTGAACAGTAAGCTTTTGTTTAATTAGTCTTGGAATATGAAATCTTTCATGGCAGGTGGTTAGCTTAATCTCTGCCATCTGACATCATCCATACTGGTGCCATGACTTCTTTGAATGTCCTAAGTCAAATCAGGGAGGAATAATTTATGTGGCTTTAAAACTGCAACACAGAAAAAAGGACGTAGACACAATCAATTGGAGGAAAAGTTTAGATGTTCATATGAACAAATTCCTGTTTCCTGTAGTGAAAAGTATTTGTCTACGCATTAGGGGCAAAGCATGCCTGTAACTGTCTCCAACGTGAAAAGAATTTCTGAATAGCATTTCAAATTCACTGAGGTGTCATTTCCTTTTCATTTCATTTTGAATAATTGCTTTTGAAAAACTCGAAATGAAGTCTTTATCTGTCATGTTAAAATGTCAGTCTAGTATTAAAGCAACTCCACAGTGTCTATGGCCAATATTGCGAGTACTGGCCAAAAAGGAAGGCGCACTGTTTTCGGCATCCTCTACGAGAGTCTGGCCTCTATCGGTAGTGTTTTAGTACAGACAGTGGATTTTTTTTTGGTTTTTTGTTAAGGACCATCAATGCAAAAACAAAAGTCTGTAAGGAAGCATGTATTGTTCCTCTCTTCTCTGTACAGAAGACTGCACCACATTGCAGCAGCAGACTAGTGGTACTGAAAATAAAGCACGTGCTTTGTCTTTGAACAGAGGAAGGGCTGTATCAGCTGCTGAGATGCGGTAGTGCTCGCTGTCCCTTTGTACTAGAAGGCACCAGCAGTGTGAATGAGAAAAACTAGCTGTTAGAAAGGTGATAGTGCTGCTTTGAAATGTCGTTTTTTTCCTACAGTGTCCAGGACTATACCAGTGTTCACTGTTTAACAACTCCAGAGCAACTTTTTATGCCTCCTTGTCTTCCATGCCAGGCAGAACTCAGCTGATGGGGGTATTCACCAGGTGTGAATCACCTTAGCTGTGAAACTCAAACTTGCTATTGAACCCTGCACGTAAAGATAAACAGGGACTGAGAGTCATGATGATCATCTGCTTGCAGAACAAACATGCCTGCAGGTCAGTCACTGAATTCTATTAGTATTAGCAAAAATTTAAGACAAAAAGAAGTGCTACTGGAGTTGCGCCTAGTATTTATGAAGCCTGTCTGCCACCTTGAGCCTTTTGCATGGCATGTGATCATTTTTACAAAGTTCTGTATGTTCTTACGTGGTGACTGAACGGAAGACTAACCTTGCTGTCGAACCTTGGTTGTGTGCGTTACAGCAGGATGCACCCTTCTCTACACAGGAGGCTGGAAAATATTCTGGGGGGCAAGTTTTACAGAAGGGTACTTTGGATAGGATCTGGTGATCTAAACTGCAAACCATTTTCTAGTATGCTGCTTTAACACAGACACCAAGCCTGGAAACTCATATGTCTTTGCTTAAGTCTTACGCTATTAAACTACGTACGGGTGTGTGTAACCATCTCGGGTAGTCTCATGACCTCATTTCTATTGCTCTTATCTTTTCTATTGCTTGCTGCACAGTTGTGTCATCTGTCATATTTAAGTGGCAGTCCGTTCATGTCAGTGAATGCCTAGCCTACCTGTTTGCAGTGTCTGCAATCATTGCAGTCGTTCCAACAATGAACTACGTGCCCGTACCTTGTGAGATAGGTCCTTCCAGCACAGGCCATGGAGCTGAATTCCGGCCTTCCCCTGAATTTGCCCATTTTCCCATCCGTAAAATGGGGCTAGTAGGGGCATTTGAGAATTACGGAGCTGAAAGTGATGTTTTACGGGAATTCTCGAATAGTGGCATTTGCAAAGTTTCATGCTTGCTGAATTCAGGATGATGCTTTGAAACCAGCCTGCCCACTTCTTTCAAACAGAATTGTAGAAAATCTCCACTGATTTTCAGGTGTGTGACTGTATTGCACCTAAATCCACCTATCATGCATATACAATGGCTTGTATGCCATTTTTAAATTTTGTCTAAGAGGAGGAACAGAGAATGTAGGATATGTCTTTAAATTTCTTAAATTTATTTATTTTATATAAAAAGAAGTAGGAAAGCATTCCTCTTGGGTTTTGTTCTATAGAATTTTATCTCTCTTCAAAGTATCGTTATTTTTTGTTCAAATGTACTTGATGTTTTCACTTTTAACTATTGCCTTACTGCTTTGGTGGATCATGGTGGGAAAGCTCCTGCCATGAGTGCATTCCGGAAAGGCTCGGGCTGAGGGGAGAACTCTGTACGGGAGGCTCATGAGGGGTATTTTGACATCCAGAGCAGGAGCATGCCGTGCTTCTAAGTTGGAGGAATAGAAAGAAATGAGAGCAAAAATCACAGGCACGAGGCAGTTACAAAAGGGCTTGGAAATAAAATCCTAAGAAGTCCAGAATGAAAATGCTGAGACAGGACTACAGGAGAAATTGACTTATTGCCAGAGATTTTGAGCTCCTCCTGGTGTTTGGGGGTTTCAGTTTCCCTCTTGCTTTCATGAACATCCTGGCAGATGCCTGAGCCAGTTGATTGAGATCTGGACCTCTGTCTGAGTGGCCCAAGTTGGAAATGCACGGGTCCTTGCTGCTGGTTTCTTGAAACCCCTTGGGGCACTGCTGCAGATATTGTAGCAAACTAACGGAGTCCTTTAATCCCCTTTTCTGCATGAAGATAGTACCGTGTCCATCACTCACAAATTCTGTAAGGGGAGAAAGAACACTCTGAGGATTCAAAAGCCCCTCTCACCAAGACACTTGAAGAAATGGAAGCATACCTGACTAATTCACCGTAGAGCTTCATTGCATACGTTGTGGGGGGAAGAGAGAAATACTTTCTTCGAGTATTTTCTGCCGGTCGCAACGGGGTCTGCTGGGCCGAGTCCCAGAGAAGCATGAAACCTCAGGTGCTGCGGTGATGTGACCGCAAGTGGCGGGCTGGCCCGGTCGGTGACTGCGGCCTCCCGCCCCTCTGGGACGGGCCGTCTCTGTCCGACCCTGCCTCGCCGCCCGTTTCGGCCGGGCCCTGCGCTGGCGGGCGGGACCCGCCTGGCTGCGGCCGCCGTGGGGGCCGTCCCTGTGGAACGGCCCGTGGCGGGGGCTGCTGCCGGCCTTGCTGCGGCCGCCGGGAGGGCTCTGCCCTGCGGCGCGGAGCCAGGAGCCGGCCGGTCCCCGGGGATCGGAGGGCTGCGCTCAGGGACCGAGGCACGCCGACTCCCTGCCTGGCCTGCCCGCGGGCCGTTCCGGCGGGCCGTAGGCTGGGACAGCGCTGCCGTTACCGCC
>JAVKLA010000036.1:24665091-24695023 GCA_034782735.1 Sagittarius serpentarius | reverse complement strand
TGTCCTGGCTGTGTCCCCTCCCACCTTTCCTGTGCCCCTCCAGCCTCCTTGCTGGCTGGGCCTGAGAAGCTGGAAAGTCCTTGACTCAGTCTAAACACGACTGAGCCACAACCGAAAACATCAGGGTGTTATCAACATTCTTCTCGTACTAAACCCAAAACAGGGCACTGTACCAGCTACTAGGAAGACAATTCACTCTATCCCAGCTGAAACCAGGGCAGTACTGTATAGGTTTATTAGCATCGGAACTGTTGCTATGTTGTCACTGATTGAGTTCGTTTATGGGAGAGGAATTTCAGTGGATTATGCCAAAATAGCCTGGGAATACTTTTACTTCAGCTACAAAAAGTTCCTGCTGGCCTGTCTAAAGGTTATAGTAGGTGAATGTGCTGTAGTGCTGATAGCATAGTCTGCATTCCTCCTTGTTATTGATAGAGGTAAAGCTTCTTCCAGCAGTGTTTCCTCTGGTCACTCATGTCTTGCATCACGTTTGGTCTCAGGCAGATAAGACTCAGCACTTGATGTCGTACCCCAAGTGGGTTGCTCTTCTTCAGCTCTGTTCGTTACCCAGCGTTGATGGATCGTTTCCTTTATGCTGCTGACCTTGTATTTTTGTGGGTATAGGGTCATCAGTGGGAGTCTCTGTCCACAGATAGAAGTTGTTATTTGGTAAAGATGAATGTAGTATAAAATAACTTTTTTGGCAATCTGAGTTTACTATGAACAGATATGGACTAATATATAATATTAAAGCAATTAACCCCTTAAGACTGTGTCCCTTAAACTGTCACCTAAAGACATTCCTGTGCAGAATCATGACGCTTGGGATTCAAGAACTGTTTGTCTTGGAACAAAAAAAGTAAATAATGGTCTTTGCTAAGTTCTGTGGCTTTCCAGAGCGTATTGCTTGAATTGTTCATGGCTGTATCCTTCTTTTTTGTGTGTCTGCCTCTGTCTTGAGGAGTCAAAGTCCCTAAAGAAGCTTGTAATGCAAAATAAAATTACTCTGTCCTTTGTCAAGTCAGTACAATGGTTACCCAGGAAGTTAAAAGTAGAGTGACTTGATACTTCTGAGCTCTGGGGCCAGCTGTTGTCTGGCTGTTTCCTGTCTGTGAGTGTTGTAGGTGGAAAAAACACATTTATTGATAAGATCTACTATTGGAGGTGCTCAGCTCTTAAGAATTTTTTCCTATCTGGAGTAAGCTCATTTTTACAGCAGCATGTTTTATTGGTAACCCTTGCCAAACACCAAGAAATATCAGACTGTGTGTCGTGGTTTATATCAGGGCATTCATATTCAATATTCAAAGGAGAAATTATGTTTAGCAAACTGTGATGCTGATTCCGCTTTTATAGCTGAAGTGGTCAAAAGGTGAATGCTTCTGTCTGTTTGGCCTACTTGATTTTTATGATAGCCAGGATTTTTGGTGCAGAGTGCATCTGTTCACTATTAAAATATGTAAAATAATACCTGTCATTGAGTTCTCAGTAAAACTGTTCATAGGGCTGATATCTAATACAGCTTGGCTGCGGTTAATAGTGAGGAAGAGTCAGAAGGAAGAGCAGGGTTTGGAAATCTGATGCGTTTCAACCCTATTCACATGTTCAATAGAGCAGCAGGCAAACAGTTTTCCTGCGGCTCTTCAAGTTCTGCACTGCTCACAGAATTGAAGTAACATCACTGTACCCATGGCTGAGCGCAGCCGGCTGGATGATTCGATCTAATGGGACCTTCGGGGGTAGCAGGACACATACATCAGTTGCTTGATGGTAGGTTACCTTTAGGTTACCTTTTTCTCGTGGTAGATGTGATGCAGCTTGAAGCAACTTGCTGCTTGGGGGAACTGATAGAAGGTTGCTCACCTTCACAACAGGCTTTCTGGTGTGCTGCAAGTCTGTCCCTGGTATACTTCATCATAACTCCCGTACATGCACTCTTTGGGTCAAGTAGGGGATTAGCTTATCACTGTCAGTTCAAGGGCAGTTATGCAGAAATCTCCTGTTGCTCCTAATGGAAAGGCGGGTTTGTTTGTGTTGGCTGGTTTGAGTGCCCTGTTGTAGACAAGCTAACTGGAGCATCTCCATGTATTACTCCTCACATTATTTAGTTTTGAAGCTGTTCCTGCAGAGATGCTTTGCAAGGTTTACTGAGCAAAAGGCTTGCCTTAAACAAAGCTGAGAGGTGGTGGGATGTAAAGAGCTCTCCAAGCATTGCTGGCCATGCTGGTGTTGAATGAGTATTGGCAGCGATTAGAAGTATCATGAACTTTTGTAGGCAAGATGGGTCCCTCAGGAAGTGAATGAGTTTTGCCTGCATCATCTTGCTCGGAAGAACGTGTGGGAAAATGTTGCAGAGATACCACCTTCATCTTGCAAAAAGGAAGATGAGCTTCTGGCACTCTTTTAAGAAGTAGGAGTAACAGGTTTCATGAGGAGTTTGTCCTGTCTCAGTGTAACAGCTTCATGAATGCCATGACAGTGCAGAATTAAGAGACCTGAAGCATCTTCCCACACTGGTAATTAGCAGGGTATGTGAGCCTACACCTGCAGAGATATTAGAGATAGGACTAGGGACTTCTCTTTATGAGAAAACATTATCAATAATCCAAAGAATTACCCGTACGCATGCCAGCTGGGGGTCTGGTGAATTGTGTGTGATGGCTCATTGCCATATAGGCTTTACAATGTTAAAGGATGTAAACACAGACTAAAGGTGGAATGCAGCTTACATAAATGCATCTTTCCTTTTAATAATGAAATTCCACAGCTTGTGGCAGTTTGCTCCGCAGAATATCATCATGCTTTATAATAGGTGCTTACATGGGGCTGGATAGCAATAACAATTGGAATTTCCTACCAGCAGTGATCAAAGGAAGCATTACAAGTGTTGGCATCTTTACTCTGAATTAGTTACCTTTAGGGGTCCTTTGTAGAGATTTTGGCTTGCGTAGTATTTGCCCCTCTCCCCTCAATTCCCTGTGGTAAACCAGCTGGCTTCTTCCTCAGCCAGTGTTTCTACAAAGGCAGAGGAGTTCGCTCTCATTTTGCAAATCTTTCCATTCTGGATGTGACAGTCAATGATAAAAATGCATACGTAAACTAGGTCCTTTTCAGAAAGGACAGAAAAGCTTTTTTGCTGGAGGAAGGCCTCAGAAGTTTAGGGGAAATGAAATAATGGGAGCAAGAGAACTTGAGATAGTTTTCAGCATTTGCATCACATTCAGTTTGGGACTCCTTGTCTTGACAAAGGACATGACAATGGCCTCCAAAATAATTCTGAACATTTGTGGTTGGTGAGAAGAGAAAAGGATGGTAGAGGCTTCATTCAGAGGATTTTGGTTGTTCAAAGACGGGATTTGCGTGTTCAGTCATTCAGATCTGCCCAGTTTTCTCAAAGGCGTCCCTCAGAGGTGGCTGTGTCTTCTGCCAGGTGAGTTGACTGTTGCAGTCCTGTTCCTACCAGACTGTAACTGCATCGTAATTTGCTTCCATGATGGGCACACAAGCACCTGACTTGAATAATAAAAGTTCTAGAGTGTCTTTTCACAGTGTGAATTTCATATTTGGGATTCTATTTAAGATAAATTGACAAGTAGTAGGGCTCCTCCATTAGTTATCTCTCCATTAAACTGATTTCTGCCTTTGGGGCTGTTATTCCAGCTTCCCTCAAGGTAAATGCAGTCTTTGTTTCAAGAAGAGAAAGATGTTCAGCATGGTGTGGTTTTGACTGTAGACTTTTTTTTTTCCCCCCTTGCCTTGGCATCGTGTGCCTGGTGCCTTGGAGTTATAAAGAGCCCACAATTGCACGGCCCGTTTCCCACCCCTGCCCGCACCCTGCTGTTGGTAGGGCTGGTGCCCCCTCCTTGTCGGTGCTCCTGGGGCGCAGGCGGCAGCAGCTCCGGCGTGGGCAGCTGAGGGCTGGGAAGGCGCCAGCCCGCGACACGGCCAGCGTGGCCGAGCTCTGCGCCGCCGGCACATCTGCGCAGCTGTCAGCCGGCCGGCGGGCCCCGTTGGCGGGTGTGCATGCGCTGCCCTGGGTGTCCACAGAAGTTGCTGATCGCCAGGTCTGCGCAAGAAAATACATTCATGCTGGCAGCCCTAAGTGGGTTAGCAGCTGAGACGTTTCCAGGGAAAAATGGTCAAAAGCTGTCACGGCTCAGAGAGAATGATACAGCAGAGCTTCCGTTCGGTTTGACAATCCAAAGGGAGTCCAGAATGCCAACGTAACCCCTCTCCAAGCCCACAAAAGGCTGGTGTCAGTAAGAGGCCGGGGATGTTTCTGTGTTCCAAGTGCCCGCGGAGCTGTGGATGGCATGGTGGCACTCGGCGGTCTGAGAATGCAGCAATGTTGCTGTGGGACTGGCGGGCTCAATAAATCTCTGTTGTAGCGTCTGTCTCCATCAGAGTTTGGCTAAAAAAAGTGAAATTCTTCTCCACAGCAGCCTCTCTGTCTCTTCACAGACCCGTCACTAAATAAAGCAAATGTGGGAAAAGCAAACGGATGACAGAGTGGGCCGGCTGTGCGCGCGGGGCTGAAGTGCAGCGCTGCCCAGCGTGCCACCGCGGCGTCGCCGGCGCACGCTCCTCTGCCGCCTCCCTGGGCTGGGCTCGTTCTTGACAAGTGTCTGCTCTTCTTGGAGGGTGGTGTGGTGGTTTAAAATTTGGTTTTCTGGAATGCTAAGGGATGACAGGAGAGGCTCTTTCCCTGACTACTGAAACTGCAGTAGCTATTACTCTTATCCCCTCGTCCCTCTGGGGTTCACAAGAACACAGGACACCTTCGTTTTGCATAAACTCTAGTTACCGGATGACCTGTTATTTCGTGTAAAAGTTCACAGCCATACAGTGTGTTAGTTCTTAATTAAACAGGCATGTTCCACGGTAATTAGGAATTAGCAGAACCTTGCCAGTGAAGTTTCTTGCCTCCTTTTTGTTTATTGTTTTTAAATGTGGTTTCATACCTTGTGTCTTAGAAAATATTTGTTTTTTCAACACCTGATTTAGATGTTACAATAAGTAAAATATTAATCTCAGTGCTGCATGCTTGCAGTTTAACCTTTCTTGTGTTTGGATTGATTCTTTCCATCCCATCCTTAAGCAGGTCTTCCAGGTTCTGGCACCAGCCTCCCTGCAAGATTTATGACGAGAGGAAATCGGGGCCAATCCCATCAAGTAACTTGGTCCACGCTGATGTTAAATAAACTTTAAATCAATGGAAGTTTTTGTTAGTATACAATAAATGAAGTTGTATGTGCAGTTCAGACTACTTGCTTTGGAGGCAGTGTGTCTGAATAGCCCATCTTCTGAAGAGAGAAATTGATTCATTTGAAAACATGGTCTAGGTTCCAGGACACTTTGATAGACTTTGAAAGGAAAACTGGAGGAGCAAAGTGGTTTTCTCTTTCTAACGTAAGATGCAGTTTGGATACCACAGAGATTAACTGATAATTGAATAGGGAATTCAGCCTGGAAAACATTCCCTTCTAGAGTTGTGAGCTTTGAGACTGTTTAAAATAGACAGGAAAAATGCTAAGGAAATAAAGCAAGGTTCTAATCCTTCAGAGAATTGCTATGAACATTTTAGTGTGCATAAAAAAAGAAAATTGTATTTAGATTTGAAATCGGAGTAATAAAATGTTTCAGCAACACATTATAATGCTATCATTTGACTTTTTTGATAGGGCATTCAAAGGGCACATACTTAGCGAGAATGGAGTCCACAATCACAGGAATGCAAACTGTAAAGTTTTACTACCAGGGGTTTTTTGTTGTTGTTGTTTTCTTGAGTGCTGTTGGTAAACACTCAACTGCAGAAAAATATTCTCTCCATGTTATCTGTATACATTGTCATCTTGCTTAACTCTCAGAAGCCTGTGAGCACTGATGTCATGTTTGGAAAGTCCATAACTAGTAAAAGTTTCAATTCTAGA
Source organism: Sagittarius serpentarius (assembly GCA_034782735.1). NCBI lineage: Eukaryota > Metazoa > Chordata > Aves > Accipitriformes > Sagittariidae > Sagittarius > Sagittarius serpentarius. The sequence continues at coordinate 24,689,093 of JAVKLA010000036.1, read as the reverse complement.
ATCACTAACTACTCCCAAAGAAAATGAAATTTGAAGGAGTGCTTAAATTAGCATGGGATAGCCTTTATGCGAGGCACATTTTTTTGCTTGCTCAAGCATGTCTGCCTTGGGGGTGCATTGAAACCCACTGCCTACACCATCGATGTGGAAGGACCCAGGATCCTGTTGGTGGTGAACAAAAGCTTACAGGGGAAAGAAATGTTTCTATTGTCAGAAATAAATTATTTCAGCCTGATGACATTGGCAACAGGACAATAGGAGCAGAGGAAATGAAGAGCTTCAAGTTGGTGCGGAGGAGGTGTTTCACTGGAGGCTGGATTGCGAAGCATGTGAAATGTTGGTGCAGAACTGTTGCCCACAGGTCTTCAGTATTTGGGACTACTGTTCTGGAATGGGACTAAAGTTTCTAACAGTTTTCTCTATTTAAAGAAGCTTTTAGTTGGTATGTGTTCTTTCTTTCAGTGAAATTGAGGTTGCCTTTCTCTTGATGCAAACCACACCCCCCCCCCCCAACAAAAAAAAAAAAGAGGAGAGGCATTCCTCTGCTTCTTGTGCACAAAGCATTAATTTCAGTAGGAGTTGGGCATATCTTGGGATCAGGCCCATTAATCTCAAAAATAATAGTGTATCGCAGAGGTGTGGAGTCCTGGAATTGAGTAGGGAAATTATGTCTTAGTCATAGTTATTATGTGGTAGGACAAAGTGTTATAAATTTAAATAATTGTCAGATTTGGAGCTATTCTTGCATTTGTTTAGTGCTTTCGATATTAATGTTCTGAATAAAATAGTTGCTTAATTAAGGTAATGTATTGGCAGTACTCTGATAACTTGATCTGTTCTATCCTTCAGTCTTTTCATTGGTTTATATATGAGTTAATTTAATTTGGAATTTAATTTTTTTCCCTAAAATGCTGTTTAATACCAGCTGCAGAAGTTCAGAGGTATGCTATAGCATCCACACGTTACGTAAGATTATCCTTTTTGTACCATAATGGAGCTGAAGAGAGAACAGTGTTTGTACGTAGACTGCCAGAAATAAATGGTTGCGTAAAATACGAGATCTTAAGCACTCGAAACGAGACATTTCAAAAATTAGGTAGTCCACTGAACAGGTAGAAAAGGTTGTGGATTATCTGAACAATTTACCTAAATCAGTAGTGAGGAAAGAATTTCTCACTGGACAAATGAAATTCTTCATGTATATTCTTTTACCTATGTCTTGCTTTTGGAGTGAGGGAGATGTCCCAGCCTCGAATGTCGCTGATGCCGCAGTGAAAATGTACATCTCTTGATCCCTGCCGTACTAAGGGGATACGGCTCTTTTTGAACACCGGGGTAATGCTGCAAGAGAGGAGGCTGTGTTCCAGCTTCTTCTGCTGTTTCATACTGTCATATCTCGAGCTAATCAGATGTACCTCAGACACCATCTGTAACCAGCAGATACATATTCTTTATATATACCGTAAGTTTGAGCAACTGGCACATTACTCAGTAGAATACCGTTTTTCATACCCTTTGATGTAGCTTTCATCTAGCCATCCAGATCTGACTACCAAAACTGCTACCAAAGAGCAAAGACATTTGAACCTTTTACACATAAATAAAGAATTAAAAAATAATAATAAGCTGGATGAAAAAGGCTTCCTGGTTCTGTAGTACCATTCAAGCCATTTTCTATCATTTTAATACTAAGCAGTACACGTTTGAAAGACTGTTGTAACTATGTTTTGTTGCTGGGCCTGAAATGTCGAAGCTTTGAATGCTTTCTTGACGCTCAAGAAATGCATGTACTATCGATCAACTTTAACTTTGCTTTTCTGACATTTTTCATAAGTGGATATATAAATATTTGCCTGGTGAATTGGTGCTCTCTATGCCACCGTCAGTGCCAGGGCTGTAAATTGAAAACCGTTCGTGAGTACCAAGAGCCAGTAGCAAACAAGCAGTTCACACATGCCTGGGTCAGAAGTGTTGCCTGTGGAGTACTCTTTTTTGATGCGTGCTGATGGCGTCGGTGCTGTGAAGGGAGAGGGGCAGAGTCTGGGGGAAGCGGGTGTGCGTGGCCATCAGCAGAGGACTTCTCACATCCAAGGTAGTTCTGCAGTTACAACACTGGCTAACTCATTGCTCAGAAAGGCAATGATTGCGTTCCAGGGTTGAACCTTGTATAGCTAAGGTTCGGTATAAAACCAGACGTGGAAGGAATTCCGAGGTTTCTTAATCAGTGTTGGGTCTGTGGTATCTTGCAGATTTCAAAGGCAGCTGATCGTTTAGATTGGCAGTTTGACCTCTGTCATACACTTACCAAACTATCACAGTATGTTGCAACCATACACACCCTCTAGGCAGTCTAATTAAAGCTTTAGCATTCATTAAGAGAAAACCCTAGGCATTGTTTACCAAGATTAGATTAGTATGGGGTTTGAAAAAGCTGTGTGATAACTTGCAGTGTGATAACTGAAGGTAGTAGTTATCCACAGGAATTCCATGTTTCTCTTACATCCAGGTACTATGCAAAATGAAATCCCTGCAAGAAGATGCATTTTTCACATATTAATGGAGGGTGAACTTCTTTTTATACACCTTACTGTTTTCTGTAAAAGGTGCATGTCAGTGAGATGGAGCAATTTCAGAGCACAGCTTAACAATCTGGTGATAGCATTTGGAGAAAGAAGACATCAGTTACTTCAATAAAATCTAGACTTGCAATCCACTACACGTTAACTTCGTTTTCTATGTTTGACTATCTATACTGGTGCAGAAAACTTGCTGCAGGTAGCAGCCACGGTGGTACTTGTTTGCCAGGCAGAAAATGGAAAAGAGCTGGTCTCCTGTCAGCCAACATCACTGCAATGAAGCAGCATTAGTGAGAGGCCTTGTAAAGTTATCTTGACACTCTGCCTAAAGGTGGGATCGCCAGGAAGACCATTAACATTTTTTTGAAAAATACTGCAGTCCCTCAAACAAGGTGGAAGCCTCCACGTATTCCAGTGCAGGTGACTTGAGTTGCGCATGAACTAGTGAACCACTGGATGGGCAGGGGCTCTGCGGCTCGGGATGCAAGCTGCCCAGCGCGGCGTTCCCCATGTCCCTGGCTGGGTTTCCTGCTTTTGTCTGGTTCTGCATTGTGGGGATTCTCATTTACGCAGACACCTTCAGGGGCTCAATGCATGTTGCAGTGGGTAGAAGATCATTAACGTGAACACAGTTCCTCCTAGCTGTTGGTTTCTTTTCTGAACAGTTACAACTGTACTGTTGCTTTTAGTTAACAAAGCAGCCCTTCCACATCTGTTCTGTCATCTCTTTGAAATCAAAAAGTAGGCTCTTGGTGTAACTAGCAAATGCCTCTTTAAAACCAAATCAAAACTTCAAATATCGACAGTCAGGGAGCAGTATTCAAAATGAGTTTGCGTCAAATGGGCCCGTGCAGCAGGGCAGCAGTGCTCTTCTGTGCCTGGTGAGTGATGCCATGTTTCTGATTGTTCAGTGTGCGGACATCATCCGAGCCAAGGCGTGATGTACCCAGTCTTTGAGGGAGAGAATGAGAATATGGGTTCAAGCTGCCATATAACAGCCACCGTAAATTAAAACCAGTTGGGGTTCAAACTCGCTAACAGTAGTTGCACAGTAGCAAGGTTCAGAGGAGGAGTACAAAACCATCTGTTTTGGGGAATGCTTAAAAAAAGATGAAATGGTTTTTAAATGTACATTTCTCTATATAAGTATTTGATAAAGAAATAACAGTGGGGTACATTGTGTCTTCACGATCAAATGATGAATAGAAGCTACTTGGCATCATGCTTTGTCTGTGAATTAATTGGTTGCCATTGCTTCTTGAACATTAGCCCAACCCACTGAAGAACTCTGCCAGGCAGGGCTTTGGGTTCAGCGTGCTGTGTGTGTCTCATCTCGAGCACAGGGGTTTAGGGCTGGTCAGTTAAATACTTCCAGCCTCAGCTCTTGCAGGCTGCTCACGGCTGTTGCATGGTCCAATCCTCTCTACACCTGAAAAGCCGAGTAGCTTTCACTGAGGTTTTGCCATTAGTATGTTCTGGTGGTTTAGTGAGCTGCTAATTAACTGAGGGCCAGTGCATCAGCAGGTGGCTCTAGTCTTTGTTTCTTTAGTTTTGTGAAATGGATTTAAGGTGGTAACTATGCTTGGTGGTGGGGAATGAGTTTCGCTAGTCTTGCCTGTATCTGGAATGCTCAGAGAACTGGTTCCCCAGAGGGGAAGTTGCCACGTTAAATGCGGAGTACTCTGTAATCCCTTTGCAACCCAATAGCATGTTGTCTTGAAGAACTGTTTGGGACTATTAACAAACGACCTGTCTCTTTGTATTGTTCAGGATGAGAAGACAGTGTTTCTAATCTTTCTGCCGTTAATTATCCTAGAAAGATTGTCTCAGATATATTTGTGGATGCTGCAGTCAACTCTTTTAATTGTGGTGAGTAACTGTTGCTTGGGTTATCCCTTTTCCTTCCAAATAATCAGCTGGATAGGTGGATTTTACAAAAGCAGCTCAGTTCACATTTGCTTAAAATTTTCATCCAAGTACACCAATACTTTCTAAATCTGGAAGCAGGCAGATGAGACTGTGACACACACCAGTTCTGACCCCACCCTGATAGCGGGCTTTCTAGCATTGGTTCAAAAGCTGCTGATTCAGCACCCTCTATTTTATCAAGGCAATGAGAAAAAAGTATCCATCTGCATTGAGAGAGCTCAGCAAAAGTCATATTTGAGTCATTTATGAACCAGTGGTATAGGAATTAAAATCCTGTTGATATCTCGGTCACCGTTCAGGCTACTGATGGGGAAGAGTTTCTTTTGCAAAGATAGGAAGAAGAGAGGTGTCTTTTTCATGTCCCGCCGGGTGTTGCTCGCAAGTTAGTTCAGGCTGGAAGGCATCTCTGGAGTTCACCTGCCTAGTGACATGTTCGAAGCCAAGCTATCTTCAGGATTAGATTCCTTTCTCTTTCAAATCCATGCGGCAGCAGATAAGCTACCACACTTACTAATGAGCTGCGAAATTCCAGACGAGACCAGGAATGAAGATGTCTCTACTATGCCAGACAGTTGGCAATTTTACACATTTAGGTAAAGTTCCCTGTTCCTACACTCATTTTCTGAAGGATTTTGTTTCCATTTCTGGAGTTGATTTGTGTTACTGAGTTTTGTGCTTTGGCTGTGATGGTGGTTGTATTCTGGTTTGGGAGGACACAGTAAACCAACTGCTGACAACTACTTTGGTAGTTAATATTTTGAGGGAGATTTGCATGGCACAGTGTCTTCCAGTTCTGCTGACTCTCCTGGAGGAGAATGGAAGGTGCTTTTGCCACTTCTTCATGAGGAAGGCTCTCTTCAGAGCCACCTTACTGGCACAAAGGAAAGGGAACAAAAAGCCTCCGTTCATTGAAATAATTGCTGTTTATGAACTTACTGCGGGACTGGCTACGGCAAACTTCTGGGGTGCTCTGCTGAATGAATTACCTCCTGGTAAGAGGGAGGGTGGGTCTATCAGTTACATTTTCGTAGTTGTCGGTCACTTTTCCTCTTAACACCCACATCTCTTCCTCCCCCTCTGCTTTTTCTGAAACTGTTAGACTCCTAATGCAAAGAACTTTTCAAAGCAGGGCTCCTTTTGCAATGTACCGTTGTTATCAGTAAAAAAACCCCTGCAGAAGCAGGCATTGCACATCTTTTATGCATGTTTCCCTTATGATCAGGCATGTTGCAGGTAGCTTCCCTGAGGTCTGACTGTGCAGCACCTGCGCTGGAGCTTGATCAGAGCAAGCTATGAATTATTGAGTACTCTGCTTCAGTCAGACAGGAGGAAAATGAAATGCTGCTCTCTTCAGCATTAGAAGCTTTAACCCAGTTTCTTACTGAGAGATACCAGTTCTTTTTAGAGCGTTGTCTTATAAAGGTATGTAGAATACAGTGATCCTTCAGGTCCACACAGGTTTCCTTAAGAAATAATTTAAACACATTTTAACTCTCCTTTTAAAGCTAGAAAGAAAACTTCCTATACGTTTTGATAGTTTATAATCCTTGGGAGTTAGTATTGTATTGACAGTCTTATTCTGTGCTGTATTAAACATCCTGACTGGATCTCTATCGTTCAAGCAATTGCTGAAAAACTGCAAACCTTTTTACCTTTCAGGTCACTTACTCAAAACAGGCCCAGTTCACAGGGGACTGGAAGTCTGTTGCAACCTGGGCACTGCTTAGACTTGTACAAGAAAAGGTATGAAAAGGTATTAGAAACCAGAGAGGTCGTCCAGCTCAATAAGCTGATTTGGTTTACGTGGAAATGGAAAATTAAATACATGAAACATGTTTTAATTGGATGCATCTAATGAAGATGGCGAGTGGCTAATACTCTCTGTGCATAGTAATTTCCTGTGTGTATTTTTCTCTTCTATTTTGATTTAGAAGCTGGCAGAGGCTTTTCTCTTTGTTTTTCTTGGTGATACTTTTGGAAATCTTAATTTCGGTAAGGATTTCTGTGGGTATTCTTAATGATCAGAAGGCCCTGTAGTCCACAGGTGAAGGAACCACCCTGGCTTCCCCAGGGGACAATGGATAACTGATGTTACAGCCAGCATTGAAATCAGGTGCAGTTGCAGAAGAGGAGGGAAAGTGAAAGAAATGGCTTGATAAAGAAGTCAGTAGGCATCTAGTAGAAATATGATGTGCACAGACACTACATAGTCAAGTATGATGTCTGCCAACAGACATATTACCTATTAAAATCTCCTGAACAAAGTGGAACTGCCAAAGGGTTGTTGGAGTAGGTCAGTCGATTGAAGCTATGAACCATGGAGCTGCAGCTCACAGGTTCTGTACCTCTCCGTCTTAATGACCTTGAGCAGATAGCTTTATGTTGTTCTGCTTCAGTTTTGCTACCTCTGAGACCAACTGACCCCACTGCGGGAGATGCATATTCCCCTGCTGCTCCTTGTCTTTCCTCCAAACCGTATCAGGCTAAGAAGCTCCGTATTGGCTGCACTTGTTTTCAGACACTCGTGGATTTACAAGCTAACGTACCTATAGTTCAGATGTAGTCTTAGCAAGGCTTTATACTCATAACATTTAGACAAGTATCTACCCCCCTTCCCATTTCCAAGGGTGAAGAAACAAAATTACCTGACAGTTTGTGTTAAACTTTTTTTGTGCAGCAGTACCTTGACAGTTAAACACGTATTTCTCCAGTGTTCTTTGTCTATACCTTCTTTGCCGCCTAACTTCTAAAGCAGTCTTCTCTTTGAAGGGAATATTTATGCTAAGTGACTTTTGAATGCCTGTCTGCTGTAATCCACAAACAGGCAAATCCACTTAGGTACTGCACTTTGCATTAATGCAGCCAATTGAAGCAGCCCAGAACTTTGAAACGGAAAAGGTCTTGCATGGGTCGCACGTGATCGCTAGCTGCATTGTGGGAGTACAGTGACATTCAGATATAGGACTTTTTCTTTTCTTCCTTTTAAGCTATAAATAACAAAGTATTTTTTTAGCAGGGAATAATGAGGCCACGTCACCCACCTATGCATTGATAGCTACACTTGCTATTACAGCTTCAAGAAAATGCCTGGCAGCATTAGTATGTCTTACTGCTGGGTAAGGTCAGTGGTTTTCTTCCTGCTCTGCCATGTGTCTTGTTATGTCTCCCTCTGTCTGGTCTGAAAGTTAATTGTGGTTGGACATACCTAGTTTAAAAACAAAAGAAGAAACATACCTGGAAGGGGAGAAATAATAATGGGCTTAAGGGTTTAAATCACATTGATTTTTAACATAACCAAATGCATGCTTGGGCCCATTTTTTAATGAATCTTGGCACTCAGAATAGCAGAACAAATTTCAAGGAACGTCCTCTGTATTTCGGTATCCTAACTCCTTGACTGTTGGAAGCAGTATGAAATCATGGGAACCTTGAGCTAATTTACTGTAAATTGAAAGTGACGAATGTGTATATTCAGCATTTCTACTTAAATTCTCTGAGCTTTTCTGCCCACCAAAAAAAAGATAGGATTTTAAGTAGTCTAGCCTGTAACAAACAGAGACCTGATAAATGGACTGCCATGCTTTATAAGAGACTTGGTCGATACTAGCACATGCTGACTTCTCTCGGTATCTGGCCAGTTTTGACTAGAGCTAGAATAGGTAACTTGTCTTCATTACGCCATGTAGACAAACTTAGAAAAATTCGGAGCTGTGTAGTTGTGCCAGCATTTTGCTGTATAAGTACAGTCCACACCTCCATCCCTGCCTATAGCTCTTTCCATTTTTACGAGAATTCTTGCATTCCACACAAATTTCATTTCTGAATGCTTCTGCTGCTCTCTGAAATCCCTGAGATTTGGGCCAAATGCTCTTCCAGGCAGGAGGTAGCACAGAGCAACACAGACTCCACTGCACTCCAGGCCCGTGCTGTTCTTCAGCTCCGGAACCCCCCTTACTGTCCTTTGAGGAATTTCAGTGTTATGCTCAGGGACCTTTTGTTTATGTGCGGTGCTACTGTGTGTTGCTGCAGGAGCTGGCGAGTCGGCTGGGCTGTGAGTGTGAGCGTGCACTTGTGCATTTATGCAAGTACGTTAATGTGTGATGCTCATTCCAAGCTTTTTTAAAGTAGCTTTCATCATAATCTAATCCAGTGGTTGTGTGAAGTTTTTTCGAAAGTATCTGTCCATGCTTTCAGTCTTCTAGGAAGCTGAAATACACGTGGTTTTGGCCCAAACCACAAATAATACAGTGCATTTCAGTTTTGATTGGAGAAATTGCTGTGAAGTGTCTTAGGGTGCATTGTCTTACTGGAGCCGACCTAACCACAGAAGTATTTGCCACTTACGGGAGCAGACCCCTTCTCCCCCCTTACTTACGCCCATGTGCTATTACAGCTGCCCGTGGGTTGGATGTAGTGATTGTGCAGCTGCAGGGGGTCAGTTCAGCCAGTTTATCCATGGGAAGACAACCCGTGCTGAGAAGGGGAGAGAGGGGAAGACAGTTTTCCCTTGGGTGGGCCGCCGGAGCCAGCTCACCAAGCTGTGAGCGTGTGATGGGAGCGGAACGGCAGGAACGTGTGGAAGACAGGGTGTGCGGGGGAGGGGACTGGGAGCACCCCTTTCAGTGGCAGTTTTCTGTTAGATCTGAAACACCACCTTAACAAAAATCAGTAGTGGTGGCTGCTTTGGAGGCTGAGGAAATAGAAGCACGCTGCTATGTGCTGCTACGTGTGGCGTTTCTCGCTTGCTTGCAGGGTGCTGCTGAAAGGACAGTGGGTTATATCCTTGGTTTGCATAGTCAGAAAACTGACCTTACAGGAATCTTTAAATAAATTGTTTCTTTACATTAGTTTGCGGTTGCTATCAAAATGTTGATCCTTTATTAATATTCAGTGACTTGTATCATACGTACATTGTAGGCTTTGGAGCTTGTTGGTTTGTGCTGAGGGTAGAGATGAAGAAGAAGATACTGCTTTTCATACCAGCAGTGAGTGAAAAAGCTGAAGGCTAAGCAAAGAAATCGTTGTGCCGTTTTAAGACTTGAAATAGTTGGGTCTAAAAAGGCCAGGCAATGAGCTCTCGTTGACCGCTGCCGGTCAGTCACCGTTCACGTAATGTGACGGCATCTCCCGTGTATTCATAGCTAGGTAAAGAGGCCCTGGAAACGCGTTCTTCTCCAGGGCAAGGTTGAAAGCTTGCAGGCTCGGGAGGGACAGGGGCACCGCTGCAGCTTTGTGGCTTTGACGTTACAGGTTTCTCGGAACAAACGCCTGTTGTGTTGTTGGCTGGCAAAAACAGAAGGCTAGTTGCTGCAGGTTTTTTAGTTTCAGAAACCATCAGCTATCCTTAAGCTGTTTTCTATACTGAACATGATTTAAACATCTGCTTTAAAAAGAAATCCTTCCTGTGTAAAGAGTATGGTTATAGGTCTGGTCTGGTTTGGAGGGATACTATTCTCCCTTTACAAACTTTCTCAGAGCCATTAAGGTTTGTTGATCTTTTCTAGTTCTTCACTAACTACTTAATTTCTACATATTCTTCCAGAGTTTTCTTATGTAAAATACCACAAGAAGGTCTTCATTCACTGTGTGGGGAAAACTTCTGTGGTGAACTATGAGGGACAGTAGGTCAACTTTAGCATTTTATTGACAGTGTACTGGTGGTTTTATTGTCCATCTGTATTGATAGAGGCAGGAGAACTGTGAAGATTGAGAGAGTATCCTTTTACATGAGCCTAGACCTGAGTGTTTTGATAGATGTTTAAAGTTCAGGAGTGTGCTGTGTTTCATATTATCTTGCTTAATATTAATAAACTTCAGTATGCACTACAGTTTACTGATGTGTATGCAAAAGTATGATCTCCTTTTCGAGTATTTTTAGTATTAGATTATCCAAAACCAGCAAGAGTACAAAATGGTGGCTCCCCAGAAATGGTAAATGACACTAATTGATTGTCTGTATAGGAGATTGTCTTTTGTGTATCTGAAACATTGAACATAAGACTATAGGTATATAGATCATCTCATTTCCTCAGGAAATACAGAACTTGGTACTGCTGCTCAGAAATGTAGAAAGTGGACTTTGCTGCAGATGTCACTGGAGAGTCACTGGAAATCAGTCAGATGTTTATGCCACTTGTTAAACTTTGAAATTGTATCCTTTCAGAATCTTCTTGTCTGGGAAAATAAATGTACCTTGGGTAAGTAAAAATCTTAAGATCAAATGGATGGGTTTAATGGATAGTAGATGCGTAGTATGAGCGAAAACCAGAGGACAGCCATTTGCAGGCACTCCCCTGGCATTGCCTTTTTCCAGTAATCCTGCTGCTACAGGTTCATGCTACAAATAATTCTCTATGGTGTTTGTTTCTCTTTGCTGTCTTGAGAAACGTCCTCAGTCTGCATGAATTTGTGCCTGAAGAATACACTTCACGCTTGGTGAAGTAGCTGTTTGCAGCCGTTTCGTGGAACGGGTCCTGTTACTGCTGCCACAGTCCTTCTGCAGTGCAGATCCTCTACCGGTTGCAGTGTCATTTCCTCATCAGCTGAGCTGGAAGTATTCCCTTCCCTCATGCCTCAATCACTAAAAAATACTGGATGAGTGGGGGAGAGAGACTAAATAAGGATTCTTAATTATCCGCCACAATTACATGCTTTCCCATCCTCGGCATGCAGTCTCCTTCCCTTTTCTCCCTGTTTTGGTGTTTTTCTCTGTAGCTGTTGGGCTCAGCTGCCTTCCAGAGTACGTAGCTAGACAGATGAGCCTCCCAGTGTGTTTTGGAGCGATGTGGTTATTTATTTTTCTTTATCTTCTCCAGCCTAAACACCCTTCCTGCCTTCTGTCTCCCATAGCAGTATTTTGAGGTATGGTTTCTTTTCTGCCGCTGTTTGGTTACATATCCCCAATATTATTTAACAGAGCCTCGTGCCATTTACATAGCTATTTCACCTTCCAGTTAAATTGGGGCGGGGGGGGGGGGGACGACAACGGGACACACCCAACCCAAACCCTCAGTTCTATCAGTTTATTTGTCAGTAATAAAGCTTATCTGAAGTGTTTAAAGAGAGAGATTTTAATATGAGAAAGTTCAAAATTAGACTCGTTAACGAACAGGGGGAAGAACTTTAGGTTCTACTGTGCTGGTCTCAACAGAGCAGACTTACATCTAGTCATGTTTGTCATCTTCTGTCTTTATTTAGGGAAAGACTCAGAACTCTGCTGTGGTAGCTTGGGAAGATTTGCTAATCTGGCATTTAATTTCTGAAGAAGCCCGTATTTTTAGATGCTTTGGTATATGGTGCTATGCACTGTCTTCCGGGCAATGTCTGGCTCAGTCTATGCCTGCACTGCACACTATGGTTATGTGTAGGGGAAGTAGAAGCCCGCACAGATTTGCCTTGGTCAGAGCGCTTCACGCAAGTGAGTGAAATGATTATACTTGTTTTGAAGTGTGAAGTTTGGTATGAAAACTCAACTTTAAAGTAATTTATTCCCTATTCTGCTGTGTTGTTTCCATAGTACTTCTTCAGGATTAGATGTACTCTCGTTCTTCTGAGTAGAGTGTTGCTGTTGCTCAGGTTGATGGTTGAGTTGCTAGCTGTCATGGGCTGGATTTTTTTTTTTGGACCTTCTGTGTAAACTGGATTAAATGTATATGTTGGTGAAGAAAGGGTAATGGAAGGGATAAATTTTAATCCTGCTCTTAGTGCTTTTAACTAAAAAAGCTCTTGCATTTAGTTACTGTGGACAGACTAGTCTGTAAGTCCTTTTTTGCGGATGTTGATCATCTGCGTCCATATCGTTTGCTGAGTTGGTTGTGTAATTGGCGCTGCTGTGTCGATGCTCGTGGAGCTGGGATCAGGTTCTTGCTGACAGCTGTACAGGGTTGGATTACCAAAGAGATCACGCGCCCTGGCAGGGGTCGGGGAGCTTGGCTTTCCCTGCTGGGGTAGGGCAGCCCCGCAGCTGCAAGCTCATTCCCACAGGCCTTGGCTGCTTGGACTTAGGAGGAAAACGCACCTCTCCTGCCGGTGTAGGGTAGAGAACGTGAGACTGGTTAGTGAGCCTGGGGCAGGACTGAGGAGAAAAGAGACCAAAGTGCCAGCTCATCCGCTCGCGTACAGTCTAGTTGTAGAAGCCAAGAAGCTCTGACCAATCTGGATTCATTTGGCAGTAGATCCAAAATTACGTATCCTGAAAAATTTAAAATGCATCCCAAAAGTTGGACAATCACAGAATCACTGAAGTTGGAAGGGACTTATGGAGATTGTCTAGTCCAGCCCCTGTGCCCAAGGCCAGGGCAGCTAAAGCAGCTTGCCCAGGACCATGGCCCGGGTTTTGGCTGACTCCAGGGATGGAGTCTGGGCAACCTACTGTGGTGTTTGATCACTCTTGCAGTAAAAAAATTGTGTGGGTTTTGTGTTTTGGTGTTTTTTGGTTTTGTGTTTTTTAATGTTTAAAGTGCCTCCTATGCATCCTTCGTAACTTCACAATGAACAGCTTCAGCACAGACAAGTCTTTTAAGATATTTGCTCTCCTTTCAGGACTTAAACTTTCTTTGAAAATTGCAGTTGACTTAATGCTGTAACCCAGGAATCCCACTGGACTGAGACTTTGAGGAAGAGAATTTTGATGGTAACGTGGGTTGTAAGGAAGATGCAGATCCCTTTGTGCCCTCATAGACTGAAGGTGGTTACTGAGATAGCAGGGGAGTAGGAGCAAATACTTCAAGTTAAAAAGTACATAATTGTATATAGCTGTTCCTCCAGGAGGAGGAACCGTTCAGTTAGTAAGAAGTAAATAACTGTTCAGTACTTCATGTATGTTCCAGTTAGTATGTGAAAGAAGGCAGTTTTCTGAAGTTTCTCTATTTAGAGATGAAATGCTAAGAAGATTTGAAAAGAAAAACTTGACTTGATTCTGTGAAACACAAGCAGTTTGTGCAATATGCAAGGTCTATGTTACCGTGAAGATTGCATTTTACATGTAGCTCTTTTAAAACTGTACGTACGCTCTTCTAAAAAATCCAGCCGTGTATCAGCTACTATCTGTCACTCTGTCTAGCCACATGTTTCAGGTTACTGAGGATTACCAGTCTAGAGTTTCTTCTGCTTCCTTCTAAGTAAACCTGATTTCTAGATTAAATGACTGCTCTGTTCCAGGAGGTAATTACCTGAGAGGTTAAATAGCTTGTGTGTAGAGAATGGTGCTGGTGTCTTGGCAGCCATGGTAGTATTTGAGCTAAAGGCTTGCTGCACAGTACTATAACCCTTATTTCTATTAATTTCATTGCTGAAAAATTAGCAAACTTTATATCGTGTTTTATAGAAAGGGCAGTAAATTGCATTAGAGACTTCGTTATGCTGTGGAGAAGCAACACGGAATTATTCAAGTCGCTCAGTGGATATTTTGACTGAAACTCCATCTGCCAATGCAGAAATTAATTCTATTTTTAACAACACGAGACACTCTTCTGCAATTATTCAGCAGAGTTGCTTCTGAGAGGGTATTTTCATGCACTGCTTTTGACTGTCTCCTGGGTAAGGTTTGTGTGTGATCTTCTGTGTATACTCTTTGTTGTCTTACAACAAAGCTGAGCTGTCTTCAGCTAATCAATGACAGTTTTCATTAAAAATGTGTGGGAAAACTCCAGTCAGGGAGCAGAAAACAACTAGGTACTTGCAGAAGAGTTTTATTGCCTACTTTGAGGCCAGGTTTTTGAATGGGGAGGGGCATTAAGGAGTTACAGTTGGTACCGTGAGAAGGGACGACTCCGAGCCCTGCTCATCAGTACATCCCTGCTTTGTTTGTACATGGCTCCCTTTCAGGACATGGATGCTGAAGGTTACACAGCTGGAAAACAGGGATAGTGGTTTTGGCAGAATTTGCTGTGTAACCTCAGCTGTCCCATTTTAACTGCCAAACGTTAGTCCACGTAAGCTGGGTTAATGAAAAATACTCTGCTGTAACTGTTCAGTTATCTGGGGTGATTTTACGGAGAGGTCAGTGAGCAACTCTGGAAGCAGCTGTGAGCAAGATGGCGATACGGAGCTGGGGACGGCACGGACAGATGCTGCCTGGAGGGAACGTGCATCCGTCGGCTGAGGGAGGTGCTGCCTTTGCCATTTGGTTGCTAAGCTATTGGTTGAAAGTAATGGAAGTTTAAGAATTTCTGCATGAGCAGAAATGCCCATAGCAACAAATTTTACTTTAGTGCTAGTTCAAGGTTTGTATGTGTTCTGTGCATGGCGCTGCCATGCAGCCACAAAACCTTTTTGGAGCAGCATGTGCTGAGAGCGTTTGTGTCCGTATGGAGCAGCCATGGGCTCGAGTGGCATTTTAGAAGCACACAGTGCTGGTGGGCAGTGACTGGCGTCCCAGTCAGGCTGGTGGTGGCCTGGCATGACTCTGTGCAGCTGTAAACACTGCTTACCAGCGGCTTGGAGAGGTGACTGTATCTGTGTGGGCTCATTGTGACCCAGGTGGGACCTCATCATCCGTCTGGGTAGGCATCAATACTAATAGGCAGAGCCTGTATAGTAAATCGAGAGTAAGAGTGAATTAATGTGTATTGGGATCAATACATTATTACAGTAAATTCTAGAAATGCACCAACCTGAGTTAGACCAAAGCTTCCTTAATTAATTGTTACGAATTTTTTTAGAACATGCTTTAAGTTAACCTGGACTGAGACATCTGAAATTTTTAAATTTTAATTAAAAAAAAAAAAAAAAAAAAAAAGGTGGGCATAAGAAAGGACTCGCTTTCCAAATATATAGCAGTATAAAAGCTTAAACCCGTGTGAGAGAAAGGAATAACATGATAATTCTGGTGCACTGTAGGATTATCAGCAATCCCTCCACTATGGTGGCTTCTGCAGAGGTTCACGCTCTCAGTATGGATTTGGATCGTGCCAGTCCTAAAACTACCTATATACTTGCTGAGCAAGGAGATGGGACAAGGTTCCCTTTAAAAACTGATCATAGTTACTGATCAGTTGGCAGGGACTGCCATAAGAGCAAAAGGTATGCTTACTGGCTAAACTTGAAATGCATTTATTTCCCAAAACTGTAAACCCAAGTGAGGTAGCAGTTCAGAAAACCAAGCTTGCATTTTGACGTTGAGGGGAGCAGAGAGAGGAGAAAAAAATTTGTTGTTTTTAAGCCCATCTTTTGTTGTTACCAGTTTTTCTAAATATTTCTGCAGTTCTTGCACCTTTTTCATTTTCCTGTCTTCAAACAAGGCCTTTGCTCGTGCTGCTGTTGAGTAGGGCTACTAAGCAAATGCAGAAATCGGGCAGGTGGGAATAGTTGGCAGGTTGGCATTGGAGGCTGCATCCTGGTGGGCCACCCTTAGGACAGCTTGTAACAGAGCGGACTTCCCCTGAAACAGGGTTGTCATAAACTTACCAGGCTACTAAGTAGATAGTTACTACAAATCCAGAGAATATACTGATGTAGATGTGAGGGAAGTATACAGCGTGGTATCTCTTAGGTTTAGTATCCACCTCTGCTTTCTTTGCATGCGTATGGTACAGACAACCAGGCTGATGAGCAGTTAACAGAACATAATCCATATGAAAACATGCCTGGTGAATAAATTAACTTTTCTCTTAAAAATAACGTTATTTTTAAGGATAGATCTGTTACGAATAGATGGCAAACACTGCAGAGCAGTAAGCTATGAAGGAACTTCTCTCACTTCTCCTTCCCCAGAAGAATAAACTGTCTCACCACCCAGCAGTTCCCCAAAACATACAGTGTATGCTTGCTATGCTTACTCAATGCATAAAATAAAAGCCTCGTCTTGATGTGTTTTCCCCAGAGGGCTCGTTCACACCCCAGATCTTGCTTGGGATTTGTTCTGTCCATTGTGCCTTGTGGATTTATACTTGGCAGAGGAGGGCAGGAGGAGGCTGCCCACCAGGCTCCTCTGCCAGAAGAACCTCGCTGCCTGTCCCGCCACGGAGGGACAGACCAGATGCATCGTGTCTTTTAGCCACGTTTGCCGTCGGACGGCTCCTTCTACAGTTCGGGTAACTGTAATAGGGCACCCTAAAGCTGCGCAGGGGGCACCGGCCAGGCGCAGGTGTTTCACTTGTCTCACCTGGGACTTTGCCATGCACAAGGCTTCTGTGCTGTCTTCACCAGGGCAGGTTTTGAATTTGTCTGGAGTTAGCTCCTTAACTTGTAACAGGAGTCTGAGCAACCTCCTGTGACACGTTACAGAGAAGGAGATTTTGAGGTTACACCTTGCCCAGAGCTGTAGAAGAGGTGTAAAGCCTGTCATTCAACCCAGCAGTCTTCCTGTTGGAAGAAAATGTGAGCTGTTTTTCTGTTCGAGACTATGTTGGGGTTTTGGTTGTTTTTTAAAATAAACTTCCAAGACCACTGTCAGCAGATGTATTTTGCTTTTTGGTTTTATTATTCTCCAGAAAACAAGAGTCTCACTTCAGATGTGTTCCTGACGGGGTCAGCGATGAAGTATTTTTAGCAGACTCGGTAACTCTTCTGCCGCGCATTCATGCCTTGCTTGTTCAGAGCAGCAGTTGCTTTCTCAAACACGCATTCGGGGCTTCTGCCAAGACACCCAGGGTACTACTGCTTCGTATTACAAGGTCCTGCTTTGTCAGGGCAGAATTCAGCCTGAGAGGGCTGGAGCTGGTCTCCACTAACGTAACTCTGCGGTACAGCATGTTCGGCCGGCGGAGGGGCGCTGGGGTTAGACTGCATGCTTCCCTCGCTGCGCACCCAGCATGGAGGGCTCGCTGCCTGCCTCTGGAACCGTACGTCTTCTGGCTTTCTCCTTTCTCCGATGTCAGCGGTATTAGGGTTGTGAATGCAGCTGGTTTGCTAGGCAGAGACCTGGGTCACCAGTGAATGCCCAGGCTCAGCACTTTTGTTAGCTGCTGCTGCTCGAGTTTGCTTTTTAAAAATCAGTTTGCGAGCTGCTGCCTATTGCGATGCCGACCAGGTGAAATCAAGTATCTTGTGTCCATCCTCTCATGAGACTGGTTAGATTTTTTTTTTTCTCTGTGTTACTCTGTAGTAAGCGATGTTTGTGGCCCAGCTTGAGCTCAATATTAAAATAAGGAAAACTGCTTGCACTGCTGAGGTGCTCTTTAAGTGTTTGATCTGTTCTTGCTCTGGGGGTAAAGATTTTGTGTTGGAAGATTCCCCGTGAGCGCAAAGAACCTGCGGTTTGAATGGTTTAGTGATTAGAAAAGATTTGTAATACCAAAAGTCTGTGCCTTTGGGGCTTACGGTTAGAGTTTCTCCAGTTATGGTAAGTGATTTCTTCCAGGGAGCTTTGAGGTCAGGCTTCCTTGTGGTAGTCCTCCACAAAGTGTTCTGGAATTTGTTCCAAACAGCACAGAGTGTGGAGAATTTGTCAGAAGGTGCCATGTATAGATTTAGTGGACAGCAAGGAATGTGAACAGCAGAGGAAACATGGCTGAGATCAGCTTTTAATAATGGTTAGAATCTCTTCAGCATTTAATGGTTGTGTTTTATCAGGGCAGGAAGGCAGTTCTAGGGAATGCCCTGTTCTTCAGGAGGGAAACACGCATTTTTGAAAGTCTGCCTGCATATCCTAGTTTCACTAGAAATATTTTGGTTGACTTTAAAATCGGGTGCTTCATTAAGAAAGCAATGGTGAGTCCCATAGTGGTTCCCTTCCCTCAGTCCAGAGGCAACTTCATCAGTCCTGGGCTTGCTGGTAGCAGTAGCACTGATCTTACCTCCCCGTTCACGCGCTGGTGCTGTGTCTAGCGACCTTTCTGCCCTGTGCTCGCTCTGGTGAACGCAGGCTTTGCTGGAAGCAGGGTCTGCTGCGCTTTGGGATCTGCTGGTCGGTGGGGCGGGGGACCTTTCTGCGAGGTTACGGCAGGTCAGTCCGGGCTGCGGGGCTCCCAGCCCGGCTGCCGCGCGTACCCGGAGAACTGGGGGAGCGGCTGCAAGTCAATGGCGCTCCGTAGGGACGAAAACGGGAGAATGACATGCTGTGTTTGGCCCGCATACGCTCATTCCCAGAGGACAGAGCTGCATTGTTGGGACAAAGAAAAGTGAAAATACTAAAAGCATTCAAACTATTTTCTTTTTATCTGGGGAGCCTTTTTCTTTTGTGGAGCTCTGCTATGCGGCCAGAGCAGCATGTAGAGCCACTGACAGAATTTGAAGGTGAGCTGAGAGTAGAAAGAAAATCTTGGCTTGTACGGTTTTTGCTTTTTTGCTACTTAGAAGGAAGGGGGGTTATATTTTCATATGAGATGTTACCAAAGCTAGGCTAAGATGCCTGGAGAACTAGTACAAAAGATAAGTGATGTCTGATCTATTTAAAAGGAGAAAATATTTTTAGTCAATCTGTTTCCAGCTTTTTTTTGTAGTACGTATTCAGTTTCATTGACCGATACTTTGGGTTTTGAAAATTTAGCTTTCCTGTGTCGTCAGTTTAGCTGCAAGTATCTGGGTCTTCAATACCTCTCCAACAAAGCCAGGAAAGATCAAATTTTCTGCTATTTGTATTCCTACAGTTAAAGGAAATGTGGGTTAAGGGGAAGAGTTTTTGTGACGGAAAGGACATGTTATGTGTGTTCTTTTATAAGCTGTCAATGGAAAAAATAGCACAGTGGTACGTATCTAAAAAAATTTTTGTAGGTCGTCTGCAAGACAGAATTACGTATTTGTTGTTGAAAACAATTTTGAGTTGTGGGGGCTTCTTTTTATGTAAAAGAGAATAGTGGGTGTTTGAGTTTTTCTGAGTTGTTTGTTTGCTTGTGGTTTTCTTTTTTTCAATACTGGTTTGACATTCTACTTTCACCAAGGCCTCCAAGAAGTTACCGACCCAGGACAGTGACTTATTGTTCAGGATGATTTGTCATTGCTATTCAGAATGCTGCAGCTTCCTCACATAAACCAAACTATTAAATTAGCAGGTTATTATCAATTGGAAGTTTCATTGTTATCATTAACCCAGAGAAGATAGCTGTTAAAATAACCAGAGCAAACAGCGGTTCATTTCTTTACAGAACTAGGGTCATATCCTGAACTAATTCCTAGTCAGATTTCCCTGTACTGTGAAACATCTTAAGAGATGGTCATAACCCAAATGAAATATTTAAAAAAAACCCACACAAACAAACAAAAACAAACAAAACACCACAACAGTCTTAAACAATGAGAGGGCGGCAGGGGAAAGGGAAGTTCCAGAGACGGAAAAGCCCTAATAAGCACACCTTCACAATGGGGGGGTTGACATTTGGGAGGAAAGAACTGAGATTAATCCAAGGTGAAGTGGCTGGAGCATATGGCTGGGGCATCAAGAAGCAGAAGAGGATGCCCGTTGGAGAAGGGCTTGGGCCGGTGGGGAATGGGGTTCAGGGCAAGGCAGCAGAAGCACTTGGGGCATTCAAGGTGTCTCTGCTTCCCAGAGGCTGGTTGTCGGGCTGAGGGTATGCTCTCATATTTGGAACTGGGGTTTAGCAAATCGACAGAAGAAGTGCAGAAGTTCAGAGGGGAAGCAGCATGCAGATCAAGCTTCCAGAAGGAACAAAACTGAGCCGAGGATGAAGCCTCTCAATGAGGACGCGATACAGTAGGTTCAAGGGATATTTCTCATGATTTTTGACTGTTAAGAGTGAAGGTAGAGGTGCTCTGAAGGCTAACACTAGATAAGAGAGCTTCTGGAAGAAGACCGTTGTCTAAAAGGACAGGTGTAGAAACAACGCATTTGTAAGGTGTCCAAACACATAAAGCAACACCAGAAGTCAGCACTGGCAATGGGTGTGATGTGGGAGACAAACCAATGAAAAAAGGTCAAATACAGTGGTAGCTTCCTGAGCAGTCCGTAGTATTAAAAGATTTTTAATCAAATAAATTAGAGAAATGCAAAACCAAATGATTCCTGCTTTATGAAGAATTTGATTCCAAAGACAACATCAATTTAGCCTTTTCTTTGCCATCAGTAATGCATCAGTTTGGATTTAAGGTCACATACGCTATAACCTGTAGACCAGCATTTATTTGGAAAGGAAGGGGATGCTAAGTTGGGGAAGACTGATGGAGAAGACAAATATAACATGAAAATACTCAAACACAAATGCTAGTTTCTGTGATAGCCACCTGCCTTTATAAGTCTGTGGGAAGGGACAGAATTTCCTGCTTTCTGACAGTGAGTTGAGCTTGGAACACATCTTGAGAGCATTTGATCATTATACGGCTCTCTGCCCGCGTACAATGGTCTGGTATGATGTAATTTTGTAAGTTTCTGGATAGGATCACCGCGAGCAAAGATTATCAGAGCTCGTGACTTTTGGATTGATCAGTCAATGAAGTCTCTCAAATTATCATTTTGTTCTGTAAAGAAAGGAATAAATAGGGATTGTTGTGTGCCAGCCACTGACTTCGGCAGCCTCTTGCACATCACGAACCCAGAGCGCACAGAGAAACGGAGTCCTTATTTTGTTCAATACTCGCTCTGAAACCTGCAAGAGCAACAACATTTTCTTTTGTCTGAATTCATCCATGTAATCAGTGGCCCTCTTCATAGTTTGCATTCACATCTTGGTTTTGTATTCTGGAATAAAGGAGCCTTCTCTAGAATGTGTTCACATCTTATTTATGGCTTGTGGGGAATCTGCTTTCATCCACACCCAGTCCGTTGTGACATTATTAGTTCTAACTATGTAACTTAAAGAGTTCACTTCACAGATCACATGATGCAAATCTGATGGATGGGCTTGCTGAATTTTATGTGCTGCTATCAGTTTCATTGGCTTTTCTGGGTTTAGGATTTTTGTAGATGTTCTGCAGGTTCCAAATATAGGTTCAGATTTTCAGTTATACTGTGACTTTAGTTTGCTTTCATGGCAGAAGAGCATTCAGAAGCAAACAAACAGAAAGAAAGAAAAGAAAAAAACATACTGCTTTCCAGAGGAAGTACAGCTGTAAATGACTGTGGACTTGAAGCTCCTTTAGAAATCAAGAAGCATGTTCTGAGATTATCTTTCACTTTTCAGCCGAGAGGAGAGCTATCAAATTTAATGTATCCAAGCCATTTTAATGGATGTAAGACCTCATATGTTATTGAGTTAACAAATTAGCCTATGTCAGCTAAGCTGTAGTAACCCATCATGTCATGTGCTTATTGCACACTTTAAGCTCATTGCAAGGTAGGAACAAAATCCTAAATCTTGATCTACAGACTTTAGGTTCAGGCAAATGCATCCTGCCTTGCAATTGCAGTGGCAAAGGAAGTTTGGTCACTGAATGGTAAAAGCTAAACCACCAAGATGGTTGCTGAAGGATGAGAAGATGCTTTTTGTGGGTTGTTTTGTTGTTGTTGTTTTGTTCCCTCCTCCCCCAATATTTTGATAAGGAAATGTGAGAGGGTAAAGTTTGGTAGTTCAAAAATCTTTAACAGTGTGATAACCAGAAATAATGGATTTGATACACAGATATCCAATAAAACTGAAAGCTAACAAGTAAAATTTTGTTTAAAGGAAATGAAAGTGATTTCAACCACAGCTGTTTGCCTTTCGAAGTTGTTATTGGGGAAAACATAGCGTTAAGACTAAAAGAAATAGTTTTGGGGGGGAGGATGGGGGTGTATTCTATATCAGTTAGACTTATATCGGACACTGTGATGATGTTCATGCCAGCAGTATTGAGAAATGAAACACCAAGCCTACTTGGAAATTTTCCATTTCATCACTATGCAGTTTTTAGGTTGCAATTTTATTGGTAAACTTAATCCTTTATGCAGACTGGGCATGTTGCCTTGATTGTGGTTTCTGCTGAGCCAGAGTGATGTTGCATAGTATGCTGAAAGTCTTTATTTTGTATTTTACCATGTCAGGAAGAAGGAATATAGTTTTTTAATATGCAGATTTCTAACAGGTTAATGAAAAAGAAAAAAAAAAAGACTAAAACCATTTAAAGGTCATCACCCATTTGCTAATTGGGTATATTACATCTTAGGCTGTGTCTAAAATTGGAACTGGACTATGAATGCTCAAATTTTACATTTGGTGTCATTTGAGGAAAACCAGAGCTGTGAAAGTAGATACACATGGAATGAATGACATTGTAGAGACGCTCTCTGCGCTGTCCTGTATACGATGGTGGCTGTAGTCTGGCTCATGGGACACTAGTGGCAGCCTGTTGCGCTTTCTTGGAGACAGGGAATAGCAGCATAAGGTGCCCTCAAAACTAAGTGCTATTTCTTGTCAGCAGCCAGCTGCTTCAATCCTGGTCTGGTACTACCTCCTGGTAAGAAAAGGAGTAGTCCTGGAGGCACACCTTCTCCTGTTTGCAAGCACAGCACGGTAGTTACTCCTAGGTAAATGTTACTCTTGGATCAGTGCAGCCAGTGAGACAGGAGAAGATGGGGTTTGGCTCTCGCAGCTGCAGGCGTTGGACCATTTTACCTAACAGAAATGCCCAGTGAAGACAAAAAGGAGAAAATCTGTCAGGAGGAAATTTTTGTGGCTTGTGGCAAGGATATAAGAGTTCTGTAGACTTGAAGAATAAGCAGAGGAGCGGTTCAGAGTGTCGGTGTTAAATTCTGGAGCACTGGTCAGAGCTAGGATAGAGTGTTATGCTGAAAAAATGATAGTGGGTGCCAGCAGCTGCTGTCCTGTTCTGTTAGCTGGTGAGAGTGGGTGGAAGACAGTGGGTCTGTTCAGTATAGATCTCAGGCACTCAGTGTGTCTTCCCACATCCCCTCATTCACCACCATCAAGAGAAAGTTGTCCCAATGTTTGGAATTTCCTGCAGCTAATGATCAAATACAGGGATGAGCGGAAATGGCACCAGTTTTGTCGCTGGACCATGTTTACCTGTGGCCGGCGGGGCCTGCAGGGGCCCTCCCGGTGAAAAATGGCGCCCACCGTGCTCAGTGGGGCACGTCGTCTCCCCAGGTAGGTGGCCTGTAATGACTGGCCATTGATTTTAGCAGAGCAAAAATAATTGTGCTGTTACACACCCGCAGGTTTACGAGTAAATTCTAAGCAATATCCTAAAGGGATATGGGGTTTTATTTCCCAGTACGACAACTTGTACCTTAGTGGCGTAATGTGTAACTCTTCCTTGTTCCAAGTTTTTTCTAATTGTGGGGTGTCGACACAGAGGTGGGCGCGCTAGCGGAACGGCTGGGCCTGCTGGCGGGGCGCCGGGCCAGGCTCCGGAAGCTTCTCTGGCAGGGGTGCACGAGGGGCTGGGAGCTGCCAGCCCTGCAGTGCCCCTGGCTCGCCCCAGTCCTGCACCCTTCTTTGAGGGGAACTGAGCCCCTCTTTTCCAGAGCCGCCTTCTGCCTGAAGGCCTCTCCCTTGCTGTTGTCCCCCCAGCAGCTGGTGGAGAAGGCACACAAGCCCAGGGCGGTCCCTTCTTGCTGTAGGTCACAGGTCTGCTGAAGTTTCACTTTGTTTTCCCCTTCCTGTCCCTCGTGGCTCGAAGTGGAGTGTATCCCAGATGGCCGTGAAGCCGCAGCCGTCAGTGACCGCC
>JAVKLA010000036.1:24646294-24664991 GCA_034782735.1 Sagittarius serpentarius | reverse complement strand
ACCCCCCCCCCCCCCCCCCCCCGCCCCGCCCCGCCTGCCCCCACTGCTCGTTCTGGGCTGAGGTGCAGGCTATCATCTTGGATTTGTCAGGTTTTCCTGTACCTGGGAAAATGGCAAGCAACGGCGACTGAGGACAGGTGTCAAAGGCTGCCTCCATACTGACGGTGTGCGGAGCACTGTAGCCCCCCGGCCGGTCGCTGGGGGCTGATCGGTGCCAGTGTCCAAGCGCAAGCCGGTTCGCACAGCTAAGGGCTAACGTCCTTGGGAGGGATTAGCCACACGGCAGCACTGTGCCAGGGCTACCTCTCTGGTCCCTGCGGCACACTGCTGCCCCTGCTATTTCTGTGTGCCTTCTAAGATGACGTGCTGAGAGCCCTTTGGAGTATGCAGCGTAATACTGGGGGAGTGCGTTGGGTACCTTGGGAGGTGACGTGAGAGACTCTGAGCGTCGAGACCTGCTGGGCTGACCCAGGCAGTGACTGGCCGGAGCGGACCTTGGTCAGTGTGACTCCAGATGTTTTTCTCAGAGGAACTGTTTGGCCTCCTCAGGAATGCAGCAACAGGCATGTAAGTGTAGACCGTGGGGAAAACAGAGCCTGTGGCTAGGCAGGATTGGGCTCCGCTGACGGCATAGGTACACTGAGAGGGATGGACAATTGCTTTATCATGAGGAAGAAAAATGAAAGTCGGTCAGCTGTTTCCGTTCCAAGACCAGCAAACTTCTGACTTGATCTTACACCGCCAAGCTAGAGTTTTCTTTTGCACCAAGATCTCCTTTGCTTTAATGGGATCTAGTGCAGTTTTGCATGCCCTTTGGATGGAAGTCTTTAAAGTTCCATTCTGTGTTTGGAAGTGGAGCTTAATCAGTACTAACAAATTAGTGTTGTGAGGTTTTGGATCATTGCATGAATAGCTGGAACAGGCAAGCTCAGCAAAAACTTTTAAAATCTCTCCACACTACACTATAAATATTGAGAAGTCCTTTTCTAAATAGGCATCATTTTAACCATGTATGCAAATCTGGTCTAGTAGCGATTTGGCAGGCAGCAACCAGATTTCTCGCATCGTTACTGTGGGAAAGTTGATTTGATGCGGCAGTAATCAGGAGAACGCCCTTGGAAAATGTCCTTGGTGTTGATAGCCTCCTGAAGGATGATCCGCCTGTTCATACCCAAGTTTACTCTCTAACCTGCTTCACGGGGCCATCTGCTGGCCATTAACAGCTCCAGCCATGGGTTGTCATTCGGTAGTGCTTCTGTTCTGAGCTGCAGCGTCGCAGCCTGCCGCGGTCTCTTCCTCGACATTCAGAGTGTCGGTACTGAGTACTAAACTGGTTATAAAAAGCACCATCAATACAGCCGCACTTCACATCGGGGCTACAGGATGCAATATTTATGGACCAACCTTTCTCTCCCTCACTATTAAAGTGCTAGCGGAAATGTTTTGGATGCTTCTGGAAATGTACATGCGGAAAGGAAGGGCTGTTTTTCTTATGGTGATTAAAACTGGGGCAAGAAACTGCAAACAGTAACAAGGGAAGCAGGTCCTATACAGAGCATCCTTTGAGTGAAATCTAAAAAAGACAATATAGTCAAAACTAACTTTATCCCAGTGGGTATGCGCAGAGGAGGGGTACTCCAGTTCTGTGCCGTGACTTTGAAGTCTAGGAGCTTAAATTAGAAGGTAAATGTTAAATAATGCATCAGCTTAAAGTGCTTCTGATCCAGATGGTACCTTACACCATTAGGTTATTGCAGCTTTTATAATCACACACGGTTGTGTAATTTGTATATGCCAGCAAGAACATTAAGGTGGCCCTTGTCCCTGGGCAGTAAGCATGGGAACAGACTGCCAGTTTTCAGTTTTGGGGGTTAATAGGGATCGAGCTCAGATGTCTGTGATTAGGTCTTGCAGCTGTGCAGAAACTTACTAATCACCACATAATTAACCAGAAAGCCATATGCAAGATGCCTCATACCACTGAGATTATTGATCCAGGAGTAGCATTTGATTATTAACTTCTTACTGGCTATATCAAGTTCTAGTCAATAAACGCAAATCTCGTGGCTTTGAATTTTCAGTAGGCATTTCAGTGTTCATTTTAAGGCATTATGGTAGCAAGTCGTCCAACTTTTCCACCTGTTTACTTAAGCAAAATATTGTAAATTAATTAACTGAGCACAACAAATTAGGTCCCTTTCTCTTTCCTATTTTACTTTCCTCTTCCATATTTTATCAAGCTGTTATTTTCAGTGTGGCTGAGATCCCTTTACCCCAAGTACAAGGAAAACTACTCAGAAAACTAGGACCTGAGAATAAGCAGTGATGCAACCCCAGTCGATGATAGCCATCGTAGAGGCTATAAGACAGGAAAACTTTGCTGTTCATCATTGTGGCATGCGACACTTCCCAAACTGAGGTGAAACATTTTAAAGAGATGAGTCGTGTCTATTGCAGCTCCCAGCGTTAAGGATCCCATTTACCTTGTCTTAGAAAAAGCCGGAAAAGCGAACTGTTCTTCAGGAACGAGCTAATGAAAAGGGAAGGAAGGTGACATTTTTTGTTGATGGATTCAAGTGCCATTTCAAGAATAAGGTTTGCAGTGTTAGTAAGAGGTGCAAGATAGTTCCTAGATACTTCTAGGGGGCCCGTGTTTTAGTTAAGGAGTTAAACTGTTTGAGCATCTTCATGCCTGCTGTCTGTCTAAACAGAGTCCTTTGGAGCTGAAGTGATATTTAAGTACACTGTAAAGCAGGTGTTTTGTACTCCTGGTATAAAAATACAGTCATTTTGGATTTAGCTAGGGGGATTTCCTAGTTTAGTTAGAAGAAAGCTGAGCCTGTTATGTTTCAAGCAGATCAGGAGAATTACACATTCTTTGGACTTAGGAAGAATGTTTTCTTTCTGAAGTCCTGAACATGAATTGACTCATGTGGAGTGCAGAGTCCCAGTTGAACTCTGGCAATGTGTGCTGATTTTGATGAGCTTTGGTTTTAGTCCATGTGCTCCATGCTTAGCTGCTGACACATACATCTTTAGTTGAACTCGCAGAAAGACCACAATAGAAAATATAGATTATTAATTTGAAAACTATGACAATGTTTGCAATAATTTTATTATTTTACAACTGCAAGTGGATAAAACTAATGTATGCACTGCATAGTCCACATGTATTCTGATAAATACTCATATTATGTTTAGCTTGGATGTGAAAAAGTATTTGCCGTGTACAACCACAGCTTTAGTCAATCACAAAAGGCACATGATGAAGAAATTGATTTAACTTAAAAAGCCATCAGTCCTGTGAGTATCAAAAGAAAATGAAAACCTAACGTACACATCCATGCATAAACTGGTGGATGTAATGCTTGTTTAAAATGTGTTGACTGCCAAGCAAGTCCTTCTGTCTTAAGGTTTTAATAAGCAATTGTTCCTTTGCTTCTCCCCTTCCTTCCTTCTCCTCATCTATGCACTTGTGTGCACACTCTTCCCTTCCTTCACTACTGTGCATGCATACATACACGCATACAGCCCGTTGCTTTCTGCTTGCCCATCTCCTTCTGACCCTGCCTGCTGGTGATGACTAGTTAGTGGTCCGGACCTCGCTGTGCACCGGGCGGTCATGTGTAGCTTTTCCCCATGGACTGTGCTTCCTCCAGTGGCCAGCCTTCTGCCTTCAGCTACATCTGTCTGCTCCTTTATCCTACGCAACTCAGTAGTTCCACTTTCCTTGGAGGGGAGGGCAGAAGCTGCGTCATCCATATGTAAATGGCTGATTCATGCTTACATTTAGAAGAGACTCTCTATTTGAAGTTTTAGTCTTGGAACTATTGGGAGTGACACAGTGACAGAAGCAGGTTCCTCAGCTGGCTTTTTATCATTAACATTCAGGATCTGTGAGCTATACGGCTGTTCAAGTGCCCCCTTTGAGGACAGTCAGAAGTGGAAATTCTTCCCCGCACGTAACTAACTGAAAGTTTTCCCTCTCTATGGCTACACTTGGAAGTGTGAAAAACTTCCAGATGTGTAAAGAGACAGAAGGAGCCCTTGCATACCTGGTAGTTGATGAGTTTGTCTTGGTCTAACCCCATTTTTGGTAAGACCTGTCTTATACGTGCAGTTTTGCTTGGGTGTGTTTGCCCTGCATTTGTGTCTATACACGGAGTTGAAAGAGTCCATCACCTGTGAGAGTCTTCTAGCCTGTTCTGATGTTTGTGATTGGTTTCGTCTGCATTTGGTGTGGAAGAAGAGATGAAATCATTTGGGCATGAGAGAAGGATGAGTCTGATTCCCCCCCCCATTATGTTGATCATGTTATGTCTCTAGATGTCTAATCTAGTATTTGTAATTTGTGCTGATACCAAGTGCCTTGCACTTTACCGCCTTGTAATTTGCTTCATACCACTTGTTTGGCTTTCTGGCTCTCCTCCGCCTTACCAGTCGTCCTTCCCTTGAAGAACCTGATCCAGAAGGTTCAAAGCAGATCTTGATTCCATGAGCCTTGCAGTTTTCCCGTACCCAGAAAGAGTGAAAGGGGCTGATACTCCAACTTACTCACCTTTTATTGAAGTGCTCTGTGCAGACGCTAGGTTGGTCTCTTAATAATCCTTCCTGAATCACAAAGAAGCAGGACCTGTACAAGTATAAAGCCTGTGTCTGAACAGGTATTCCAAACCCAGGATGTTAATTAATGACTAGTTTCAGTACTGGATTTAAAAAAAAAAAAAAAGAAAAAAAAAAGACGACTCTAAGTTTACTTTGCCACAGATTACTGAAGCTTGTGGTTTGCGCTTGCTGAATTCAGAGCTCTGCCTCTATTTCTCCAATTTTCCTCTCCGATTTTATGTAGCTTTGTATTAAATAGAGTGATCCAGTTTCTGCTGCATGAGAAGGCTGTGCCAGGATAAGCTCTGATAAGAATATGGTTTTAGCACTAGCACGCAGGGTCTGAGCATGTGCTTGCTTTTCACACTTAACCTTGCTGTGTATCAGTTGTACCTGGTATTCCGGTGTCTTTACATGCAGTGGTCTCTAAAGTGACTAATGGGGTTTAGAAATCCCAACCGTAAAGCTTTAGAAACAGCAGTCTCCCAAGTCTGGCACAACAAAGTTATGTCATGTATTTCACATAAACTAGCAAACTGTGAATCTGATTTTTCTCTTAAACGTACCCGCAGCACTGTGGGCCTCGGATCACTTGGAATCCTGCGGAGAGCACACGAGGTGCAGCGGCGGTACTGGAGTTCAGCTGCGCTCTCCGGCACGCTCGGTTTCCGCAACGGGCGGGTTAGTCCTGCAGCGGGGCTGCCTGTGGGGTCCCAGGGAGGCAGGTCCTGGGGGTGGCAGGGGCAGCCGCCCTGTGCCCGGCCGTGCTCCTGCGGTGCCCAGCCCGGTCCTGCGCCCTCTGCTCCTTGGATCTGTTGAGGACTTGGAGCCAAATCAAGGATGTCCTGCTACGGTGCTGGCCCAGTTTCCTTCTGGTAATTATAGTCTGCCTTTTTAGACTCCTGCTGTTTCAGTTTCAGGGTTTTGTCTTCCTGTAACTGTTACTCTTGTGTCCTCATTTTCCCAGTTTCACTGATGCAGTGTACTGTTCAGTTGTTGCTACGAGGAGCTTGCTAACGCTGGCTTCTCTTCCCATCAGTTGGATGTGCACGTCAGGTCTTCAAAAGAGGCATCTCCCATATGGAATACTCTAGATGAGGGAGAGGGCATGGAGGTCGCCTTTTCTCCACAGTCTAAGCACCACTTTAGGGAACTGCACAGCG
This sequence comes from Sagittarius serpentarius, assembly GCA_034782735.1. Taxonomy (NCBI): domain Eukaryota; kingdom Metazoa; phylum Chordata; class Aves; order Accipitriformes; family Sagittariidae; genus Sagittarius; species Sagittarius serpentarius. The sequence goes on along the minus strand of JAVKLA010000036.1, from coordinate 24,659,223 downwards.
CAGGAACGATCACAACTCAGTTCTTGACTTTTTCACCAGTTTCTCACTCTCTTGCTTCATATTTCGCATTACTTAAATATTTGGCAGCATTCAGATTTCCCCAAATGGCTGTAGCCCCTGCTGTATTTTTTCCCAAAACTTTTTGGTTTTAAGGGGTCTTGGAAAGAGTTCTCGTCTTGTTATAGGGGTCATATGAGCATCTAATCTGCGTAAGTTTTTAAGCTGCATCAAAGCTCATTTGCCTTCCCCCGCCCCCGCCATCCCTCCTCCTTCCGGTTTTACTAAGTAACTTCAGGAAAGAAATGTTGTAGAAGGCAAACGAGCTACCCACCGCTGCGCCTCCCTTGCTGCTGATGCAGCTTGGGGGACTCGCTGGCGGGGGCCCTGGGAAGGTGCGAGGAGCCTGCCCGGAGCAGCGGAGGGCTGCGCGCCAGCGTGGGTGCTCAGCAAACCCCTCCCCTCCCTGCCGTTCTCAGCGCTGTCTCGATTGATGAGGCTTTTTCTCTTCTTGTCTTGGGCACCTGGGAACATCGATGTCCCCCCACCTTACTGAGGCTTGGTCCCGTCATTTGGCGTCTGCTGTGGTAGTCGTCATCTTCTGCTGTGCGAGGCTTTCGGAGAACCGAGGCGAGGGCGGCAGCGCCGCGGGAGTTGTTGCTGCAGTGAGACTTGCACAGGCTGGCTGCTAGGTTGCAACTTGCCAGAGTGGTTTGGATTTCGTTTGCATGGAAGAGTAGCTGTGGGTGCTCTTTTTATGATGTTTCTATTTCTTCGTGGCTATAGAAGTCTACTCTTAACAGCACAGAACATCAGTGCACTGTTGCTCCACTTTGGGAGCGTAACAAAACTTGCTGAAGAAAACATGCATTCCTCTTCGATGAGGAGTGAAACTGATTTCTCTTAATGGAGGTGATACTCAGCCTGGTAGGTTGGTTTTGGTCTTATTGCTCTGTAAAGCTTGTGAAGGCTCTATGATTATCTTAAGTAGACTAATGAGTGTATTTTCCTGCTTTATAGGGTGAAATGATCTATCTGAATAGTAGTAGAATTCCTGTGAATCAAGCTGGGTTGTACCCAACATAAACTGCTTCCTAAATAGGGCTAATGACATTCTGTCTGCAGAAGAAATTTTCCCTCCCTTCCCTTTCACTTCTGTTAGATGGGATCTGCTGTCGTTCATAGATAAAAGGTCTTGGAAATTGAAATCTGGAGGTTTCTTGGCATAGATACTGTTTTTCGAGAGTGAAATCCTCCCTATGAATGTAAAACAGTTCCTTGAAAAAGTGAATTGTGACTTTTTTTTAATTTCTTGTCATTCTGTTAGATTGCAATTCCAAATCTAGCGTGTGCCCTGGACTTACACAAGTATAGACATTGTTTCAGTTTCTGTATTTAGCCTGGACAGTTTTTTTTGTCGAGAGATTTCTCACAAGACTCTTGCAACAGGGTGGATGCCTTTTGGCCTGGTTCTTGCTTTTCTAGTTGGTCTGGAGCACAGCTGACAAAAGTCAGAAGTTAATCTGGCAGACGTGCAGCACGATGCAGTGTTGTGCAGTGCATTGTTGTAAAACTCTTCTGCATGCCCTGGGTGACTGGCTGATTTCAAAGAATTTGCAGATGTGGGGTGGGATCCTCACTGGGTATAGGTCAGTGACTAATACCAACATGTCTTTTTAAAACCCATCTGTACAACAGCTTTGCTAGATTGACTTCTGTGTGCCATTTGTTTGAGCAGTGCTCTCGTGACCAGAGAATCTCAATGCCTAATATTCCCATAAGGTAATCAATTTTTAGAGACCCTCTTAGCATTTAACCCTGAGACTACCCGCTGAGAAATGGTAATACAAACGTAAGTTGAATTAGATTTCCTGTAATTTCTGGGGTTTGGAGTAATTTTCATGACTCCGCAGTGCAGTTTTGAATATATGGTAATATGGTAAGTTACGTTGCGTTCATTTTCGTTCATGTTCTGCGCACACTTCTGCTTCAGTTACCGCAGTAGTGCTTCCTGGGATCTCTACCTAACGTGCAGACCTGCTGAACAAGGAAGGGCTTTGAGGCAGCTTAGGTTGTAGCAACGCGTTACAGACTGGGATTAGGAGCAGGCGTTACTGATACAGCAATGCTGGTACTTGTTGCTGCGTGTTCATGCTGGGCAAAATGACAGTAAAGTCTCCACTGCAGATCTATACCAGAGACTGGTGCAACGTATTACAATTTGATGACAGCGTGCAGCCCAGTTGCAGAATTGCACCACGTACTGTTTTGATTGCCGCTTTCCTTTTTCCTTTCCCTTCATCCTTTGCCCTGTTCTCTAACATCACAAAATGCTTTTGTGGATGTGTCTTTTAGTGTCTCCACACCAACATGGCTTGTCTTCTGCATGAATCAGACTTTATTGTTCTTTTTCTGTGTAATGTTTTCATTCTCAGTTCCTGTTCTAAATGCCCCTTACGATATACTTGCTCTTTCATCGTAACGCTTTTCTAGAAATGCTGTCTGACATACCAGTATAATTTAAGACAATGGGGGTTTTAGCTGTTTTTCCTCTAACCTTGGTTCCTACAGAACACATTTTAACTGCTCTTTTTTTCTGTTTTTTCCTAATGAAAACTGAATTTTGCTCTTAGTAATAATTTCTTCCATGTTGCCCATGTTTTGAGTCAGTCAAGATTTTTCTCCCCTGTTACATTGCAGAAATTTATATTTTATGAATTAACATTTCAGTGCAGAATTTCTTCACATTACCTGTGCATTACTGCAAGTTGAATGATTTAAAAAAAAACAAAACAAAACAAAAAAAGAAAACAAAACAAAAAAACCGAAACGTACCATACCCAAGCACTGTAATGTCTGTCAGAGCCTCTAATAGTCATCTGGCTCAAAGGGGCAGGCGGAAAGAAAACATGGGAAGTTATGTCCCTGCATCCGTGCTGGCTCCAAACATGCTGCGTGGCTGATGCAGCAGGAAGATGCTAAAAGCCCACTTCCATTCCGTCATTTTTGGCAGTTTCTGGTACTTTAGCCTTGGGAGCACCTTGCGTCCGAATTAATGGTTCTGAAGATCTCAGACTTAGATTATATGTGGCTTGGCTTTGTGATCATCTGTCCTAGGTGAGTAATAATATTTGCTACGAAGAGGAAATATCAGTGAGACAGAGGAGAAGAGCAAGGGGGGGAGAAGCAGCCATGAGCTGAGGGTGGCTTTTTAAAAATGAGCCTGAAGGAGGAGAGCTTGATGGCAGAAGGTGCTGTGGGTCAGAGCTGTCACAAACAGGGTGATGAGCCTTTGCTTTACGTCTTCTGAGTATGAGAGTAAACCACCTTTTCTTTGGCAAGGAGGTCGAGGGTAGTGGTTAAGAGGTGGTGGTTTCTTCTTGCACCAGTGACAGCTGTGGTTAAAATGCTGTTGCTGGCTCTGTTTAGTACTTGAGTCCGTCTGTGAGAATTACTCTCTAATTAGAGTTTCAGCCTTCCGGGAGATCACATTAATCTTCTGAAAATTTTATGTAGTGATTTTTAAACAGCAGTGTTTCAGTGGTGCTATAAATAGAGCATATAGTTTCTAGGTGGATTTATGTCTTGCTGTGCATCTTTGAGTCTCTATTTTTAATTGTGCTTGAATCTTGCTACCAAGTCCGTTGTTTTGTGTGTGCTGAGGACCGCATATGTCGCCTTGGTTCTATTGATTTCGCCCCCCGATTTGGCTGTCTGTTGTCTGTACAATTTTTTTGGCTCGAAGGTGCAGTTTTAAAAATAGTGTCATGCCTTGAACGTGGAGTGGAAAGCCCTGTAGCTTTAAATCTCGCAGCCCTGGCCCTTTTCTGCTCTGGCGCAGATACTCCCGGCTGAAGGAGAGGTGCACAGCCTGCCCGTGAGCTCCGGGCGTAGCCGTTGGTTTGCCCCAGCAGCGCCGGAGCTCTGCACACAGCGATGCTTGTTTTGGCAGCGGCGCTCTGTTTGTACAGCGAGTGCCCGGAGCCCTCTCAGTCTGGCAGATGGATGGAGCTGGGTAGGCAGTGCGGGAGGCTGCCCGAGCAGTACCTAGCACTGGGGCCAGGGCTGCAGATGGCCAGGCGGTGATGTTTATGTGGTGCTGCTGTACCTGCGTGTGCTGTGAAAGGGACTTCTGTGAGCCTGCGAAGGTGAGAAGATTCTGGAGCATCAGTAGAACAGCATTAGTTACCTTATTTGGCTGTTTCGTTTAAATCTCCGGCAGAACTTGACCTCGTTTTGTGGCATCGGCCTTGGAAACGCTGTGTTTTCCTCCAGGCGCTGCTGCTGAATTTCTGTGGTTGGTTTTTTATATAGCTTTTCTTCACTTCGGAAGCTGGGAAGTATGAAAAAGGCGCCTGTCTGAGTGAGTGTTGCGATCTATAAACGAGATCAAACGTGGTGCTGCTTTTTGGGGTTTTCTGGTATTGTTGTTCTGGGGTTTGGCTTGTATGATACTAGCCCCTTCTTTCATCGTTCGTTCTAAATGCAGCCCAATGTCAGAGAGAGATGTTTGGATTGGTAGCTTTTTTAATGTGACCTCTTCTTTTGCTGTTTTAGCTGTGCAAAATGTATTTTCAGGAAGTAGTAAACAAACTGCAAAATCATTTTTCCTCCAGGTAAAAAAACAAAAGAGTAAGAGCATACTGCTTCCCATGGAGTCGGTGACCTTCAGAAATGAATAAGTACTTTGCTTTCGTTTAGCTGTGTAGCTAGGCATTGCCCTTTCACAAGTCTGAGTTAACAGTAAGCTGTGTTTCCCCCCCACATTTATTAAATACTGAAGAGAGACAGTAAGGGCTTTTGACACTGTGGTCTCTGATGCAAACTGGAAGATAAATTTCTCTTTGAGTTGTCGCAGTTAGCTCTCCAGTACATTGTGGCTCCACTGTTTGGAGAAAAAAGAAATACGGGATCCAGACTTCTTTTTTGCCATTTGCCTTTGCCGTAGATGAATGTTTGCGTAGGGTTTGTTATCATCGGCAGAAGAAATGGTTGAGAAATCCTGTAGTCTTGTGTTTGAAGCATGTATGTCTAATCACATTTATTTAATAGACTCACTGTTTTCCTTTGGGAAGATCTGGATCTCCTATACTGGGACATGTACTTTTTCTCACTGCATTCATCAGTCGTCTTAATAAAAGTGACACACAGGTGGCTCTTGGGAACAGCTATGTTAGAAATGCAGAGTTGAAGTGGTGCAGTCTGCTGAGGTGTAGAGGGCAGTAAGGAAGGAGGGATTTGCTTATATTCCACATTCCAGGTTGATAGATCTGTATACTTTGCATCTTGGCATGTGTAACATCAGGCTGATACATCACCTCGTGAGAGCCGGAGAGGGAAGTAGTGGGCGTAGGATACCGCGTTCTGCGCTCCCTAGGTCAGGGATGGGCACTTCTGCTGCCAGGGTAGCCTGAGAAGCTTTTCACCTTGTGTTGTGGAGATGCTGCTGCAGTAAGATTTGTCTCTAGATGGAGTTCTGGATGAGGCTTCTCATTTTTTTACGAGAATACTGAAAGCAACGTAGTGATTTCGGTATTTAGTTAATTCAGTGTTTCCTGTGGATTTCTCAACGTGTGCCCTGTCGCCTTACTCTGCTGGGTATTCGTCATCCCTTGAACGCACCTTTCTCTGATGTCTCATTGCTTAGTGTTTTCTTCTTCCAGGTTTCAAAAGGCACACGTGCCGTGTGTCTGCAGCCCTGGGGAGCGTGCACGTTCTTGGGCTGTAGTGACTGCCCTTGCCTACATTGCTTCTCCTTGTCCTTGACAAGCTACGTTTGCCACTTGGAGCAATCTTACGGATTTAGCTGGTGCTAATGTAGGAGCACCCTGCAGCACTTGGAGCTAAACAGCAAGCTACGTTTGAACAGGAAAGGAATCTCTGAAGCCAGCTCTATTGCATAGCTTTCTGGCAAGTGTAATATTAGCTGAGGTACTGTGTGTATGTTACATTAGAAAGGCTTTCAGTAAGGTAACAATATGTCAAGAAATGCTATACAGGAATGACAAAGAAGTATGTTCACAGGAAACATGAATCCTGCTGGTTTGAAATACTTATCTTTTTGTATAAACTGTTGATTGGATCACCTGCTTCCAGGATGAATTTTGGTTACAGTCAGACTCTATGTTGTACCTGCAGAAAATACTACAACTAAATAAAATAAAAATAAATAGAAGTGAAGTAAGTGTAGAAGTGCAGTTGCTGTGCTCATGTACAGGAGCCCTTTAGACTTAATACTTGGAGATGACTTGCATGTTAAACTTCAACAGAGAAACACCTCCTGAAAAAGGGGGGAAATCCTTGCTCTCGTATGTGCCTAACGTTCAGAATGTATGCAGAACGTTCATGCAGAGACGTTTGTTCTCCCAGACTCCAGACCCAGTTTGCTCCGTTGCCTTGCAAGTCAAATTTAACTTGCAATCTGAAAATTAAACTCTGTTCTTTACAAGTGAATATATAAGATGCAATAATAATCTGCATTTATCAAATAGTGGCTTGAAGCATTAAAAAAAACCCTGACTCTCTAGGAAGTGTTAACAATAATTTTGTCTCTAAAGTAATGAGACGTGATTCAGACATACTGGGGAAAACAGAATGAGTCAAAAAAAATTTCCGACAAAAAAACCGCAAAAAACCCCTGTCATTTTATGTAGTCACTTTCTGATAAAAGCTTGTATAAACTTGTTTCCAAATCCGCCCTCTCCTCCCAGTTCCTATACTTAATTTTTGTTTGGCTTTACCTCATTTCCTATCCTTATTATTGTAACTTCTGGCCTGATTGGCAGCCCCCCCTTGATTAAAAGCCTACAGCTGCTAAAATAAACATCCATGAATGTTATTCCAGCCATACCTTTTGCTGTGTCATCCTTTTTCACCACAAAAATCAAGTTCTTGCAAGCCCTTGTGCATAATTCAGTTCTTTCCTATTTTTCCATTCAGATTGTTGTATTCATTCCTTTGCACTTGCCTTACCCACAGTGTTGGTGTTACTGCCCCGTTTATTCAACCGGCACCGCTGGTTTTCTTCTTGACTGGTCTGTAGCTTTGGAAAACCATTACTGAATTGGACCACCAGGCCTTACTCTTTTGCGTTCAAAAAACATCTTTTCTCAAGATTTCAGAAGTTCGAGGTCAAGAAGGTAAGGTCTTTGGCAGCAGTTGGGTTTTTAAAAAGAATTAAAGGGTCCATAGCCATCACCTTCAGGGAGATGTTACGCAGTGTTGTGTCAGTCCACTTGTGTCTCTAGCGTGTAAATAAGTACTTGCGGGCAGAGCTGGTGCCTGGTCCTGCCTGTCTCCATCCCGTTTGAGGAAACAGCTTGTGTAATGTTCTTTGCCTCAGCCCACCGCTCCCGGCTGATGGGCAGTCAGGGATGCATGTGCGTGAACTGCAAGTGGGAAAGGTGTAAGTCAGCTCTGTAGCTTCAGTTACCTCCTAACCAGTTAGTAAGTGATAGCATTTGCTTCCGGAGAGGCATGGTGCCCCAGGCAGGTAGATTGAACAGGTGGAACGTGTAGAGCCCGCCGAGGTCTGCCGCTCTGGAAGCGCTGTGCTGCAGGGAACGCCCGTGACCAGCAGTTGTACTGTACTAACAGAGACTTTCCTGAAGCTCCCCTCTGGAATAGGTTAAGTTGGTTGTGACAGATGCTGCATGCAGTTCTTTCTGATACAGCAAGTACGATGTCACGTGGCAGCAGCATCTTCTACTGCTCCCCCGACCCCAGCGACGGCTGAAGTTGAAATACTGGTCTCCTTTGGGCATTGCTGCTGCTGACAGATAGGAGGAAAATACAGCTGGTTGCTTTATAGCTAAGCTCTGTTTCTGGCACTTGAAGCAGCATATGGAGTCCTGTCTCCATTTCACATTGGATTAGGTGACAAGGCCATGGGAGAGTCACGCTACAGCTGGCTTTACCAGATACCAGGTTGTGAGTGAGGGTTAGTGTGTGTACCTCGGACCATAGCTTGCTGTATGTTTCTTCTGGCACCGGCACCACCTGAAGCGGTCCCAGGTCACTTTTCCCTCCTGTAGTGTTCCTGCAGTCCTGCTGGTATGCACTGTGTGGATCCTTATGGTGACCCAGGTTTGGGAACTTAGTAAGAATAAAAACATCTGCAAGTTCCCTATCACTGGGTTGGTCCCCAGGTCCCCTGCTCGTACCTCAGCCCCGCGGGCAGTTGTTATTCTTCCTGTCCCTCTGTTGTGCCAATACAAAGTTAGGCAGGGAGCTGCTTAACTTGGCACCCCCACCAAAGAAAGGGAATGCTAAATTGCGTGCAAGGCTCTCGAGCATCTTGTAAAATGTTGCTCTGTTGCGGTTCCCGACGAGCCCTTCTGTGCCTTGTTGGGTATCTGCCATCTCATCCCCTTTCCGCAGAGTGAGGATGCACTGGCCGTGCGGGAATGCTGGGACCCATGTGCATGGCTCTGAGTTGGCAGGTGTCACATGAGCGCATACGTGCTGTAGTAATCATTGCTCATGATTGTGTAACTACTGTGAGTAAGGTATAAAGCCATTTCCTCTTGGTGTTGGTTCCCCGCTTTAGCTGTTATCTTAGGCAGGCAAAGGGATTGTACTGGAATTCTTTCTTGTATTTTTTTCAGGGCCACTTTTAATTTTTGTTTTCTCGTGGTGTTTTTTTTCCACAACCGGGATGACCTTCCCACCATTTTGAGGGTTAATTGCCCACAGGCAAAAGCTGTTTATCTCTTTTAGAAACCCCAATTATAATCTAACCGATGAGCTGTACTATGAAAAACACACAGCAAGACTTCCCTGAGCAGTCCATCTGTTTGTATGCTTTCATTAGCCAGTTTTGGTTTTGATTTGGATTCAGGAGCGTAATAGGGACAGCTCAAAGCAGTTGCTGGCAATGATGACCAGCAGTTTCTGTGGGTGAGTAGATGGAAGCCTGTTAAAATGCAGAGCTGCTGTAGTTTCTCAAGATTCAATCAGCCAGTAAAATTTTGCAGGATAACGGCACAGTGTGTCACGAGGAATCACACGGAACCTCTTCTTTGTTTTTCTTTTGTATTCTTCTGGGCAGTAAAGCCAAGGCAGATGTTGCATAGTGCAGGAGCATGTTCGTGCCCTGGGCGCTTGCCGAGGGAAGGTAGAAGGTAGATTCTTAAATGAATCCACACATGAGTGGACGGTTGTGTTTCGAGGGATGGTTCAGTGCAGCAGTATTTGGATCTTCTGCCTGTGTTTAATCGAGGGGTGAATGAACCGAAGTCCTCTCCCTTACATATGCTATTACACAGGATTTGCAATGATATAAATGTGCAATATGAAAAAAAATAGTGAACCAAAGGGTTGGTAGTATCACATGTGTGGCAGTGTTGCAGCACACAGATGAAAAGGGTTACAGGTCCAAGTTTTTCTTACAGACATATCCACAAATGTAATATGTGGTTGTGGAACCTCTGTTCTTGGAGACGCTCAAAAGCCCCCCCTGGACAGGGTCCTGGCCAGCTGGCTCTAGGTGGCCCTGCCTGAGCGGGGGGGTTGGACCAGACGACCTCCAGAGGTCCCTTCCAACCTCAGCCAGTCTGTGACTCTGTGACATCCTTTGAAAAGCAAAGCGTTAGGAAAAGCTCTCTCAACTGTAGGTCATAAATAGCGTATTGCATCACCCAGGTAGGTCAGGCAGAGTAATCTGCGTTGCTTTTTTTGTTTACATTGGGCCCCGCGATAAATTTTGCAATGTGTGATGTCTTTGTCAGGTCCGGCAGGGACACTACAGGCTGCCTGCTGGCGGGACAGGCAGTAGGGCTGGTACCACCTTGACTCGGATGTTTAGAGTCATGTGCTGCAGGTGTCATGCAGGGAGGTGACCTCTGGCTGTCGATTGCATTTAATTGAATATGTTGAAGGTACCTCATAGTAATTTGTGATGTTTAAACATCTCTTCGTTGTACCTCACATGGATTCTGTGCATGGCCTCATACAAATGTGCGTTTAGATGGTTTAATGCAGATCCGTAATGATACAGTACATTTTTGGCACTGTACAAACACTGAAGTAGAGGGAAATGAGGAAAAATGCAGGGCCAAATGAGAAATTGCAGCGTAATTACAAGACGCTGGGGTTAACAGCCCTGTCCCAGTATCAAGAGATGTGATTTTTCTACAGCCATAGGTTGTCAGGCTCAGTTTCATAACTCCTAAAAGACAGCTTCTCTTGAAGTGCAGAACTGCTGGAATTCATGTGAATTTGGGGTTGTTACTAATTCAGTGGAAACTGCAGCAGTATCCAAAAGATTGATTCTGCTTCATGTGACACATGGTTTGTTGAACACGTTTGTGTCCTAGTGTTGTAAGTCACCCCTGCCTGAAAGCAGTAAAAGGTACTCTCCTTAAGCCTCCTTTGACTCCTCAGAATAATAAATACTGCCAAGTACATGTTGGGATGGAAACAAGAAGATTAAAGCTAAATTTGAGAATCACGCATTTTAAGACATCTCAAGCCCCCTTTTCTACGGATATCTTCCTACTCACAGAATTTCTTGAATCTAAAGGAACTTATCCTGAACATTGCCAAGATATACTTTCTCTAAATCTTCTGCTTAGTGCAGGTAGCCATCTTTTTGCTTTTAGAGGGAAAAATAATATATAGTATTCCACGTTGACAAATATACAGGAATAAGTTAGTTGGAAATGTGAGAATTTACCAAGGTCCATTCACCCAGCTATAGTTTGCAACAAGGCAGCAAGTAAAAAACCTGCTTTTCCCTGGCATTTGGCTTCTCCATCAGCAGCAGGCCATAAGCAACTGGTCAAGTAAAATGTTTTCCAAAATAATTTTGATCCTATCTTTATAGTAGTACTGTCCATCTGCAAAAACCACTGTTTTGTGTGGGGTTTGGTTGTTCTTTTGGGTTTTGTTTTTTTGTTTTTTCCTGCAAAGAACTTTCTGAAGCACTTTTATTTTTCACTGTTTTGTTTATTTGCATTAATTTGTGGGGAGTGTCGTCGTCCCATCCCCCGAAGTGCATATAAAGGTACCTTAAAATAATTTGTCAGTTTGGAATTCCGAGCCACTGCTCAGCAGGTGGGGAGAGGAAGTAAATAATTCTGTATCCAGCTGAAAACGTAAGGAGCCCTGAGGGAGGTGAAAAGTAATTACCTATATCGAGCATTCAGTTAATAGTTCTAATAAATACAGGGCACGTCCTGGGAATGCAACAGGCAAGCGCTGAGGCCCTCACTTCGCATCTCGGATCAGAGGGTGCTCCACGTACCCCCACGTCACCTGAGGTCTGGGGATGTGCCGGTCGGCAGGACGTGTGCTCCGCTGGGCGAGCTGGTCCCAGCCTCCCAAGGGTCCGACGGAGCGGGGACGAGGACGGACACGTGCCCGTGGGTGCCGTAACTCTGCAGGCGTGGTCAGACAGGAAGGATGCTCCTTTTTTCTCCCCTCTAATTTTTATTCCCCGTAAGGTGTTAATTAGAGATCTTATTTACTAATGAACTGTCTTGTATCTGTTGTTGGAGACTGCAGGTCTCCAACCCTACGTGTGCCTGAGGCAGGGGACCACTGCCCACCCGGTGCGAATGGTTGGCCCGAGCGGCCGTGCCTCGGCCGCTCCCTGTGCCTGTCCCTGCACCTGCAGCATGCTGTCTTGGCCAGCCGCACGCTAACGATGCTGTTAATGAGGAGCGTTTCCAAACAGGCAGTCGAAAGCTTACGACGTTCCATGAGTCTCCTAGATTCTTCCGCTTGTATCGCTGTACTGCCTTCAGCGCAGCGGGGAAAAGGAAGCAACTTCTGAGTTTTTTCCGTGGTGGGTTTTCACTGCCGCTCGCGGTGCTCGGTCACCGGGAAGCGTGACTAATCCGGGCGTCTTAGGCACTGTTAGCTGCCTTCCGGGGCTGCTCTCCCCACTTCTCGTTCTCGGGGGCTGCTCTCCCCAGTTCTCATTCTTGGCTCCCCTGTCTCACCTTGCTCTATATATTTTTATTCCAAGTAACACTTGGATGCTTTTCAGTTACATTTCTAGAGCTCGAAATAAGGGAGGAGGAAGCAGGAGCTGAGCAATCTCCTTACAGTAGGCTTGCTCTCAGTTCTGCTGTTTGCTTCAGCTAACTGCCCTGCTTGTTCAAAAAAATCCAGTTGTCTTGGAGAATGACTCTGAGGTATGTGCATTTACTGCAGTAGTTTTGAAAGAAGGGTGAAACATCTTTAAAGGAACTGTTGTGTTTAATCTTCCCCAACGCCAGAAGGCAAAATAGTAGGTTCTTTTTGGGTTTTGTGTTGCAGACTAGATACGTAGAGAAAGTTTTACAGGAGGGAAAGCCTGACGGTGTTGAAAGCGCTAGAAATTTGGTAAGATCTCGAGGGGGAGAAAGCGTAAGGTCCTCACATGATTTCATTTGGCTCATGGCATAACGCCAAAGCAGTCTTCCCTGTACCTCCTGGTAGGAGGTCGTACAGGTCCGCTCTACCTCGACTGAGTCAATATACTGGAAAATTGTATTGCAAGGGAGATGGACTAACTGAATTGCAGTCCCTATTTTTCTACAAACATTGACCGTTAGGGTGTTTAATTTACCAGCACCTTTTCAGGACAGATTGCCAGTCATCTTAAATCAATCATACGTCACCAGCATCTCCGAGGGACCCAGTTTGTGCTGAGTCTTCCCTTTCTAAAGCCTTGTCAATATGGAGAAAGTACTTACATTATCTCAGTTCTGTTCCAAAATAGCACTTTGTACAGCCGTTTGCTCTTCAATTGGAAAAAACCTTTCTTGTTATTCCAGAATACTATCCACACAGCTGGTAATTATAAAGTAATTAATCCCAACATGGTTTATTCTACTATGGCTGTTCTGGCTTATTTTCTGTCACAGGTATAGGAAGATAACCTGAGGAGATACGCTGAAGTCAGTTGACTTTAAGGGGGGGGGGGGGGGGAGAGAAAGTTTCTA
>JAVKLA010000036.1:24626383-24644255 GCA_034782735.1 Sagittarius serpentarius | reverse complement strand
CCCATCCCAGCACGCGTGTGCTCTGGTCCCAGCCGCGGTGCGGCTGAGCTGCCCGCTCCTTCCTTCCAGCCGAGGCAGCAACGCCGGCGTTCGTGTTGGTCGCCTGGCGTGGCTCGCTTGCGCTGAGATAGCGTTTAACGGGGTTTTTTGGCTAAAAAATGGGGTTTGTCCTTTGACGCCCGCTGTTTTCCTTCTGCCTGGAGGCACCTGCTCGCGGGGTCTGTCGCTTGCCGCAGGCGCTGCGGGCCTGACGGCGCGAGGCAGGACGCGTTTTCGGGGGGCTGAAGGGCTCGCTCTTTATCCCGGCACCAGCCTTGGTAGATCTCTTGTCCGGCGGTAAGCTTTGTTACGGCTTTGGCCGTCACGCAGGCAGGGGAGGCGCTGGGGGTAACCTGGGTTTGCCGTATACTCGATCTGTGTGGCGTTTGCTCTTTCACAGTTACCTTCTCTGTCTTTGTACTCGCCAGCTGATAGAGCCACTGGCCTTATACCAGAACTGCAGAGAGCTCAGCCTGCCGAACTTGGGTGCCTTGTCTTGCTGTGTACTTGAGTTTTTGGTTGTTCGAAGCCATTAAGTTGGCTTAAGTATGAGGGGATTTGCCTTTTTCTCAGCTTTTACTAGATCTCTGTAAAGCACACGAAGCTCAACTGTTTGATACCGTACCCTGGCCAGCTGAAAAAAGGTGCATTTTTGCAGAGTTGCATCCAATTGTCAACTCGGTTGGCACAAAGAAGGGAAGGTTTTATATTAGCGTAGCTGATGATTAGCGCTTATGTTTCTCTCTCTCCTTGCCTAGATCGAGCGACTGGAAGTCAGCAGCTTAGCGCAGACCTCCAGTGCAGTGGCCTCGAGCACTGATGGCAGCATCAATGCCGACTCTGTTGATGGAACCCCAGATCCTCAGCGTACAAAAGTGGCTATCACACACCTGCAACAGAAGATACTGAAGTTGACCGAGCAGATCAAAATCGAACAAACAGCCCGTGATGACAATGTGGCAGAGTACCTGAAACTGGCCAACAATGCAGACAAGCAACAGAGCGCCCGCATTAAGCAAGTGTTTGAGAAGAAAAATCAAAAGTCGGCCCAAACCATCTTGCAGCTGCAGAAGAAACTAGAACATTACCATCGAAAGCTGCGAGAGATCGAACAGAATGGGATCCCTCGGCAGCCGAAGGATGTCTTCAGGGATATGCATCAGGGTTTGAAAGATGTTGGAGCAAAAGTCACTGGCTTCAGTGAGGGAGTAGTAGACAGTGTAAAAGGTGGGCTTTCCAGTTTCTCCCAAGCCACACATTCAGCAGCAGGAGCTGTGGTTTCCAAACCCCGGGAGATTGCCTCTCTCATAAGGAACAAGTTTGGGAGTGCAGACAACATTGCTAATCTGAAGGACTCCTTAGAGGAAGGCCAGGAAGATGGGACAGGAGGCAAGGCCCTAGGTGTTATTCAGAACTTTCAGTCAAGCCCGAAATATGGCAGTGAAGAGGACTGCTCCAGTGCCACATCGGGCTCAGTGGGAGCCAACAGCACAACAGGGGGCCCTGTGGGAGCTTCTAGCTCCAAAACAAACACTCTGGATATGCAGAGCTCAGGGTTTGATGCAATACTGCATGAGATTCAAGAAATTCGAGAGACGCAGGCAAGACTGGAAGAATCATTTGAGGACCTTAAGGTTCGCTATCAGAGGGATTACTCATTAATAATGCAGACTCTGCAGGAGGAGCGGTACAGGTATGTGCTTTTGTACTTCGTTTCAGAATTAAATACTGTGAGTTGCAGAGCACCAGTCCTGGATAGTACTACTCAGCAGGCTGTTCCCAGCAGCCTGATTCAGATGGCAAGTTCTGCGGTCTTCTCAGGATTTCGCCCTCCCAGCTTTGTCTTTTGTAAATATTGTCATTTTGCTACTCATCTCCCTTTCTGTACAAGAAAGAAATAGCAAGGAAAAAGGTTATTTCATAGTGTTTTCAAGATAAAAAGTCAAGTCAGAGAGGTTTAGAAAGGTGTTCCAAAAGACCAGGAGTACATTGATGCAGTTACTGTCATCTAGACAGTGCTTTGCCCTGCAAAATTCCTGCAAAGGTTTGGGTCAAGGCAAGAGGCAGGGAACTGTATGTGGACAGTATCCTGACCCTGCCTTCTCCAACACTCGTGTCCATATCTACCAGAGAAAGAAATATCCAGCTTTCTTAGGGCTCTCCAGAAAGACATGATCTTGCCCATGTGCCAAAACTAAGATAGCCCCCTTCCCTTCTCTGCACAGGCCCACAGTGGCAGGGTTCAGTGAAATGAAGTTAAATGTCAGATGCTGGCAGTGCTCTTGTCATGGAGGTCACAGGGCTCTGGAATTGGGTAACTCCATCAGCCTTCCCCTCGCTGGAAGGAATGGAAAGGCGGAGGAGTTGCTGCAGTACTGCTAGTCCTGGATCAGGTCACAGGGGAGAGGTGACCGTGGCTTCAGGGAAGCAGCCTGACAGCATGGTGTGGCAGCCAGCTCCTCCCTCCCCCCTGAGGCTGCCCCCACCTCCCCCCCAGGAAAGCAACGAAAGGAGAGGTGCTGAGGGAACGCTTCCCCTTCCCCTTCCACGCTGGGTGGGAGAGAGCTCTCAGCAGGCTACCCCGTGCTGTGCAGCAGAATGTCTTGTGTCCTCCCCATCACACGCTGGGAGCAAGGGCTCGTCCCCAGGCTCCAGAGGGAAGAGTTACCAGCTGCCCTTCTGCAGCCATTCAGGACGCTGCAGTCTAAATCAACAGGATTCTTTAACTGCGCTTTTTAAACTTTCAGTGACAAATGCAAGGGGCCCAAGTCCTCGTTCTGATGGAGGACAGCAGGCTTTTGTAATGAGGTTGCTTACGGCCTTTGTCACTTTGGCCAGGCTGTGAAGCACAACCTGTGGGGCTCAGCAGAGCTGCTGGGTGTGGGGACAGGCTTTCTGAAGTACCGTGTGCCACGTGCTGCGTTGGTTTGCACAGTACAACATGGAGTTGCCCTACAGCTCTTTAGACATGCTGGTGCCAGATCACTGGAAAAACATTTGAAAAGGCTTAGCCTGCTAGGATCTTGTGGAGACAGCACGCTTTCTGTGTGCTTTGCAAAGCTTGGATAGACAAAGCCAGACCAACACCACTTTCTAATCCCGCTTTGCAACAATCAGCGATTTGACTGAAACCGGCACCCAGCACAGCAACTTTGGTTCCTAGTGCCTCATTGTCATGAAGTCACATAACGAAGCGATGCGGAGTTTGATCTTCCGCTCCCCGGCAGAGAGGGGTCCTCTTGTCTGTTGCTGTGTAGGTTGTTGTTTCACGCGCACAGCAGCATCCATTCATGGTGGAACGCTATATGCAAGCACAGTACAGCTGAAGGAGTGGCCTGAAAGTACAATAGAAGACCTTGGGGACTGATGTATCTTGTCAGCTAAACTGGCTAGTTACTCCCTGAAACCGTTTAGCGAGGTTCACGGAGGTCCTCGTCCTAGTGCAACATGAAGTCGTGTCTGTCATGTGCTGTTAACCTTTACTGGGTGCTCCCCCGAGGTGAGCCCAGAGCCTAACCACTAATCAAAGCAGCCGGGAGTGAAAAGCTTTCAGGAGAATCTGTATTTGGCTTATAAATGCTTAAAAAAGACAGTAATTCAGACCTGCCATTTGGAATGTTGAGGCAAATTAATTGCAGGTGTGACCTTTAGAGAGGATCAGTTAAACCACACTTGGTGCCCTTGTCTCTGCAGGCTTTCAGAGGTGAGCAGGTAACTGCACGATCCGCAAGGAGCTCGTGGGTTAATCACAGTAAGATTAATACCTTGTTGTACAAATCTAGATTCTTGTTTGATAGCTTCTGTATTTTAAAACGTCATGAAGATAAAAGCCAACATCACCCTGAGAACTGGAAGGTTATGTGATGCGTCCGAGGGCAGAGAGGATGCTCCTGCCTTGGCGGAGAGGCCTGGCACCTGTTCCTCCGACCAGGAACCCCTCTCGTTCCTCAGCTCTCTTCAGAAAACATGAGAAGACGGGAATGGAGGTCGTGGTTTGAAGCTGGGAGGCTGGGGATTCAAATTAATCATAACTGGCTTTAAAAGCTATAAATACCTCATAACTCTGCTCTGTTTCTGGGAAGCTTTCAGAAGCAAGCACTGAGTTCAGTCAGAGCTTAAAAGTATTTTGGAGAAGCCTTTGCTCGTAGGGCAGCACCGAGTCTTTGTATTGTATCTGGAAGCTGGAACAAAGCTCGTGCCATGACTTTTTCTCACCTGGTCTTTGTCCATTTCCTCTTTCTTAGATGTTCTGCTTTTTTGCAGGTTCTGATCTTTTTTCCTTGCGCGTTTGTGCAGTTTCTGTTTATCAGCCATGGCTTGCCTTGCAGGTTTTCCACGACCTCCTCAATCTCCTCCCTCCCTCTCCCTGCTTCCAGATCTTGCCTATCAATCCGTGTAGCTGCTGGTTTCCTAACTGGCTCTGGGGCAGGGACTTGCTGGTGCAGTCGCTCCAGTTCTCCCGCCCTGGTGCTGCAGGGTGCCCAGGCTGGCCTGGCGACACCGCGGCAAGGCCATGGCGGGCTGTGCTGCCCTGCCCGCCGGCCGGCAGCACGTGCCGGCCCCGGAGCACCGCGCCGCTCCGCCGGGGCTGAGTCATCGAGGAAGGAAGGTTCTGGCGGCACCTTGGCCGTCATTGTGTTTCTTGTGCACCGGGAGCGGGCGCTGAAATAGCCTGTTGCTTATCTCATCGGTTGGAAGGTGGTGGTTGTTTACTGATACGAGCAGGGACTTTCTGTGCTATTGAGACTGAAATAAAGCTCCTGCTGAGTATTTTCATCTTGCGTGTCCCTTTAGGAACCTGTTTGTACGTGGTGAAATCATGAGCTCACATATTTGGAGTGTGGCCAGTCCGAGGGTTTGGGTCTCTTCCCAAGCCCAGCATCCTTGGAAAGGGCATTTAGATCTCCCACGTTCCTGTCAGGAGAAATCTTGACAGCCGGAATGCTAGACGCTGGTGCTTTCATTTATCTGATTTTTGCTGTAGTTTAATTGTTGGAATTCAGTCTGTTCTCGTGATTTATTTTAAAATAGATCGAAGTTGCTAAACCTTTGAGGTCTAGAAGGGTTGAAGAGGCCTTTCTGGAGTGTGGCCGGGCAGCGAAGGCAGCGTTTTGGGTCGGGCAGGTGCTCACTCAGCCCTGAAAGCACTGAATCTTCCCTGCAACACTGTCGTCTGCTGCCAGGCGGGGTTTGGAGCTGGAATCACAGCGTGATGCGGGCGCCGAGAGCAGCTCGTGGTCCCTCGGGAGCAAGCTCTGTCCCCTGTGTATCGTCTAGATAGAAGACTTGGAATATATCGCAAATAGATACTGCTTTTTGCTATTACTCTGCTGTTGAAAGCAGTGTGTTCAGTAGTGTAAAAAATGTATTCGGATGACAAGTAAGGATCAGGTGAAATTTTGTCTGACTATAAAAAAAAAAAAAGTCCAACTAGAGATGCTTGTTGTTAATACTAAGAGGTATTAAACTTCATTCACAGTGTGCTTTTTCATCACGTCTCTCCCTTACATACACTGTATTAGCCATGTGTTTTGTAGCTATTACTTTAAAATGCCTTAAAGCTCTTACAGAAATGATATGGTCATAATTGTGTTTCTTAGCCTTTTTCACATCAGTTCTCTGATTCCCAAGCAGTGAGCCTCAGAAAACGTGTGGAAATCTGACATGGCTTTTTTAAATTAAGTGTTCCCATATCCCATACTTCAGCCGAGCACCCCAGCAGTTTACTGGGTGTCTTCCATACGAACACCTCTGCTGATCTCCAAGATACTTGTGACAGTCGGCACTAGAAAAGTTCCTGTGCCGGAGCTGGTTAATCTAGAGGCTAGTAATCTTGGGAGAAATTTCACATTTTAGCCAGTGAAAAAATAATTCTTGGACTCCAGTGACGAATTTTCCTTACCTGAAATAAAGGTGGGATTTGATCATTCAGGGCACTGCTATATTCACAGACAAGTTTAGAGTCTGTAGCATAGACACTGGCACTCGTATTAGAGAGGGAAGTGTGAGTATAACCTTAACCCTCTTGACAGGTGTCCTATCCCTTTTATTTTTGTAATACCTCTGAGTTAAATGTGAACCGTCCTTCAGCAGGAAAACCTGGCTTCGGGCCCTGTAAGTCACATGAACCCCTCTTGGCTTTTCAACTTTGAGCACCAGTAGAAAACAGCAGGAAAAAAAATCATTTCCTAAACTGTAGATAATGGGGCAAGGACTGAAAAGGAGATGAATGGAGGAAGTATAATCTCAAAAATAAGTCTGGGTAGGTTGTGTGTGGGGGTGGGGTTTTGTTTGTTTTAAACAACCCAATTCCAGCAGTTGCCTAACACACCGTTTTCTGAAAGCGCAGATGATTCTTGGTGCAAACTGCAAAAGCTCTGAGGTCGAGCAGGGGTTCAGGAACGAGCCGGTAGTCCTGCATTCAGGGCAGGGAGGGTTGGAGCCAACCCTTTTGCTAATCATGTTATGCTTAAATTCTGAACTATACGGATTTGCAGCGTTTCCGTATGTTTCCTGTAGATTGAGGTAGTTTTGAAGTTATTAAAATACAATTGTTTCTTGTTAGAGAACAGGATTTGAGCTGCCTGGCAACAGCCGTTTTATGAAGGGCATTTATGTGGGAGGAGGTTAAAAGACATAATCATGATGTTTTCAGAAATGCTTAAGTCCCTTTTTGTGTAATAAACCCACTGGAGAATTTTGTAATGTATTAACAGACTGAATAGATTTCAAGTAACTAATGCTGCCTTTGGGACTTGGAGTGGGTTTAGTGGTGATTTCTTGGTTGTGGGCAAGTTGTTTTTTTCTGAGCTGGGTGGGAACAAATGGCAGTATTAATTATCTGGGCTGCTTCTTCATTAGCCAGTCTTCACATGGCTGTTCCCTTGTTTGCAGCTTGTTGTTCTTGGGAAACCAGTTCTCTTGTGTGTCCTGTCTGGGTTGCACAGCTATTGTGGCACCTTTCTGGGCTGAGCTGTGCCAGCTGGTGGTTGTCTTGGTCTCGCTACTGGTTGACCACATGTGTTTCACTGCTGGAGATTGTCATGCTGTCTCCGACTCCTCCTTAGTTTAAAGCAATATTGCTTTGGGAATGTAAATGAAAATTCTCTTCAGACTTTTCAATTGAAAACAAAGCCCCAAGACTGTTTTTGAAGGCTAGCTTTTGCCTACAGATTCTGACTAGTTAGCTTGTGAAGCACCAAAAAAATCTTGGGGAAAAAAAAAAACAAACAGAAGCAGGATTTGTGCCTTAGTTTCAGAACTCGTAATTAAATTCTTCGTTCTAGATAAATACTGTTTATTCATTTTGTGTGTGTGTGTGTGTGTGTGTGTGTATGTGTGTGAATTAAATACGGATGGAGTCAGAGGGGAACTGACATTGAAACAAGGAATTAGCTCTGTGTTGAATTCCTTAGAAATTTCTCAGTTATTAGTATAAAGGGTCAGATGACAAGAGCTGTACGGTAAGCTTTTTCCGTGTTGTTACGATGAGAAGACAGTGGAAGTCAAAATGGAAAACCCCCAGTGGCCGCAATAGCTGTACCCATACCGTAGCTACCATCAGAGCTGTTGCTCGTAATGAACCAAGAATGAGAAACTAGCGGGAAGTGTGGCGGAAAAGAATGGTGTGGATGGTGCCCAGCTCGCCGCTCCCGACCCTTGGGCTGTGGCCTGGCTCTCTGTGTACGTTTACCTTTTGGAAGTAATAGAAATACTTGCCTGATTTTAAAAGGGTATTGAAGCATGAGTTGCTTGTAGATTTGGGCTTGAAATTCCAAAAATGAAGTGCTACGTAGAAATGCGAAGTATCCCTAATGTATTTTTAAAGTCCTAAAATAGTATTATGGAGCTATCGTTGCAGTCAATCTAAAACTCCCTGAACTAGAAACAAAACTGTTTCTCTCAGAATTGTCGCAACTCAGTTTTTTTGGGCAGCCCTCTTCCTCAGGACTGCTCCCAGTCCGTTCCCCAGTAACAAACTGAATAATAAGCCTGCAGGTTAATGATTCATGTGCTCTCCTTAAAAATAATACAGTAGTCTTTGCTGGTTAAGTTGCATCATTCATGGGAGATAAAGAAAAAATAAGTCAAATATATCCATGTGACCTAACATGTAGAGATCAGAACCATCATATTCTCTGAGGCATTGGTCACATTTCTTTTCTGTGTCATTTTTATGCCCGTTACTGTTCTGAGTGTAGATGAAAATGCTTAAGAGCTTATGGTATTAGAAGGGAAATGTTTGGTTTACACAAAAGTTTGGGGAATAACTTACCCTATTCTGATTCTGTCCTTGATTTCTTGCATCACTTGACAGTTGTCATTTAACCACTCGTATGTGTTTTTCCCCAGGATAGAAAGAGGATTAACATTACCTTACCTGGTAGCAAGGATTCCCTTAATTCCCAGTGAGAGGGCCTTACACTGTAACGCGTGCTTTTGTAATGACCGAGGTAGCCACACTAGTTTTCAGTAGAAACTCCGTGATGTTCATTGCTCGGTTGCTACTGATGTAATTTTGCCATCCTCTTCTCGTTAAAGCTACTGTACCATGTATATCATTTCCAGATGTGAAAGGCTCGAAGAGCAGCTAAACGACCTGACTGAGCTCCACCAGAATGAGATCCTCAATTTAAAACAGGAGCTGGCCAGCATGGAGGAGAAAATTGCCTACCAGTCCTACGAGCGAGCCCGGGACATCCAGGTGGGTGACAGAAACAAGGAGACTCAAGTCCTGTCTTCCACCTGCTCTTTCTGTAACTCATTTGCTTTCGAAATACTTCTGTGATTCAATAGTTGCGTTTAGTCCTTGTAGCTTTATTGCTAAACTGCATGTCGACGAGTTCTGAAAGGGCCTTTATTCCATCTCTGGCCCTCGGGTGTCTCTCCAGGTAACTCCTTTTGTAAAGAAGGGCTGTCCCATGCACCAGCAGGCAGGTTCGTCTGCAGAGGGAGCCTGCCACGTGGTCCGGAGCAGAGTTTTTAGATCAGTTGTAGCATAATGGAGGCCTGCATCTGCTTTGGTACAGGGTTTTGGAGGGTATTAGAAACTAATGGGCCATGACCTGAACACTTTTTCTACAGGAGTGTTCCCAGTTGACGGACCCTAGGGTGTCTTTCTGTGTCACTGGTTTCAGAGCGATGGTCGCATATGTCTAAGGAAAAACGGCTTTGTGTATCCACTGCATTGAGTCAGGAATCAATTCTTTCTGTTGGTTTTGCCC
The DNA here is from genome assembly GCA_034782735.1 of Sagittarius serpentarius. NCBI lineage: Eukaryota > Metazoa > Chordata > Aves > Accipitriformes > Sagittariidae > Sagittarius > Sagittarius serpentarius. Next base: position 24,634,992 of record JAVKLA010000036.1, on the reverse strand, counting down.
AAATAAGGAGGTATTTTTAAAAAAGACGTTTTCGGTATGTAAAAGAGCAGAGCTATGGAAACAGATGACGAAGTTGGGGGGCCTTCCACAGAGCAGATGACCTGGGAAATGATCTGAGCAGCTGCTAAACCTTACAAAGAAAGGCCTATTCAGAAACAGGTCTGTCGTCCATTTTAAGTACTCGTGCTAGTTTTAGCAGGCCTCTCAGTTCTGATCGCTGACGTGAGATATTTATAGTGTGAGCAGAGAACTGTAGGTCAAAGTTCTCCCTCTTTCCTCCCCCCGAGGTGCTTCAGCCAGGTGATTTCCTCTGGAGACAGAGCCGGCGGTGCTTTTGGCACGCTTGCAGATCCAGCTGCAAGTCCGGTCGAGTCAATGTCCTCCCAGGTTGCTCGCTGTTCGAGGAGGCTGAGCAGTTTTGCCCCGTACTTTCCGGGACCGTAACTGAAGAGAAGCCCTCATGTTTCATTGACCTCCACAGACATGATGTAATGACCTTTACAGAAGGTGACAATGACCTTTAAGGTAATGTTAAAATTAATCAGTGTCTGTGGACAGTGGTGCCTTGGCCTCCGACGGAGTAAAGGGGAGGCTCTCCCTTGGGGGAATGTTACACTCTTCAGGTTTTGTTCTCCTCTCTAATTTAACACGGTAGGAAGAAGTAAAGTTGAAAACTTAAAACTGAAGTGGGGATTTCTCAATAGCTTTTTTTAATCTTCATTTTATGATTCAGCACTTTTAGTGTAAACTTGCAAATTGGGACAGGCTATTCCTCAGCATTGCTGGGGAAAAGGTAAGTGTTGAGTTTTCTTGCATGAAAAACTAGTTAAGCACATGGGCTGGTGTTGCAGAGGAAGAGAGAGCCCTGGTTCCTTTTTCAGTGATCAGTCTGACAGAGACTGCTGTTTGCTGCAGGCTTCTGGATGTTACCCGAGGCTGGCCTTTATGTCTGAGAAAAGCAGTTCTGAGGGAGGATTAATGGAAAAATTGTAACTTTGTCTCGTTGCATTAATTGCCTTAAAACCTCCCTTCCTTCTCCCTAGCCCACCCACTGCATGTCCCCGGTGTTGTACTGTGGGTTGGGCTGGTCCACATGAGGTTCAGCATGGTGAAAGGGTCTGAAAACAATCACCCCAAGTCAGCAGTGCTTCAGAGATGCTGTTTTGTACAGGATAGTCTTCTCCTTCCACGAACTTTTGCTTTGCCTCTTTGTAGAGGCAGTTTCATAGGTCTCGTGCTGCTTACCCTTCTCCTAGACGTCTCCTTTCTCCAGCCCTTGCAGCGTCGCCTGGAGCTGTGCCAGCGCCACAGCTTGCTGCAGCCTGGAGGAGATCTTCCTCCTGTGATGCCAGCTGTGCAGTCCCAGCCTTGCTGCTCCTCAGACCTTTCCCTGAGCTCATTCAGCTCACTAAGCAAGCAGAATGCGCTGAGCCTTTTTGGTTAGTTATTTTTGTTGACTTGGTTTTCTGCCAGGTTGACTAGCGAATTGAATGGGCTCACAGAGGGGTCGGATGAGCACAAGCCACTGCAAGGGAAGTGGTGCAAGTGGGAGGCTCTGGGAATGCGCATCCCAGAAGAGGAAGAGGAGGAAGAGTGCTGGCTAGGCACAGCACCTTTGTCCCCCTCAGTGGTCTCCTGAAACCACAGCTGAAGCGAGCAGCGCAGTGGGTAGCCCCCCCACCTTTCTGGACAAAGGCTGGCTGATTGCTGAGGGCTGTCAGCATCCTCCTCCCTCTGGGTCTGACGGCAAGGCAGGAAGGATGGCAAGGTCTCAGGTGACCCTTGCACCATGTGCAAGGGACAGGCAGCTGACAGCGCAAAGTGGCAGTTCAAGTGCGTGTTTTGACAAAGCCCGACTTCTACCCAGCCTGTCATCTCTCTGTCCAGCCTCTCTGGTGTAAATGAGCTGACGTGGTGTGTTACGGACTGCAGTACCTAGTTAACGAGGGGCTCCTCGCCCTCAGTCGCATGAAATGGCACGGCTTCCTCTACGCCCGCTGCAGGATGTGAAATCAGTGTAGTGACTCATGTCTTGCAGGAGGGGCGTAAGGCGTGAGGAGGGTGGCCCTGGTCGGTGAGGTAAGAGCCTTACAGCGGTCTGTCCGCCACTGGGGCGGGCTTGTGGGGTGCTGGCAACCCAGCGGTGTGTTCTTGCCGACAGGAGGCGCTGGAAGCATGCCAGACCCGCATCTCCAAGATGGAGCTGCAGCAGCAGCAGCAGCAAGTGGTGCAGCTGGAGGGGCTGGAGAACGCCACGGCCAGGAACCTGCTGGGGAAGTTCATCAACATCCTCCTGGCTGTCATGGCTGTCCTCCTCGTCTTCGTCTCCACTGTGGCCAACTGCGTCGTGCCCCTCATGAAGACTCGCAATAGGACGTTCAGCACTTTATTTATAGTGGTTTTCATTGCCTTTTTGTGGAAGCACTGGGACGCCATCACCGGCTACTTGGAACGGTTCTTGTCTCCCCCCAGATGATGGCGGCAGGAATTGGCTGCGTCGCCCTCCTCCCGGTGCTCTCAGTGAGCAAGCGTGGCAAAGATTAGTCAGCAACTACTCCACTGAAGTTTTAAAGTGTCCGAGTGAATTTGTTTACATTTAGAATAACGTTTTTTCTCTGCGAGATGCATTGCAATAGTATTTTTTAGATTTTATTCAAGAACTCTTTTTGACGAGAATCCTGGATAATTTTTATGTAGCATGGTTCTCTTTGGATGCAAATCTTAAGATTCTTTAAAGTGTACAAAATAAATAAATAAAATACAGAAATTTGGAGCATACCAATGGGCAATTTAAATTGTGGCTTGAACTACTGTACTAAACCTGTCAGGAAGAAGAGAACGTGGTTAGCTTAATATGAGCAAAGCTAAATCTAGTGCACGGCCTTGAATGACGGTACCACAGCAAACCTGTAACACTAAACTTTTACTGTGAAGTCTGCTCACATTCCATGTCCAAATGTATGCGTTCGGAGTGGTTTCTTTCCTTAACAAGAGAAAAACAACAACGTGTAGATCTCTTTCCCAGTTCAGCATCTGGGTTCGCCACTTGTGCTAACCTGACTTACAGTAACTTTCTGTAAGGCTGGCTAACTTTGCTAAGCATGTGAAGTGGAAGCCTCATGCCATACACAGTAACTGCACAGTCGTGCTACAGTATTTTGAAGTAGTCCTTGAAATACTTATCTTTAAGCAGAAGCCCTTGGTCGCACTTTTAAGGTTTTTTTTATATATGTATATTCACAGATTTAAAAAAAATCCAAACAGCATACTTGAAGAGTGTAATACTCAAACTCTCAGTGCTTCCTTATTGTTTCTAATAGGATTTTTTATTATAATTATTATTATTATTATTGGGGGGTTTTTTTGGAAGGGGTTGGGAGGGTCATTACTTTTTTTTTTTTTCTTTTAAATAAAGAAGTGATGTTTTTAAATGAAGAAATGCGTGAATAATTGTGAGCCGTCTTGTCCTGAAACAGTTTTGAGGAGGGCAGAGAATAGTTTCTAGTGCCAGCCTGTCTGGAACGCAGCGCTGTTCATATGCCATTTATCTGTCCTCCTGAGCATGCAGATGCAGCATCATGAAAAACATCTATCTTCTCCACACATTTATGTCATGCAGGGCTTTTTTTTTTTTTTTTTCTTTTTCCAGATGTGAAGGAGAGTATGTTTGTATTTCTCATTTGCACGTCATCTCTCATTCCTGGCCTCAGGATAAGAATAAAGAATTTATCTTCGTCCTCTCATAGGGAAAAGACAGGTTATTTTAAGGAAAAAAATACTGAATCAGCAGTCCACTTAAAAGAATGGATGTCTCAGAAGTAGCTCTGATTTCATTTTTAAATAAACCCCTAAAAAGTGAAACCAAAGTTTTCCTCCCGTCAGGCTCTGGTAGGATCATTTGTGTGTCTGTGTCGAGATCTTCTTTGTGCGCTGTATCTGTGTGGCGTGCCATAGAGAGCATCCTCTTCTTCAGCCATGGGGGCAAGTACTTGGTGTAAATACCTTTTCGAAGCTCAAACGGAAATGTCGGCTTCAAGTGTAACTCCCAGGTCGTAGCGGCTCGCTGTGGCTGGTGACCTGGAGGGACTGGCAGGCAGGCTTCATGTCCAAGGAATCTGCGTTCTCTCTGTGCTGGTTTTCTTAGCTGGTGTCCCTTTCACCATAACAAAGGCAAGATTCATCCTTCGTCTCCATGAAATCCAAAAAGACTCCAGGATTCTCTTTCAAAACCATTTTTTGGTGTTTAGTTAGATCTTACTGTTTTCGTTCCTTCCAGGCTTAAGTTCCCTCTAGGAACCAAATGTTGCCCAGGTGACCTAAACCAGCTGAAATCACACGTATACATATATGGAACACGTACATCATATATATACACGGAAGCCTAGGACTTTATGCTGTGATGGACATTCTGGGTTCTGAGAAATTCCCTCAAACTAGGGTAACAGCTTTGAGGGTCTTCTGATTGCCAGCGGAGGCAAGCCCTCTGCTGTCCAACCGCCCTTCTTCCTTCAAAGACTCTGTCTTTTCCATAGTCACAGGAAACTCAGGTACCCCGGTCCCCAGGGATCCCAGCGCTCCTCTCTCTGTCGCCACGTGCACTCATCTGCTCCTGTCCTACTTAAAACACAAATGGCCAATTGCAACTGACTCAAGCCAAAAATAATGATGCTTTCTTTCTACTGAGTTGCAGACAGAGCAAAGACTGCATAAACGTTCCCTTCCCTAGACCATGGTTCTAGCTCCCGTGAAACTCCATTCTGTTTACCACCCTTCTCTCTGATTCAAATTACACGGATAACTATTGTCTTCCCAGTACGTAGTTTTTGTCAGAAATAAAGGTGTGAATAACAGTGAGAACTGATTTGGCACATAGTTGAAAAGCTTTGTTGCCTTTATTTCTGAAACCTGGCCTTTGCACCTCTGTTTTTCTCCATTTTGATCACACTAGAATTACTCATGGTAGGTTTTTACGTGGTCAAAGCAGGAAGGAGTTGAAAGCCAATGGATTTGGACACTCGCTGCCACTCGTCCCTCTTCTTCTTTATATCCTAATTTCATTTAATGTCTCAACTCTGTGTCGTCTGCAGTAAATACCATTTGCTAATTTGCCAGAAGGCGCAGGCTTAATAGAAACTTATCACCTCAAAACTGGTGAAGGCCATGTACATATGGTTCTGGACAATGTCTGTCTGTCTGTCTGTCTCTCTCGACAGTTTCTTCCATTCCAGAAAGTTGTCTGCGGTAATGCCATATATGATGCTGCATCCACTTCTCATATCCTGACACAACTGCCATGTGTTTTGCCTTTTGCATTATCAGAATGCTTTGGGGTTTTCCTCCCTCTTCAGTTGGAAGGTCTGTGATGATTTCTGATAGCTTAACAATGATTATATTGTTGGAAATGTGATTCTAGCTTTAAAGCTCCCTTTTCTTGTTAAGTGGTTGTGTTTGCTTTCTTGATGAAGCGTTTCTGGATGATACGTAGAAGACAGTTTCTGCCACGGATGTGAATGTGTGTGCGAGTACCTTTTATTAGCCTTCCTTGTGGATGTAAACTTTTTAGTGAGTTGCAGAATGTTTCCCAAAACATTTCAGATTCAGAGTTGAAACGATTCTGAAATTGCTTAGATATGTTTAGCACATATCAACTTGGCATATAAAAAGGGAAGAATATAATGGACTGTGTTAGCTCAAAAAGCAGCAGCTCTTCATTGAAATTCTGTGGTTCAAATGAAGTTCATCTGTTTCCCCCATTTGCTTTATCAGTGTAAAGAAGAAAGAAAATACTGATGCAAAAAAAAATTACCATTTTAAGTTTTGTAAAGTTCTCTTTTCTCTCAGCCTCGTTAGTTTAATGATACTCAGCATGCTCACAGCAATTATTTCATTGGTTTATTCCAATCCCACGAGTTCTTAGGGTCTGATCAGATTAAATGTTGACTTCTGTACTACATGTTGCACTGGGACAGAAAAGTACTGTCTTTCAGCTTTGAAAATATGCATTTTTTTTTTAATTAAAAAAAGCAGCATTATAACAAAAGAAGCCAAGCTACAAAGGGGTTCAAGATTGGGTAGTTTTGCCAGTTTTTAAGTGAATTCTGAATGTGGCTAAAGAGTTAAAAACCCTGTGTGTCTGTGTTGTGTATGCCAGGTGGTATAGTAGTAGGCAATTGACTTAGCTGTAAGTGTGTTTTAAAAGTGTAAAAAAATAAACAGAAAAACTCACTTGCACGGGTTGAAAAGTACAGAAATGACACTTGTTGAACGTAACACTGTAGTTTATAGATCTTAAGCTGCTAATTGTTGAGAGAGATTTACATTTGTCTTGTCTGATTGTCGCAGATTTATCTGTGACACTTTTACTGTATATAAAAAACTTTAAATAAAGACCTCAGCTATTAACACTGGCCTAATTTGGATGTTTCCAAAGGGATGGGGCGGGGGGGGGGGAGGGGTGCTCAGGAAGAAAAAGAGGGGCGTGTTACAACTGTGCTGAGCCCTAATAGCTTGAAGTTTGAGCAAGTTCTCCATAGATCCCATCATCAGACTTCGTCCTGTAATCAGCCGTACACCCCCTGGGCATGGTGAGAAGAAATGGGCTGCATTGCTTGGTCTCTGCGGGCAGAGGAGGAGGAGGAGCAGCATTGCATTCTTCCTCATCCCTTCGCTTCCAGTCCTCCTGGGGTCTGGGACAGCCTCCCCCGCAGGGTCACCGCCATTCCCGCAGATGCCCGACTTGCTTGTGTGCCTCGCACATCCCGGCGTTTCGCAGCCCTCCCTCCCTGCAGTGCTGTAAGCCTCAGCCTGGAGCGGGGGGACAGGTGGATGAGATGACGGGCCCAAGAGGTGTCCGTCTTTGAAGAACCGGGAGTTGGCCCTGCATTCTCCACCTCTGAACAGGGCTCTAATCTGGACTGCCCGGGTTGAGAAGGGGTGGGGGCTGGCTCTTGCTTCGTTGCGCTTTTCCTTACTGGGGTTGCAGGATCAGCTCTGTGCTGAGCTGCATATCCAAAGCCGGCTGCGATTCTAGCCTCACCTGTATTTCTCACGTGGATCTAGTGATGGAGCAGCTCCGGGCCCCAGCTCGGCTTTGAGGAGGAAGAATTCAGCTGGTAGGACGGCATTCACTAACCGAAAGCCCACTCCTCCTTCCTCGGAGGAAAGGCGAGAGCCTTTATCGTGTTGGTTGGGCCACCGCTCTAAACCTAAGTATTTTGTCTACCACGCTTCACAGAAGAATCTCTGAATGCTTCAGTATTTGTGCAAGCTGGAAGTGAGCAGCTTCCTCACTGACGTGGAGAAAATACTCGTTCCTCTTGTTTTTTGGTCATGTGGCCTTGAGAACACAGAACCGAGAAGGGAATGGCAACAGCTTTCTTAAGGGGAAAGGGACCAAGTCATTTTCTCCCTTTTCCTGAAACGATGCAAGCGCTGTAAAACCAGCAAGAGATCAAAAAGCAAAAGCAGCTGTTTGCAGTCATTTTCTCCCCGTTGTCTCCCCACAACCAGAATGCAAATCCCAGCAGACTGTGGATGAAGCAAGGGCGTGGGGCTGCTTTTGCTGGAGCTGTCTGGCTCAAGATAGGACATGGGTGCTGGTTGTGAAGTTTTAACGTTTCTGCTTTCTTTTGGGGTGGTCACCTGATAGGTGCTGGCTGGACTCAGCATGGTTGTTGAACACGGCTCAGGATCAACAGGGGCATGATGACTGAAGGTGAAAGCAGTTGCCACCTAGTCCCACGTCAACAGTTTTAATCCCGTAATTTAGTGGATTAGGAGTTGTTACTCAGCTTTTCGGTGAGTCTGTGGGAAGTGGTTTGCTAGCTCCACCCAGGTCCTGGGGGACAAACAGGGACGTGGCAAAGGTATGGCTCTGCTGGGTTGCCACAGCGGAGGTGAAGAATTGGCTGATCCTTCTCACTGGAGCAGTCATTCTCCCTGGTCAAATAGCAACACGTTGATGTGCTGATAGTGGAAATTTGGGCAAACAGCTCCCTACCACAAGACATCTGTCTTCATGTTATTTCTTAACACCAAATCCACTTTCTCCTTTAAAAGGCAGTGTTGGTTAGCGGTTTGTTGGCCTCGGTGGAGCCTCCCTCACTGACCGGAGTTCAGCAGAAACGGGAAGAGGGTTCTCTGCTGCCTGAGTGAGCACGAAATGGTACCTCCCTGGGCAAAGCAGCTCTGCGGAGCGGTTCGCTCCCTGGCCGGGCCCCCTCCGAACTTGGGGATAGGAGTCACCACGTACGCATGCTCTGCTGTTGGACCAGCCCTGCGCCAGCCAGGCCAAGGGGCAAAACAGGGAACGGTGCCCGAGGAGAAGAGAGCGAGAACAGGATGGGAAGCCGTGGGGTGTCGGCAGCCTCCCCCCCCGCCTCCCCGGCGCGGGTTTGCCAGTAGCCCTGCCTGTGCGCAGCCGATACTCGCCTCGCCTTGCGATCGAGAGGTCCGAAGGAGTTCCGGCGTTCCGCCGCTACGCGCACAAAGGCGCGGGGATCCTGCAGAGGCTGACCGTCCGGTGGTCTCTGCCGCGACGGCCCCGGGGGCATCCCCGTCTCCCGTTCCGCTCTTTGAAGAAAACTCCCACGCCTAACAGCGCGCAGGGG
>JAVKLA010000036.1:24610504-24624493 GCA_034782735.1 Sagittarius serpentarius | reverse complement strand
GCTTCCCGCTCTGCCGGGCGTGCCGGGGCAGCCGGGCCGGGCGCCGGGGGCCGGATCCGGCCGCTGCGGGCAGGATTCTGCTCTGGGCCGGGGCAGCGAGGACGGGGGGGGCGGCGGGCCGGGCCCCAGGGGGCTGTCGCTCTGCGACGCGTCATCGCCAGGGCCCTGGGGGCAGCTCTTCCGAGGCACGGTGGTTCGTGGCACACGCTGACGGCTCTCAAACCGGCTTTCACGTAAGGCTGAATCACAGATCGGCTGGGGTTGGAAGGGACCTCAAAGGTCACCTAGTCCAGCCCGCTGCCGTGGGCCACCCGCTAGGTCAGGCTGCCCGGGGCCCCGTCCAACCCGGCCTGGAACACCTCCAGGGAGGGGGCATCCACAGCCTCGCTGCGCAGCCTGGGCCAGCGCCCCACCGCCCTCACAGTAAAGAATTTCCTCCTAACGTCTGACCTACACCTCCCCTCTTTCAGTTTAAAACCATTCCCCCTCGTCCTATCGCTATCTGCCCGTGTAAAAAAGTCGCGCCCCCTCCGGGTTATAGGCGCCCTTTAATGCTCCGCTTCTGTTGTGTTAAGCATGGCTGGACCTGTGATGACAGTGAAAATTAGTCGTGTCTGATCGGGAGTTTTCCTCTCCTCTCCTCAAAGTGGGGCTGGAGTCTACAAAAAAGTTGGTGGCCCGCTCCTCCCTGCTTCAGCCACCGTAGCTGGCGTGCCAGACAGGCTCTGCTGGGCACGAGGGCCTGGTCCCCTGCCGCTGCCTCTCTTGTTCGTGTTTGCAGCATGGAGTGCATTTGCTGGCAGTCCTGGCTCGCAAGGCTTGGTGCCTCCTCCCGAACAGCATGTTGTCCTGTTTGCTGGTGCGCTCCAGCAGCAAAGGGGAACCACGCTGACCAATTCTCCCCAAGGGCTGGCCTCAGCCCCGCTCTGGTGCGGTCGTGTGTCCAGCAGCAGAGATCACACACAAAGGCGCCTTTTCTCTGATGCAGGGTAGGCTCCCGGAAAAAAAAAGGGGAAAATATCGTATGAGTTTTGGAGGTTCTCTGGGGACAGGACAGATAGATTGAGCGCAGAACAACAGCCACATTGATAAATCCCTGCTTCCTGACGCTGGTTGGGGAACGAGGGACCTCTGCAGTGGCAATGCTGCAGAGCGGCAGGGGCTGGAGGTGGCAGCTGGGCCAATTCGGCCCAGAGATGTCCCGTGGGTCACGCAGGCACGAGACAAGCCTGCGGAGGTTCAGCCTGACGATGCTTTCCTCTTAGCAAAATGTCCATCGTCTTTCTGCCATGTCCCCCTCCCAAGGGCCGCGCCTCTTGCCAAGTGCTAATAGTGTGGTTAATTGCTGGGGGCAGGGTGTCGACGGCCAACACTGGGGAGGGGGCAGTGTGCAGAGGGAGGGGTGCCCCTGCTGTGGGAACAGGGTACGGCTCTGAGCTGGTAAAAGCAGGGTGCTGACTGGGAAATGTCTTTTAACTGGGCTGCTAAAAATCTTTCCCATTCTTCCCATCAGCAAAAGGGAATCTGGGGCACCGCTGTTGCGGACACTCTTTTGTTTTGCTCTGGCGCACGGATAGTGGCAGGAGCTGCTCGTGGACCACCCCCCACGCAGGAATGTACTGACTCAAAAAGTGAGTGAGCCGGGGTGTCCCCTCTGACCCCTGAACAACTCAGGCCCTTCTGCAGGGCTCTGTGGGGACAGCTCAGCCCCACAGCATGTTGCCCAGAAAACCTGTGAGCAGAGGCTTGAGCCAGGGGCTGAGACTCTGTGGCTCTGAGGACGGTGGCTCGCGACCGGGCTTGCTGCTGGCACAGCCGGCTCTCGCAAAGTGCTGCGGCGGTGAAGCCGTTCCTGCCGCGGGCATTCGCGGGGAGGCCTGAAGCCAGCTGCTGTGGAGTGCTCATACACTGGGGAGCGTCTGCTTTTCCTCTCTGCTGGCTGATAAGCACAAAGTGTATGAAGAGGAGCAGCAAAGATGGACTTGCCCAGTCTCCACCTCTGATACAGAAACATGGGCAAGGCACAGTTCGTAGGTTGCGAGAATAGCTCTTGCTAGGTTAACCTAAAGATGTTTTACACACAGATGTAGCAGTGAGCAGGAGTGATAATGGCAGCGGAGTAGATAGATTGCTACTATCTGGGTTACGAAAGGGCTTTTATTTAATTATGCTCAATTCGCTTCCTCTGCCTCTGGATTCCTGCACTGCCGGCGCAGGGCTCGCCAGTGCCTCCCGCCCGGAGGCAGCAGCAGGCAGCGAGGCGGCGGGTGCCTGCGCCCCAGGGACCTGCCCTGACGCTGCCCTGAGGTAGTCGGAGCAGCCTCGCGCCCAAGCTCGGTGCAGCGCTGCCCTAGGACCCCTCACGCGCCAGCCAGCTTCCCGGGGGGCTGCGGGGGGGGTGAAGCCCCGCGCCCCTCCCAGCTGGCTTGGCTCAAGCCCCGCGCTGATTTTATTGCAGCTGCGGCACCTGGGAGAGCTGGCACGCGCTCCGCTGCCTTCTATTTTTAAGACTTCCCTTTGAGCGTGTGCATGGGGTAGCTGCTGTCCCTGCAGATCTCAGCAGGCTGATGGCGGGGATGCTGCTGCCTGCCCTGCTGCGAGACGGAGACATGCAGAAGAGTCATGGATCCCGGGACAGCCAGGACCATGAAGGTCCTCCCAGCTACACCACCCAGACCAGAAGGCTTCATACTGGGGTTTCCCCTTGCTGCGGCATCTGCCCCCGAGGAGACTGTGGACGGGAGACGGGAGGAGGTCCGTTCAGGGTGCCCCTGCGTAGCCAGGGAGGCAGCGGCCCCGCTGAGGCCCCTGGTGCTGCATCGGCCGCTGGCAGCTCACAGACCCGGTGGGGGAGTGGGGACACAGTGCTGGTGCCCCCGAGTGCCTCCCCCCAGTGACGGCAGGCAGGGCCACGTCCAGGCTCAAGGCGCAGACTGAGGACCAGGAAAGTCCGGGTGGCTGGCCGGGAGGCCCCCGGGCTCGCTGCCCGCCTCACTGGCAGCTGTAGTCGAGGCCCCGTTGGATGAGCCCTGGTTTTGCTGCCCCAGGCTGGAGGACTGGTGCTGGGCCCCAGCCGGGGGTCTCTCCCGTGGGCGCAGGCTTTGGTCAGGGAGTGGGGGCAGAGGAGAGCAGGCACCAGCTGTTTGTTCTTGCCAAACTTCCCGTTTCCGCTGTTTTTGGCCATCCCTGCGGTCTGAAGCCAGATCATGGCTTTCAAAGGTGCTGGTTGTGCTTCTCTAGTAGCACGCTTCAGCTCTGACTCACTTCCTTTCCCACCAGGGCTCCTCGCTGGCAAAAGCTGAAGGAGGTCCCCCTGCGAGCGCCCATCCAGGAGGCCGGCGGAGCAGCTACTGGCGCGCTTTGGTCTGTTTCCTTCCGCACGAGCAGTTTCAGTAACTTGCCAGGTCACAGACACACCGGCTGAGGTTCAGGATATGCCTGTGCTCCCCGAAGCCCCGTTCCCCACCCACAGGCTTCTTAGGAGGAGCAAGCCAACACTAATCAGCACTCCTGTTTGTTTCCATTTATTGTTGGCTTTGAGCTTGTGGGCTCTCACCCAGGAGGTTTGATATTTTTGTCTGGAGGATCTGGAAACCCTGAGAATTTTGGACAGCGCAGGTAGTTGTCACAACATACAGGTAATCCACCCCTGCCCTTTCAGAGAAGGAGGATGTGGGGAGGGCTGAAGTTTCTCACCAAGGAAGCGTCTAACACATGCTTGAAGCTCTGGCTAAGGATGCATTAATTAATACTCGGGGCCTCCTGCCGAGCAGCCCTCCTCCAGCCAGGCACAGGGAGGTGGAATGACATCCCCGAGGTCACCGACGGCACGGGTGGCAGGTCTGGGACGGGACTCTTGAGCCCTCTGGGCCGCTGGCAGGAAGCTGGGCTGCTCCTGCAGCAGCGTGAACGGGGGCACGGGTGCCAAAGGGCCTCGCAGCGCACCCACTGCCGGGCGCCGGGTGCTCCTCCTCCGAGGTGGGCACGGGCTGCCCCGATGTTGGTGCTGGGAGTCTCCTGCTACGTCCCTCTGGCGTGGCAAAAGGCAGGGTCCCCGCTCCCCCAGGGAGTCGCACCAGTCTCCAGCCACTGCCCAAAGTCTCTTTGAGAGGTGGGAGAGATTTTGAAGCACCCGCCAGCCCCCAGAGCGTCCCCTCTGCCCTGCGAGCCGCAGGCGGCGGGGGCAAAGCGCAGTTTTTGTCATGCTCAGAAAAAAATCATATGAAGCCTGGTTGCTTTTCCACCTTGATTTACTATCAGCTTTGACAAGCTCTGTCTCTTGGCTCCTCCGATACTGCCAGCCATGTCTAATGCTGTTGATTTGATAATATATCTAATCTGGCTTTCTTGAAAACGCCCTGTATCTCAGCGCTGCTGTTCTCCTACTTGAACCATCTTCCTTCCTTGCCTTCTTTCTCGCTTTCCCAGCTGGGGCCAATCTGTCCGGGAAATAGTCCAATTTGCTTCCATCTGATGGGAGCGGATCCCAGCTCAGTTCCCTTCATCTACACCGGAGTCGAAATCAGCCTAGGTCATTATTTTGAAAGCCTTCGTCTTCCTCCTCTGCGTTTTTGCTGCTGCTTTTCTCCCTCAGCGGAGGCACTGGTGAAAATACCTCTGATCACCTCTTCCTTCAGGGTCTTCGCAGAGCAACCACCACCCACCCGGCATGACACGGACCTTTGAGGTCCGGACAAGATATTCCCCACTTTTTAGACCCTCCTGTGGTCTGAGGAGGAGCACCAGCATCCCGTGTTAGACACAATCTAAACTAGCGGTTCTGGGCCAGGCCTAAATCTCTCTGCAGAAGTCCCCTGAGGGCCAGGGGCACCTGACGCGCGCAGAGCCCCCCCAGCCCGGCACGCGGCACCCTCCGGCACGCGCCTCCCACGGCTGCCGGTCACCACGTGGGAAGGCCAGGGTCTCCGTTACAAGGCGGCGTATTGCTAAAGGGCCTCGTGGCCCCTCTCGCTCCGTCAGCACTCGCTGGACCGGGCAAGGAAGGGCTTGTCGGAGCTCGCTGTCATCCTGGGTGCAGGTTTGGTGTCAGGCACCGACAGGCCTTAACGGCCCCGAGCAGCCCCACCTGCGGCCTCTGCCCACACCCCTGGCCAGGGCCCAGGAGCTCATTTAAGCCCAGGACTGGGGCCTCAGGTCTGGCCTGGGCTGTGCTGTAGGTGCTGCTCCCCAGCCCTGCTGCCGGCCTTGCCTTTGGGACGGACCGCGGGTGCCGCGTCTCCTGGCTGGGCCCACTGATGGCACGTCACAGCTTTCCCCAGGCTTGTCTTTAGCCCTGTCTCCTGGATGGGCTTTGGACCTATGCCGTAGCCTTGCCTCTGGCCCTGCCGTCTTTTGCTCCTGAGGGGGTTCCCCGGACGGACCCTGGACCTGGTGCACTGCTTGCCTTGCGTCGGGCTGTCGATGGACCCTGCCACCAGCACCTGCCTCGGCCCACGGTGGCCAGACCCCACCGGGCTCAGCATGGGGAGAAAGACTCGCTGTTTCTGCACCGCCGGCATCCTTCTGCTTTTCCTGGTGCTCAGCCGGGGTTGCGATTGCTTGGCTCAGCCCCCCGGGACCGTGACTTAAGTGGAGCCATTAACTCGGCCAGTGCCATGTATCCAGGGTCTCTGGGTGCAGCGTGAGCACGTTACTTACGTAGTATTGCCTGAGCCGAAACGCTGCGGCTTCAGCCAGCCTTTGCAAAAGAGGGTGTCGCTTCAGACTGAAGTAGATGCCACCTCTGCTGTAAGAGACCCCGCAGGAGAGGGTGAGGCAGCGGGGTTGTGTCGGGACCCAGGAGATGCAGCCAGCCCGAGGCGCAGAGTTTCCGCAGCGGCCCTCTGACTGTCAGCACAGCGAAAGCGGGTGCCGCGGTGCTCTGGTTGCCTGGGGCAAGGAGACCGCGGTGGTGGAGTCCCCCAGACGGAATCATTGCAGGTGTTGGAACCGCGCGTGGAGCTTCACCCAGAGCTTGCCCTTGTTCAACACAGATGCCCGCTGCTATGAGACCTGGGTCTGTCCTGCTGCTGCTCGGTCATCTGCCGGAGGTGGGGGCTGCGTGCACAGACCCGCAGACAAACGGTTGAATCTGTTGGCCCCAAGAAGCGTCGTGAGGAGAAATCAAGGGAAACTCCCTGCACCCAGCTCTGAAACACAGCTGCACGGAGAGGCCTGTTGAGGAGCGCAGAGCAAGGCTGTGGGGGCCCAAGGGCAGGCTGTGGAAGAGCGGGATGCCTCCCACCGAGCTGCTGGGAATTACAGGTGAGTGATGTGTAAATACATGAGAAGCTGCCAGGACATCCTTCTCTTGCTGGGTGGATCTTCAAGCGTTACCACCACGGTAATGCTGGCCAGCCGTGTCTCTGCCGTCCCGGGGAACGGAAACGGGTAAAGCCTCTGGGGAAGTGCTCCCAGTTTGTGTGACTCGGGGTTTCCAGAGCGTTGCTGGTCACCGTGAGGTGGCACAGGAGGTCCCGCTGACACAGCTGGGGGTGGCCCTTGTGCAGGTCCCTGGGATCGGAGCTGTGCCCCTGAAAGCCGGTACAACCCTCATCTGAGGGTCGTCTGGGGAACAAGGCTTCCAGCAGCCTCATCTAGGCACAGGAGGGAAAGTGGGGAGGCCAGGTTGGCCCCTGCTTTGGGGCACCGAGTTTAGAGTGATCTTAGCAGGGTGCGTAAATCCGTGCTTGTGAAAATAATGAATTGGCCGTGTAGCTGGTTAGACATTACGGGTAACTAACTGCGTGTCCCTTTGGCCTGCAGTCAAAAGTGCTTTAAGCTTGTAAGCAAATGAATGCAAACCTGTAGCAAAGCCTAGCCCTCCTAAAGGAGGGGAGGTAACAGCAGAAAGTGGGGTGAGAAGGATGTAACGCGCTCATCTGTGTGCGGGCTGACATGTTCTCGTCACGCGCAAGGGGTCCCTGCGCTTCGGCTGCTGCGCTGCCTGCAGAGGACAGGCTGGCACGTCTGAAATGGTCACTAAGCTTTTCTAACTTGATAGTGGCGAAAAGAGAATCGCTGCTGAATTGTTTAGTTTATGGATCCACCAAGTTAATTAACCATGATTGATAAGCCACTGCCAGAATGAACCACACTGCAGGCTTATCTGTATAACCCCTGTTTGTGTGGACTGATAGGAGAGCCAAAAAAAAAAAAAAAAAAAAAAAAAAGAACAAAAGAAAAATCCAGACAAAAATATAAGGCTGAAGATGCATGGTGATGTCTTGGAAATTTAATTTAGCAGGGAAAATATCCCTTTTAAAACCACATTATTAACTGCTGTCAAGTGACAGCCATTTGGCCTTCACGTGCGGTAGATGAATTCAGCCAAGTTGTATCAGACCTCTCTTGAAAGCACGGTGTATGCTGCTAACCGGGCTTCTTCCCTGGCGCCCTGGATGCATAAAATCTGCATGATTGCTTTGCGATGAGGCTTGTCAACAGAGACTGCAGCTGGGTTATGAATCACTTTAATTTGTCATGTGAGCTGGTTTCACACCAATATTTCTGGAGGGAAAATGCTGGAAAGTTGGGGGAGGGAGGAGAGAGGATGTCAGACGCAACTCCCCCCTGCCCCCGTTCTTGATGGAAATGTTTCTCCCTCTCCACCAGCTAATGACTAGTCCTAATTTAATAGAATGGAGTGAAGTGGCCAACATAAAATGTATGTGTTTTGTTTTCACATCTGAGTCTAACATGGCCACAAGTCATAGTCTGGAATGATTGGGGGTGTTATCAGTCACGCAATCTGACATTTTGCCAAAAGGTCTCTTTTGTCTCTTCTCTGAAGTGTGAAAACAAGGGATGCTATTTCTTGTGTTCCGCAAAGAAGAATGCGGGTTGCAGAGTCTTAAGGAGCCATTAGATGAAGGAAAGAAAAATCAAGACCTCTTCCTTCGAATAATCACAGAAATACTGGACCTCTAGGGACACTTAATGGAAAACATTTTAGGAAGCACCTGAAAAACTGCCCTGGAAATTTCCCAGCCCAGCTGGGAATTGTCTCCTGCATCCTTTACTGGGATAATCTTGAGAAAAATCAAAGAATCAGATCATAATTTGGTATTTTTCTTTTTTTGTATTTATTTATTCAGTTGCCATTAATAACAGTAAAAATGAAACTACCCACCCCGGACTCCCGAGTTCCCTTGACACTTGGTTAAAGTACACAATTACGCAAAATAGGCAGACTCTCACTGCGTGTTATCCCAAGCAGCAGAAGCATAAACCAAACACGAGCACCTCCACAGAGACAAATTACTCACCCATCAAAAGAATTACTCACTGTGGACAAGTAGATTTTTACAAGGCTGATTTTTAGGAGTGAAGATGAATGTTACAGCTGGTAAGAATTCATTAGTGAATGAATCTGCAGCAAAGGAAAAGATAAAGAGGCAGAGATTTGTTTTTCCTAAGTGGAAAGGGTCATATGCTGTGCCGCGCGAAAATGAAATGCCCTATTCTCTTCCTTTCCCAAATCAGGAAGGTGTTCGATTGCGTGTTTAGCTTTACGCTCACAATTGGCCCTCCTGAAACTAAGAGTTATTTGTTTTCTTCCATAGAGTTGCATTGTTAGACATCTTGCAAAGACAACCGCTCCCTATGAGAGGGGCAATGGATGCAAAGGTATAATACACATGCCTTTTTCTAACACTCTCCCTCAGCGTGCTGTCATTTCTCTCCCGGGACCTAGGGAGACAGGGATCTGTATGGCCACCTTGCAGTCTGGCCGGTTTGTGGCTCTGCTGGCATTTGCCAACATCAGGGCTGATTAACTTGCTGTTGAAAACCACCCCCTCCTGGTCCTGAGCAGCCAGGCCAGCCCTTCAGCTCTTCCCCACAAATTGCTCATCTGGCCTTGCAACAAGCAGCTCCCCGCAGCAGCCTTACTGCAGTGCTGGTAAACAACATACGTGGGGATGGGCTGGTGAAGCTGCCGTCAAGGCAGTTGCTGCTTTCCAATTCCGGCTCCCGCACGGTGCGCAGACCTGCTGCGACAGCAAGCGGAGCCCACCTGTTGGCAGCGTGAACGCAGAGGCTAAAATTCAGCGTATGCGCCTGCGTGGTGACTGCAGAGTACCGCAGAGCCCCTGCGGATGGGGATGATCGGATACTGCAGCAGCAGAGCACACCGGGGCATCTGGCTGCGTACCTCATGCTGAAGGCTATTTTGGGGCTAGCGGGCAGTATTCACAATGTCTGTGTCTAGCACCTTTACCGAGTGCTACAAAGAGGTAATAACGCTAACCAAGGCTGCGCTGGGACCGGCTTCCTCGGTGGCTTGGCATTTCCTAAATCCATTCGTTCCTCAGTTGCTTCTTCTGACGCGTCCCTGCCCCCTCCCTCCGCAGGCTGTGTCCGTGGAGGGTACGCGCACGTGAAAGGAGGGAAGAATTGGCCCCTTAGGGAGGAAGTAGACATTGGGCTTTTTTTTGTCCGATTCTGGAACACAAAGCTCCAGCCAGGAGCTGTTCTGATTAGGTCTCAGTGTGAAACAGATGCAAAGTTTCATGCAACAAGTAAAGTGGCATAGGGAAACTGATGTATTTTTACATGCTGTCTTTCCCCATCTCTTGCATGGGATCAGGGCTGTCAGATCTGACGCTGATGAAGTGTGAGACCCCAGCACAAAACCAAACGTTTTGGCCACCAGTTTCTTAATGGTCATCTAGGAGCTGGAGTGCAGTGTTGCTTTGAAATACAGGCCACAAACAAGCTCTTCCCATTTTGTTACACCCCTGCCCCCCCAGTTTCTAGCTCAGGAAGAGTGAAAGAAAACCAGGTTTGCTGATAGTGCCAGATCTGGAGGCAAGAGGTAGGTTTACATTCAACACCTTGCATGAACGTCCAGCTGCAAGAGTTTCCAAGCAAGGCAAAAGCTAGCGCGTGAAAGAAGCTGGACAATTACACTCATTTGTCTGCCTTGTTTTCACTGAAATAATTGAGGCAAGGCCAACTGTGTTACTTGGATTCTCTAAGGTATAATTTAGGCATGAGATGTTTACAATCAACTCTCATTTGCATCAGCCGGGAGGAAAACATGGGATCTGTTGGATATTTCAACTGGCGGGTTAATTACTAGTTTAACCACTAATATTTATTCAACCTTCTGCATCTGAACAGCCACGGGCCAGATCCTGCCACTCTTGCTGCAGTGCTTACTCCGCAGGTTTCATGCGAGAGAGGGGTGCAGGACAGGGCCCTGCGAGCGTGGTTCTAGTTTTGCTAAGCAGAACTGGTGCCAGAGGTGGGTGACTAACTGAAAGCCCTAGAAATGTTAGATCTGCTGGGAACAACACGCGCTTCCTTTTTGCAGTCCCAGGAATGAGCTTGAACAACGGTACTGTTTACTATGGGCCACGCTCTGTCGTCCCTGCTAGTGATGACTATTGAACTGCCTAGCAAAGAGCTTGATAGAATCAATGGGACCATTTGTGAGATGGGAAACCTCTCTGTGCGTGCAAGGAGCTCAGGGACTGGCCCCCAGACTCTTTTGTGAGCGCTGCACAGAGAAGTCTAAACACTGCTAAGCAAGGCTAAAATGAGCAAGGCAACTGATCGACAGTTTTGATTGAAACCAGAAGTAAGTTTTGCTGGTTTTTTTTTTAAACCCAGGCTTAAATAGACATCACTTAGAAGAAGAACACCGATCAAAAGATAATCCCAGTGCACGAGAGGACCCTGAAGGTGAAAAGTACCCTTAAGTAGGTTAAAGGAGCCTGCCCTCCTATGACAAGCTGTTCTCTGTGCGAGAGGACAGAGAGCACCAAGAGGGAGATAAGAAGATTACAAGGTCAGATTCCAGGTTACGGAAACCTCGGTGGCTCGCTCCGGTGGCTTGCTCCGTCTGGGGCACCTCTGCGTGGGCTGCAGGCGAGAGCCTAATGAGTGCCAGCTGTGATGGTTTTGGTTCTACTCGCAGCTCTCCTCCGGGAACTGACCCAAACCTGTCAACTAACTCCTATATGCCAGCGGCTCTCCGGGTGGGAACAAATTTTGGGTATTTAGCCGCCTGGCCTGAAAGGGCTCGCTGGCCGGGAGGAGAAGGGCCCCGTATTTCATGACACGTCCTGAAGGCACCTAGTGAAATGCGTGTTTTCCCACCGTGACCCCTGACAGACCCTTGGTGGCCTCCCCCGGCTGGCGGGGCCGGCCGAGGCACTCGCCGGGGAGGAGGGAAACAACACGGGGCTCAGGCCCAAGCGCTTGGGGCTGGGTGGCCCTGCGGAGCGGGAGGGAGACAAAACCGGGTCCTGCCCCAGATAGGTGTTTCGCTGCTGATGGCAGGAGGTGGAAATCCCAGGTTCAGGTGTGGGAGAACACAAAAGCTGAGGGAGCCCAAATCTGACCCAACGCTGGGAGTGAACTGGGTTTGTCTCTGTCCGGCCCCCGGTGAACAAATCCTCCCGACGCACGCCTCGTCTCGAGAGGCAGAGGAGGTCAGCGCCCAGGCTGTCACCTTCAGCGCAGAGCCAGCGCCTGCAGCTTGTTAGTCGTCATTCTTATTAAAGCTCGTTATTGCTCTCTCTCCAGACGAGTGCCATGAAGCGAAGGGTTGCTGCCGTTTCCCCAGCCTTTCCAGGGCCAGGCAGGCCATTTAATTCAACAGAACTGGTGCTCTGCGCCCTGTGTAAGCGACTCCATCACTTACAATGAGCTCGGGTCAGATGGCGGTGTTAGGTGTACGACTCCTTCCACCCTTCTGGGGCAGAAGACGCTGAGAAAAGGGAGACCCCTGCAATACACTGCACGCCTACGTACAATGCGATACGTGGATGTGAAAACAGCAAAAAGACTACTGCTTAGATAGAAAGAAGGGAGGGCTGACATTCAAGCGATAAAAGTACCCCAGGCTTTAACTGTATGGTGTTTACATTTTAAGACAGAGTGAGTGTTGAAAGGTCATTTTAACTATTTAGGCTGTCTGATTACCTTTTCTTTTGCGCTTTCCTCAGCTGTGTCAGCAGGTTGCTCCATCTCTCTCTGCTTTGCCACTACTTCTGCTCAGTTTCAGGGTCACGTTCACTGGTGGGTGAAGCACTTTGGGTGCCCGTTCTGCTGGGTTATCCAGATAGTCCAAAGAAAAAGCTGGTTTCACTTGTACAAAGGTTCACGTGAATGTTCCCATTGGTACGCAGTTTTGTAACACTGCATATTTTACATCACTGATTTTGTGTTCAGACACACATATACGTGCACAGAAACATGCAGCTTGTACATAGACAGTATCTTTGCAGGCTGAACTGAAACTGCCTGATGGCTCTGCTTTTCTGCTACAACATTCAAAATGCTACAACTAGGTCCAGTATAGGCCTGGCTGACATTTTAAATGTGTATGTGCACACGTGTCTGGTTTTATACATGTATGTATATGTGTGTGACTTTTAACTTTTGGCTTATCTCTAAGATTAATGAATGTGTTGACTGCCCATAAGAAATGCGTAAACCTTTAAGACTGTTGGGGTCACCAGGGAAATGTCAAGAACGAGATCACACTGTTTACAATATGTCCAAAAATATACAACACCAGACAACACCCCACAAGTGACTTTATAATGAGACAGCTATTAGAGGCAATGTAAAACACATGCTGCCGGATGCCGCACGGCAAAGATCTGTCTGGAAACTGCAGATAGCAGGCCACTGCAAGACACAGGTGTGAAAACATTTCAGGTTTCCTAGTGAAAAGCAGTGGGCACATACATTTGTAACTAACTCTCGCTAATGAGTTACTTGGAGAGGCTGATCCTGCACCTCTATTTAATGAGTTACTTGGAGAGGCTGATCCTGCACCTCTGTTCAAATGCCGGGACACGGCACAAGAGCTGCAGGACCTGATCAGCCCGCGTGGAGTGCAGCGAGGTCAAGGAGGGTCTTCCCGCCATGGCCGAGTACTGCCTTGCCTTTACTGGAAGTGGGCAGTGACGGTGGGCAGGGTTGGGGTGCAGGTGGGGTGCAGGGGAAGGGCTTGGGGCTGGCCGCAGGTGGGTGGCTGGCAGGGACCTCTGGGCTGGAGTTCAAGCAGGGACAGTGCTGGGGGTAAAGGTTAGGGTGCTGGAGGACAGGACTAATGGGCCAGGGCTGGGTAAATGCCAGGAGGGTCCCTGGTGGTAGTACCCAGGTGCTGGTACCCAGCTTGGTTTACTGCCGGGTGCAGTAGTTACTGCTTGGGTAGGTTTTGGAGATGACGCAGAAGGTACGAGAGGGCACGCAGGGCTGTGTTTGGCAAGGGCTAGGTGCCTGGCCAAGGGTCGTAGCAATGACAGGTGAAGAAGCCTGGGCTGACCTTGGCAGAAGCCCATGAATTCGCACGGGCCCTGGGTCCGGCAGCGTCGGCGGAGCTGGTTCAGGGCAGGTGGTGGCCGTGGCTGCTCGGCTGGGATTAGGACGGGGCCTGTCGGAGGGAACTGAGCTGGGAGGTGCCATCTGGGGTATACGGAGGTTTACCAGTGACAGGCTCTGCAAAGCCGAGGGCACATCTGGAGCTGGTCTGGGGTCTGCTCTGTTCAGCCAGGTTCAGCGTCAGAGCTGCTTAGAGCTGGACACACCAAATACATGAGCCAGCAGTGTGCCCAGGTGGCCAAGAAGGCCAATGGCATCCTGGCCTGTATCAGGACTAGTGTAGCCAGCAGGACCCCGGAAGTGATTTTACCCCTGTACTCGGCCCTGGTGAGGCCGCACCTCGAGTACCGTGTTCAGGTTTGGGCCCCCCACCACAAGGAGGACACGGAGGTGCTGGAGCGCGTCCAGAGACGGGCAGCGAGGCCGGCGAGGGGTCTGGAGCACGAGCCCTGTGGGGAGCGGCCGAGGGAGCTGGGGGTGTTCAGCCTGGGGAAAAGGAGGCTGAGGGGAGACCTGATCGCTCTCTGCAGCTCCCTGAGGGGAGGTTGCAGCGAGGTGGGGGTCGGTCTCTTCTCCCAAGTAGCAAGCGATAGGACAAGAGGAAACGGCCTCAAGTTGCTCCAGGGGAGGTTTAGATTGGATATT
>JAVKLA010000036.1:24513799-24602169 GCA_034782735.1 Sagittarius serpentarius | reverse complement strand
CCCCCCCCGCTCCGCTCTCTCCGTGCCCCGTGCCGGTCCGCTTTCGCGCGGGAGCCGTTTCGCGCCGTCAAAGCCGGTTGGGTCCCGGCTGCTTCCCGCTGCAGCCGAAGCGTGCGGCGGGGCTGGTACCGAGCAGAGAAGGTGCGTGTGTGTGTTGGGGGGGGTGGGGGGACGGGACCCCCCGTCTTCCCGCGCTGCCGGGGGACGGGCACACGCGGGCTGCCTTGTTCCCTTGCGTTCGGGGTAAAAGTTTGCCAGTGTCCCAGTTGGTGGCCGTAAATGTTAGCGCCGGATAAAGACGCCTGTTTTCCCTTTCACTAAAGACATGCGATGCTTGGGGGAAAAGAAAGAAAGAGAGAGAGAAGGGCTGCTTTAGCACTGCATTTTCCCCTTCCTCTGGGGAAAGATGCATAACTCAGCTCCATCAAAGATCGTAAAAACATCTGTTTGATTGCAAAGGCAAGATAGAGTGTTTGGGCTTGGGCTTCCCTGTGCAATGCCAGTGGCAAAGAGAGAAAGGTTTCCCTTGGTAACCGCAGTGTTTAGTGTGGCATCTCCACGCTGTGTTAAAATACGTAGTCTTAATGCACTGGTTCATAGACCTACTCTAGCAAAGTTGAACAGTTTTTCCCTGGTGGCAGAGTACCAGCTGCCTGACAGCCAGGAAATCTGGTAGTTGTCCTGGCTTTTGAGTTAATTCCACAAAGACTCGGTGCGTTAAACACTGGGAGCCCAGTCCTGAAGCCTTGGCATGGTCACGGCTCTCAGAGGAGTCACTGGGAGTCAGGAATCCCATTTACAGGGCGGGAAGGCACCCGCGGGTCTTGTTGGCTGTGGCTGAAGCTCAGCATCCTGGCGAATCACCCCCTCGGCCCCTGGCAGGATTGAACTGTCTCTGCCAGGTGGGTCAAGAGGCGGCATTGCGGCTGGGACTTCTGGAGGGTGCTTGGGGGGTTAACAGCCTAGTCGTAACTGGCAGTCAGTGGCAGAAAGACACCCGCTTCCCTTGAGCTTCCTCAGGACTGTTGGGAAGACACTGTTTTTTTTCTAACTTCTGTTCAGTAAAGAAAATAACCGTGACTAACACCGGTCTATTAATGTTGAAAATGTCAAGTGCTATATCCAGTAAGGAAGTATTTAGGCAGCTAATTCCCTAGTCGCTCCAGGGAGACTCAGTGCAGAAATGAGATTTCACTCCATCTTTGGGTCTGGCCCATAATGCTGTTCCGCTGTAAAGCGTGCTCCTGGTAGCAGTCCTTCTCTCCGAGCGCTCCCCGGGCAGGCGAGGAAGGCGACGAGCAGCCTGTGTTGGCAGCTGGTGCCACAAAGGCGGTCTGTGAAGGACGGCTGTGTTCTTGAAGGGGTGAGCGACAGGGGAGGTGAGGTTCAGAGGAGCAAGCTAGAAATGACTGAGCCTCGCCAACCCTGCAGAAGTCGGTAGAAACCCTCCACGTTTACCATTGTGGCGAGAAAATTTCTCTACGTGGAGACAGCAGTATGGCTGGTGGTTATATAGGGTGGACGAGGAAAACGGGGTTCTAGTCCTGACTGACGCTGCTGCTGTGCCACTGACCTTGCACCAGCCATTTAACCCTAGGCGCCTCAGCTTCCTGATTTGCCGCATGCTCCTGTATTTATTACTGTTATTCAGAAACCTAACTCGCATGTAGTGTAAGATTGCATTTGTAAAGCAGCTTTGAGATCCTTTGATGTGAAGTACAGCAGGATGTAAATGAAGCATACCATTAATTTTCGTTCATGCCTAATATTTCTACGCTTCCCATTTATTTGAAGCGTATTCCTCTAAAACCGCTGACCAAGCCTGCTGGGAAGCCTTCCTACCACTCAGAAGGAGAGCCTTTCATTTTTTTTTGCCTTTTACTTAATCATTAGAATTGCCAACAAGTTAACAAGCTGTTTTCGTTTCCAAGTCCCAGAGTGGCAGTGTCAAGAGAAGAGTTGTAATACCGTGTTTCTTTGTGCTGCAAAAACCTAACATCAATTTCCACCTTCAAGACAATGAAATACTCAAATACATTTTTTGTCCCAGCCCTGGGAACGCAGCAGGAAAATGTATTAAAGCGGCAGCTGGTTCGGCGGAGCAGATCAGCATCTAGCTGCCTTCCCATTATGAGCTCTACTTCTCCACCCGTTAGTGGGTTTCCAGATTTTCTTTTGCCTATGCATCACTGATAGGTGCTCCGGTATTATCAAAATTGTGGTTCATTAGTTCTTCCTGTGGACTAGGTGGTTGGGTTTTAAGCTCCTTCTGGAAGGAAAAATAAAAACTTAATGATGGCCTGATTCATTCCGAGCGCGCGTTCGGCTGAAGTAGTCGGTTGTTACAAACACGGAGCACGGGCTGTTAGGCGTAATGCGGTGTGAAAGGAAAATCATTGCCCCCTTGTGTGCTCTTCTGTCTAATTGAATGCTCCTCTCCTGCAGCATTCGGCTGTGACTCAGCCAGGGAGCTGCAGCACTCGGCCTCCTGCGATGGGTTTCAGGAACGGGCCCTCGGCACGCCGGCTGTCCCTGGCTGTCCCCACGGCCCCTCGCCCGTGAGGGGCCAGGCTTGTTACCTCTCAGCATCGTGAGGAGAGGTCCGGCAGGAGGCCGGCGCTGAACAGAGGGGCTTCGTCCCTGTGCAGGGGAGCGCTCTCGAGCAGTTGTGGCGGCAGCCGCTTCTTCGGCTCCCGCTGTGACCGCCTGGGACCGGGCACACAGGGAGGGGGCTGCGGAGGCTGGATAGGGCAGGAGGACCTGGGGACAGCGCGTCTCCACCGGCTGGCCCGGGTGGCCGGTTAACCTGCGTCCCCACTGCTGGGCGAGGGGAGTCGCCAGCTCGGCCTGTTGCTTTGGTGGAAGTGCTAACTTGCAATTAATTAAGCGCATGCTTAACGGCTTTGTGAGACATGGAGAAAATGTGCAGAGGAGGACGGTCTGGGTCAGGAGTGGAGACTGGTTGGTTGTTCTCGGTGAGTGCCACTGAAAAGTCATTTACTGAGGAGGTGAATTTGCAGCAGCAGCTTAGGGGAAGGAGGATGTATTAGGGAAGGATTTAGTTTGATTGGGTTCTTGTACCACGAGTGAGTGGGTGAGCTCTAGGATTGCTTTCCCTCAACAGAAATAGCTTTTTATAATGAATTTAGTGTCAAATACTGGGCTGTCTTTATAAGGCATGCAGTTAAAATGAAGTACTCACATGGAGTACCACTGCTGTGGTTTGCCCACTCGGAGCCCGGGTGGAATTTGGGCCCGACCTCCCAGGAGAAGAGCGTGAGCTCTCTGTAGCAGACTGCCCCTTAACGTCATTTGCAGCAACGCGCTGACAGAGCTTATCAAATCCCGAGGACACTGAGTGGGTTTACTTCATATTTGAACTATTCTTCCCCAGCAGGATTGTGGCCCAGTAGGTTTGAAGGTCACGCCGGCTGCGTGGCTGGAGCGCGGCACAGCTGCGGCACGCCGGAGCCCTTGCGAAAGCAGAGCAGGCAAGACCCTGTCCCCGGCTTCCCACTGGCCCGCGAGGAGCGGCGGGGGGGTGTCTCAGCACCTTCCTCCTCAGTGCCACTGAAAACAAAGATACGGCCGCTCCTGCGGCGCGGGCGGCCGTGCTGCATCACCGCCACCTCTCAGCAGACTGAAGCCCCTACGGCACCCTCTCGCCGCCGCCCCGTCTCTCAGTCTGACGTTTGGGGCAGGGGGGACACGACCGGGCACCTTTGTGCTGCTCCAGCTGGCAGCAGCTGCCTTTTTGGGCAGGGAAATGAGGACGGCTACCGGGCGGTCCCAGCCCCGCTCTCCCGGCCGCGGCTGCAGCAGAAGGGCAAGCGAATGTGGATTTCCGGGCATCTCTACGAACCTTCCTGCTCTGGGTGTCCAGGCGGTGGCTGACGGGGGGGTCTGAGTTTAACACAAAATAAAACGCACGACGTGACGAACAAGCACGCTTGAGGAAACGCTGCGCTGGTAACCCCAGCCCACGCCCCCGGCTGCGCCGGGCTCCCTGTCTTCTGTGGTTTCCCTGCCGAGCCCCACGCTCTCCTGCTAAAAACTCCCGGAGAGGTAACTAGGGAAAGCAGACTTGTATTCGTTAGACTTAGATTTGCTAGCCAGGGATCTGCGTCTCTCCTGGGAAATGTTTTGGGGTCTACAACTCAAAAAAGGCTGAAAATCCGGTTTGGTTCCTATGCTGAAAAACACAGGCACAGCGGCCTGGGATAATGATGCGTTTCAGCGTTAATTCTCAGGTTTCTGGCTCTTGTGGCTTTGTGTCAGATCCTGCATGCTCATTGAGCGCAGCGTTTTGTGGTGTAATGATGAGATACCCACCAGCGAGCTTTACTATAACGGGTTGTTAAATAAAACGAACTCCTTGGGTAGACTGTATAAACAGTCTCAGTATATATGTATGCCTGGGCATGGAAATGTGGTTTGAAACCGGTCAGAAAATGTTCCCAAAGAAAAAAAACCTCATATACACGTGGGAACATGACAAAGCATCTACTTGCTGTCCAAATATACTGTGGCATCTCCGTGGGATTGGGTTTTATAGGAGCTGAGTTACTTTGAAGTGCTGGTTTATACTAATTTAGAAATTCCAAACATGAAAATAAATGTGCTCTAACCTTACGTCTACTCAAATAAATCCGGAGGATTAGCCACAGAAAGGAAACTGGGAATTTACACTTAATTTGTACGTTAAAAATGAGGCAGGAGTTCTTGTAGCAGACTTAATTCTGCTTCTCGCAGAACGCGTTGTGTTTGGAGTTGCTGGCATGCACCCGAAGGTGCAAATGCCCCGTTGCTGCAAAGGTGCACGGTGCTGTTGCATCGCCATAATCCGTTGTGCCTCTGGATGTTGTTTCACAAGCAGCGGGAAGTCGGTGTCCCTCCAAGCCGCTGTCCACGGGCTGGGTGGCGAGGGGCTGCCCTGTCCACGCCGGTTCAAGCCGCAGCCTGAGCTCGGCGGGCTTTGCAAGGCTTCAGGCCCAGACCCGAGTACTGCGTACCTGCTCTGTCTCTCACCGGGTAGTGGCGAGTCGTGGCTCGCCGCTGGCTGTGTGTCCTTGGGAATTTATGCGGAAATACGACCTGCTTGCAGTCAAGGCGCACGCAGGCAGCTGGGAGCGGCGAGCGGGCGCCGTGTGAATCTCGTCCTTCCTGGGAAGGCAGGCTCAGCTCCGTGGGCTGCCTGCGGCCCGGGGGCTTTCCCACCGCCGAGGGCCAGCGCGGCCCCGGCGCTTTGTGCCGAGCCGGGGAGCCTCCCGGGGAGCGGGTCGGTGCCCCCGAGCTGAAGGTGGGTGGTGGGAACGCACCTCCCGGGGGCCCCGGGGCTCCCCCCTGCTTTGCATCTCAAGCTCAAACAGGTCCCGAATTGCAAAGGGAAATTTGGTCGGAGTGGCAGAAGTTTCCGTGCCTGGAAACCAGAAGCTGTGCTGCTTTCGGTGAGAGAACGGAAAACGGCTCCTGGCGACGGCAAAGCGCCCGCCCGCTCCTGGAGCCTCGGGCCCTGCCGCCGGCTGGTGCTGGCTGCCCGGGCGAGACGGGCGCCGGGTCCCTTGCAGAGGGGTCAGAGCCACCCCCTCGGGTTTCTGGAGAGCCGTAACCGCAGCCAGCTGCACAGGCCCTGTCATTCTCGGTAGCCAGACAGACTAACTTTGATCCACTGAGCTCATCGAATCTCGTGGAACTAAATAATGATTTAGGTGGAAAACAGAAAAAGGATCATTTTGGCCAAGTCCAGTGTTGCACGTGGGAGGTACGTCGTGGCCGGGAGGATGCTGGAGCGCGCTGGAGAGGTGCTGGTGTGATCGTGCGGAGGCGGTGATCGTATCTCGGCAGCAGTCCCGTCATTCGGGGTTTTCAGCTGCTTTTATTTGTGTAGCCCCAGATGTTTTCCAGGGCAGGCGTTTGGCTCCCATGCGTGAACGCAGACCTGCTCCCCAGGAGCCCTGAGGGCTGCTAGCTCAGCGGCGGGGTCTCGGTGGGTGGAAATGAAGGGACCGGGACATCTCCTTTCTGATTTTTCGGTCTACTTTGTCGTGATTGAGAGCAAGATTGGTGGGGCTGAGGATTGGTGGGGCTGAGGGCACCCGGGAAGGTGAACAAGGCGCCTGGATATGAGCGTGGGTGCCTGGGGATGCTGTAAAAACACCTCGCTACGCCTTGTAAATCCCAGTAGGCATCTATTTAAACTTGCAGGCAACTGCACCCTTGTGATATTCTGGTCTGATGACCTCTTCTAGCAAGTTGTTGGAAACATAATAGGTCTGAGCCCCTGGCTGTGGTAATTTAATGCAAACACGGGGCAAGCTAGAACCAGCAGCGGTTGGAAACAATCAATTATAACCACCTGAGTGCCACCACACGCTGCCTACAGCAGCGCGGCTGCGCCTCCCGGCGCAGGCTTGTGCACGGCACGTGCGAGGGGTCGCTGGCTGCGGCCGGGGGCTCCCCAGCTGCAGGGCCTGCGTGCGCAGGCGTGTGACCGCTCGTTTGCACCGAGGAGGTGGTGGACGGGGGTCAGCATTCTCGATCGGGAGGAAGAAACGTCTCTATGGTCAGGGACATGTGGCTGATGCCCGGAGGCGCTACTGCGTGTGCTGTGCCCCTTGTGCAAGGAGCAGCAGGGCTGCGCCTGTGGCGTTGCTGCAGCTCCGTGCACTCGCAGATCCATTCGTCGTTGTGAACCCTGGGTACAGTGCCCCAGTCTGTGCCGGAGGAGCGTTACTGCCGTCTTTTCACAGGGGGAAGTCGGTGGTCAGAGACCGCCTGATCGATGCCTTGTCGTTGATCAGATGGGCGGCAGCCTCAGGATTTGAATTGAGGTCCCGGGTGCTGCTGTGTCACCGTCCCCAGCACACGTACCCAGGGGCACGGCGTGGCGGGGGGGTGAGCCGACCCCTGCATCTGCAGGAGGGATCCCCTTTGCTTTTCTGTTTCTTTTTCATTTTGTTTTCTGTTGGCTTGCTAAGGAAATGATTGCAAGCCCTTAATTTCTTTTCAAGTTGGGCTCTAACACCTTGCAGCACGTCGGGGAGGTGGCAGACTGTCTACGGCAGTCTCCCACTTCGAAAGACCGGTGGAATTTATTGGCATTTTTGAGCAGAGGGAGCAGTACTAATTTCTAACATCTGGATAGCAGCTCTGCTGGCAGCTGCTGCTCCGGCGGAGCGAGGCCGGCGGGGGCGTGGGATGGCTCGCTCCCGAGAAGGCCCGTATCAAACGGAGCCTGGACGAGCCCGTTAGATGTGGTGCACTGATGAGCAGGGCTGATAGCAAAGGCCGTGATGGTTTCACCTCATTACCCACTGAGCGTTAGCGGGGCTTGGCCAGTGTGGGCTGGCTCCTCACGCAGATCCATGCTGGGGGTTGGGACCGGGACGTCCCCGGGGACAGGGGGCATGGGGGCCGCGGCATCCTGCAGCAACAGGGGTGCAGCAGTGATGGTTTGTGGTCTGAGCAGAGCGGATCTGCTGTGGCCAGCCCCTGTGCCTTCCTCTCCAGTTCAGGATGCATTGTTTTTCGGAGGAAGGGACCTATGGATAAGCACAGCCTTGCAGGCGAGGGGTGGGACAAGAGGCGCATGGGCTCGGGGTGTTCCTCCGGTGGGCAGCAGGACAGGGGTTAACTTGGGTATTGAGGCTTTTTTCCATATTGGGGGTCTCATTATGCTGAGCCCTCCTCTGGAGGCGGCATGGCCAGAGTCGCAGTCCCTGGGTTTGCTGCCGTGCTCCCGAGGGTGCTGCCGTGCGGGTGAGCGGCGGCTGCGGGAGCTGCGGGACCCAGAGGGAGCTCGGGGCTCGTGGTGGGGCTGGTCGAGTCCAGGGCACAAACCCCAGTTCAAGTCTCAGGCCTCAGCAAAGCTGCAGACTCGCATTTGGATCTGCGGCCACCAAACCCTTGCCGGCCGCTGTGCCCGCGGCGCAGGCGGTGGGAGGCGGCTGAGGTTGGGCAGCAGCAGTCTGGCCAGGCGGGACCAGCCGCTGGAGCAAGGCTGCCGATTTTGGGGGCTCGAAGCGTTGGAGAGTCGTTGCTCTTAGAAGACTTCTGCAGCTTATGTGTTGCAAGTGGCACTGGAATACAAATCTTCCGATTCTAACCCAGAAGCAAAATTGCCTGAAAGTCTGGATTTTGAAAACCTCTATTATTTGAAGGAAATTCGGAACTTGTCTTCCCATTTCTGTCTCATCTCTGTTTAAAGTATTATGCTGCTTCGTACTGCTCCCTTCTGGAGCAAAAGCCTTTTGGCTATTAGGTTTTCATCCTGCTGTCTGCTGACCGCTGCCAACATTCAATGGGCTGTGAGCTGCTAGTGGCCAAAAGCCATCTCTGGTCCATCGCCTAATTAAAAGGGGCCATTGAAAACCTGGCACGTTCTACAAAACGGCTGTGTGTAGAGTGATCTTTTTAGGAAGAGCTGGGAAAAGTTTACAGTATAATGATAGCACTTGATGGAGAAGGGGAGATGTGAAAGATGAGGGGGTTTTAATGTCATATAACATAGCAGTTCCCGAAGTTGTTTGACTCGTGAGTCCCTGCCATCCTTCAGTCCCTCTCGTAGATCCAGATGTAAACTGCAAGCGGTGCAAAGGCACCAGGACTGGTGTGCTGTTGCACGTGGTTCCCTGGAGAGCGGCGGACCCAAGTCTGGGAACTGGCTCATGCCGGGAGTGGGCTCAGGTTGGGCTTTCGGCCATCAGTGTGGCAGGTCATTAAATGGGAGGGAAGTTGTGGCTAAACCTCTGCTTAGGGGGACAGACACCCGCATCTGGAGAGCAACTGATACAGATGGTTTCTTCCGCGCACCTTTCCATTTGGTTTGAATGACGCGTGTCCCTGGGGTGAGCCAAATGGCGAAAGGCTGGGCTGGGTGTTCCCGCGCGTTCCTCCTGGGATTCCCCGTGCCAGGAGAGCGCTCGAGCCGGCGTGCCGGCTGCGTTGGCGCGCTGGGGCTCCCTGCCTGCAGAAAGGCTACTTGGCCACTGTCAGATAAGCTGCTGAAGAAAAGTTTCAAGCTTTGGGGAGGGGCTGGGTTTGCAGTGTTAAGTCCCAGGGATCTCCTAACTGTAGTGTCATTTTTTGCTGATACGCGGTATCAGAGCAAGCTGCAAAGCTGAGTGGATCTTTCCAAACAGCTTTGGAACATCAGTTTCTACAAATCTTGAAGACAAAATATAAAATGGTGGAGAAAAGCAAAGCCTTCCGTACTTGAACCAAATCAGAGAGGTGCTCAGCTACTGAATCCAGTAGAACCATTGATTTTTTAACAAATTTTGCAATTATTCTGCTGATCCTAATATCCTAATGGGGGGGGGGGGATGACCTCCAAAGACGAAGCTGTGGAGGTGCAATACTGGCAAGTCAACAAGCGCAGTGCTTTCAGAGAGATGCCTGGAGAACGTCTTTTGCTTCGTACAGGTGCTGCCTGGGAGAGGAGACAATGTGCGTGAGTCCGAGGGCTGGCCGCAGGTCGGAGGAGCCGGTGCTCACACCTTCATTCTTTGCACTTTCCATAACCACCCGTTTAACCCGTTTCCTTGGATCTTCTCAGTCCCCAAAGTGAGGGCGGAGGTCTGTCTCGTGCGTTAGAGTGGAGGAAGGGTACACTTGTGAGCTGGGGAAGCAGTGTGTCTGCTGTTAACCACGTCTTTATGCCTTGGTCGCTTCTGCATTGGGAGTGCTCTGTCAATGAGCAAAAAGGCTTTTTTTAACCTTTCCACGCCAGGCTTTTTTTAACCTTTCCACGCCAACCTACTGCAGCGGGCTGGTTGCCGGGAGCAAGCGGTGGTGTTTTGTCTGCTGAGCAGGCGATGCACGCGCTGGTGCCCGTGGAGGACGCCTCCGCGGCACGGCAGCGTGGGGCAGCGCTGCCCTTCAGAGGCAGATTTTACTGGGGGTGTGTAAAAGAAGAGTAGAGTTCTGCTGATTATCTCGGAACTTAATTGATTTGGCAGAACTAATGAGGAAAATACAGGAAAACATTTACTATAAACTACTGCTAAATGAAGCAGATTTGAACTGACACGTGCAAAAGACCAGTTGAGTGAGGTAAGAAGTTGTTACGTTAATGGATGCTTTTTTCAGCCCAGAATCGCAGAGATGCGCCTTCAGAGCACTTTGAGCGTGTGAAGTGCTAAGTGTTTGTAGTAGCAATAATTAAAAAAAAAAAACCCTGAAGATCGAGGAGCCAAACTCACAGTTCACCCAGGACTCCTCCCTGTGGAAAGGAGTTTGAATAGTTTGAGATTGGTTACTAAAGCCAGAGCTCAACATAAATGAGAAACACAGCTTGAGTGGTGGAAGGGGGGGCTCTCCCAAGGAAAGAGCAGCTAAGAAAATACAGCCTGCATAAATCAGGCGTCTTAATCCAAACAGTTTTGAGGGGGGTGCGTTGGTTTGGCTTTCAGAGCAGCAGAAGTGTCCTTGGGACGAGGCGGGCTCGGTGGAACCCCTCTGCTCCGTGTCCCTGGGGAGCCCGGCAGAGGAGCCGTGTTTCCAGTGGGGGTGAATTTAAAGGACACGCAAACTCTTGCCGCTTAAATGCGTGCTATTTTGACTGTGACAACCCCTTTGGAGCCTGTTGTTCGTTAATCCCTCTGCCTGCCCATTCCTGGGGGATTTGATTGTATAATCTGAAGTATTGTATTTAATGCAGGATGAGGGCTAACATAATAAGCTTGACCAGTCTTCCTGGCGGCATGAAGGATGTGCAATTTCAGTTAAAAGACTGCTACTCTTTTATATTTCTCTGCTTTGAGCAGTTCCCCGTGCAGCCGCACGTGCTGCTTCAGCTCCCTGCAGAGGGAAGCGCCGGCGTGTGCCAGACCCCCGGCTTGCGCGGGACGAGGAAGGGGGACCCGTGCCGGGGCTGCCCGGGCCAGGGGGAAGGTGTTTCGGGGCAGGGCTGTGCAGAGCAGGTCCTGCCAGGCTCCCGTCAACATTGCCCTCGCCTTTCTTTACCAGTAGTTCAGCCTGGGGGTCAGCACGATGGGGTTGGGACTTGGGGGGCGAGGGATGGCGGCGAGTCTGGCCGGTTCCTGCAGGAGGAGGTGGCAGAGGAGACCGAGGGGGTAATCGCACCGTCTAGCGGCAGGCGTCCAGCTTCGGTGCCGCTGCTGGAGCTGAGGCTGGAGCCTCTGGGGACTCCTCGGAGCTCTCGCATCCTCCCTAACACCCTGAGGAAGGCTCCCGTTACAGACGACGCCCGCCCTTTCCTCCTGCACCTGAAGTGGCACGGCAGAAGATGGATGGCCGCAGGAAGCCGGTGTTTGTTCAGGCTGTTGTTGGGCTTTGGCATCGCTGTAGCAGACTGACTGGCTTTGCCTACAGCCTACAGCCCAGCTGTTCCCCGGTCCTGTCCCAGTCCTTCGAGTCGCCTGTGTTTTCCCTCTGAGATGGGCCCTTGCAGGCAGCGGCCAAGCAGGCGTACGTGAGGTCTGCCCAGGGCTGCCGCTGCCGGAACGGCAGCCGGAGCTTGGGTTTCGCCCTCTGAGATGAGACACAGCGCCGGGAGCGTCTTCCGGCGTTTCAGACCCCCTCACCTCTGGTGAGGTTTGAGGGCTGCGGCGGAGGTGAATGTGGCTGCTGCCGCTTAGATGCAGCAAGTTTGTCCTGCCCCAGGCTTGGCCTTGAACTGGCTGGAGGTCTGTGTCTTTGCAGACTCGCTGAAAACAGTTTCTCGTTTGCTTTCGGGGGGCTGGTGGGCGCAGTCTGTCAGGTCAGCTCTGGCCCCGAGTCCGGCTTCAGGCTCGTGGTCTGCCGAGCCCGTCACCTTGTAACGGGCGAGCACCTCGACCGTTGCCGAAAACGCAGGAATCGGTGAAGGGCGGGACACGTGGCACGGGCACCCAGGGCTGCCGGGCATCTTCTGCCTCCGATTATGCAGGTTCCTGGGTAATTCCTGTGCAGCACGGAGCAGGTGTAAGGAGATGAAACGTCCCAGGAGAACCGCTTGTCAGCAGAGTGCTTGCTGCGCCCTGCCTTCCCCAGCGGCCATCGGTCCTGTGCTCGCTGGGCCTCCCTCCTGGTTCGCTCTGCTCGCTTCATGTGAGGGCACGAGCTTGAATTCCTCGGTCGTTTTAATCAGGTGAATGTCCCACGGGAAGCGGCTGAGGGTGAGTGTTAGCAGCTGGCAGGAAAGAAAAGGGTTGGAGTCAAGAGTAGAGAGGGGGAAGAATGAGTTTTATAAAACGGGGAAAAAAGCTTTCCTGAGAAATAAAAGCGAAGACAAGAGGCTGAGAAACTGCCAGGCATCAGGAGCTCTGCAGAAGCTGAAGGAATGCTTTTCAGTACGGGGGTGACGTTTTTCTGCGGTGGAGGGAGGAGCGGGTGCACTGACAAGGTCGTTTGTCTCTCGGCCCGGCCGGTGCGGCTCTGCTGCTGGTGCGGCTCTGCTGCTGGTGCTGCTGGCGGTGGTGTGGTGTGGTGGGTGCGTGTTTGGTCGGGGAGCGGTGCTTCACGGGGGTTTGACAGAGGGAATCTGGTGATAGTTTCTCATTAGCAATTGCTCCGCTTCAGCAAGACATTAACTTTCCCGATTCGGGGCTGGAGGCCATAGTCGTCCCGGCTGTCGCCGGTGCTGCGGCGAGGCGCACGGGGCTGCATGTGGGTCCCGGGGCGTGAACCAACTCGGAGGTCTGCAGGAGAGGTCCCGAGGGCTGCTGCCGCTGAGCGGCTCTCGCAAGCTCTCGGGGAGCATCTGGGCAGGCCCTGCGGATGCTGACAGGCCCCCCGGCATCAGTCCCGTGCTGCTGATTTACGCGGTGGGACTCTGCTCCCCGCCGTGTCTAGGTGTCGTCCGGCTGGAAAAGCTGCTGGCATGGTGGAGCCGGGGCCGTGGCTGCCTGCGGGCGGGACGTGGTCCGGGTTGCTGCTGAGAGCAGACAGACGGGTGTTCGGACAGCCCATTACTGGTGTCACGCTGGTGGCTCGCAGGGCACCGTGGGCCAGGGCTGGCACTGTGCAAACGTGCAAAACACAGCAAAACTGCGGCTTCCTCGCTCAAGAAACTTGTGGTCTAAGTAATCAGTGAAACCAGGGAGAAAAGCTCATTTTAAGACTTCCTGTTTTTTAAGGATGTCTGCTGTGCTGTGGGGGTGCTGATTGCTTAGTGTGGATGATTCTCGAAAAAAATTCAGCAAGATTCGTTTTATCAGAGGTTCTCAGCCCAAGTGCCTCGACTGGCCAAGAGTGCGCCTTGATTTGCCTCCCATTGCCTGAAAAATGCGATGGGAAGTTAGAGGAGCTCTGGGGTAATGCCTGCCCTTGCAGCAGCACTACAATTAGAGACTGCTTACGTCTCAAGTGCCTTAACAGTAGAGTCCTCTTCTGAGGATGACATTTTCCTCCAGGCATCCCAAAAAGCCTGTTTTTGACAGTTCTGGCCGCGACGCTGCAGCAGATAAACGCGTGATTGTGTGTACAAACTGCTGGCAGCACGGGGCGGGGGCTCCGGGATGAATGGGCTCTGCCTGGGAGGGGGTTCCGTGGCCAGTCTGGGCTTTGCCCGACACAGAGGAGGGCTTGTACTTTCTGTTTTCGTAATGCAGCCGGGCCGGCTTGCCGCCATCTCTCGCTCTGCCCGTTTTCCTCGGGTGTCTGTGCAATATTTCCACGTTGGTTTTTAGCCTGTCCCTACTGTTCAACTTTGAGTCCATGTTCTGCTATTCTCTTCAGACAGTATCCAAATTATTTTGAAGATTCGCTCTGCAATCAGAGATTTCCCTGAGTCATACCTAAATGTTCATAAAAGCCTAATGGTTTATGTTAAGGAAGGCGAGAGATAAAACTAGAGCCCTTTTATCACAGACTTTAATGGCCTGAAAATGTCAGTTGTGTGGGAGCAACTGCCAAATTTTGAGCCTATGAAGACGACGGCTAAGTCCCACAAATCAACAAGTTTAGAGCAGATTATCGGATGCTGGCTGTGTCATTTTCCCAGGACTCCAGGCGTGCTAGAAGCCAACACTTTAATCCGCTCTGATACGACGCATGAAAGGGGCCGGACTCCCTTTCCACTTACTGCGGCTCGGCGAAGCTTTCGGACCCCCGCTGTAGCAGAGTCAGAAAAGCCTTCCTGAAAGCAAAAGCTGCAGGGCTTTTTTCTGAACTGCAGCCTGCTTTTGATTCAGAAATAAACTTCATCTTTGCTTAAGAACTATTTTTAAGGTCACAAACACAGGATGCAGAAATCAGTACGCTTCATGGTTTTCCTGAGTGCTGCCTCACCACTCCTCTTCCTCCTTCTGTTTCCAGCAGACTTCCTTCCCGAAGGGACATCCTGCACGCCTGCCTCTGGGGCGCAGCGCTCAGGGCTGGGGAGCTGTAATGGAGATTCTGGGAAATCGCTTTTTCTGCTTCTTCTAGGCCTGGGATAAAGAACTGAACTCGCACCATGAAAATAGCTGAACTCTTGAGCTCTGATGTGGCTGGAAATCTTGTATCTCTGTCCCGCTTTGTTTTTGCAGTCACGCTCAGGGGTTGGTCTGACTAACCCTCCTCTTAGATGTGGCTCCTTCGTTTGAATTAATTTGCATCACTTGTGAAATTTTGCAGAAATACCGAGTACGCCCTCCTTGCAAGCGCGCGGGTGACGGCAACGCTGCTCGGCCGGTGCTGGCTGTGGGTTGTCGCCAGCTTGTGCCCGAGGTGGCTCTTCATTAGCGTCAAAGCGGCAGAGTGGAATGTTTTGGGTGCAGAAGGATGCGAATCTAGACTCACCCAGTATTTCCGTGAGTTACTGAGTATCTGAGTATGTAGCAGAAAAATAGTGGTAATGCAGTGAATGCCCATGGGGTTGTTTTAAAATGCAGATGATAGAAAGAGATTGGTTTTGGAAGAAAACTTAATGTCTGTGCTTTCCCCACTTCAGGGCAGGGCAGTTTGATTTAAGATGGAGTGAGATTTAACCCATTCTGCATGGAGAAAGCCTTTTAGCACAACCTTTAAGTGCGATTTCCCAAGCTGCGGTGATTGCCTGGTGCCTGCAGAAGGATGTGACTTGGCCGTGTCCTGTTTACTGTAACGTGACAGAGTTAAGGTGTCCCCTCGGCGCTGTGGTGTACAGGCAGCAGCAGCAGCACGCTGTCACCCCACCCTGGGACCCGAAAGAGGGAAACACCGTATGTCTCCTCCTGCCCGTCTGTTGGAAGAGCTGATGTCATTTGAAGAAAGGTGTTTCAGAGGAAGGATGTATGCAGCCAAAATAAAGCTTGGCCTGCGTGAGAATAGTCACATCCTGTTTACCGTGGAAAACACGTTGCACTGATACTAGCTCTGAAATGCGTAATTTAGAAGCGGGCAGGCGCAGCAGATAAGGAACTTCCCGTGATTTCAGCCACCTGTGAGAGGAAAGGGCTGCGTCCCGCGGGCTGGGAGGCGGCGAAGCCGCCGGCAAACAAACGCCAGTACTGGCTCCCGGGGAGGCTGCTGCGGAGGTGAGGTGCTGAGCATCTCTTGGGCTCCCAGGCGGCCTGAGGTGCCTCTGTGCCTCAGTTTCCCAGCAGGAAGGAGCCTTGTGAGCTTCAGGTGGTTAATATTGGTAAAGAGTAATGAGGAGGGGCTAGAGATAATCATCCCCCAGACAAATAAATAAACCCAAGTGCATTTCTAAAGGTCTGGCTGTGGATGGAAGGGGCCATTAAATCAGAAGCACGAATGGCGTGCCATATTCTCTGTAGGGTATAGAAAAGTTGCGTTGCCCAGTTACAGGGGGAGACATACGCACTTAAGAATTTGGGCTGCAATTTTATTTTTTAATAGAATGAAATGCCGTAGAACTGCAAAATTCATTTAGCAAAGTCACTTGGATACACAACACTTGATCCTTTCATCTCGGTCCCGTGTGAACTGAGCTGCAGCTCCGAGCATGCTGCCTTCTGCTTGGCACTCGCTTGAGCAGAGGAAGTTTTTCCAATCGGTCTTTGTTACTTCATGTCTGATGCAACCGGCGGCAGCAGCAGCGGACGGGGGGTCCGGTGTCTGTTGGGGTGCAGGGGACCAAGATTGGGTGGTTTCGTGGCGAGGACCCAGTCTGCCATTTGCAGCAGCACGCCTGCGCTGGTCCAGCAGCAGGGAAATGCGCCCTGGATGCATCTGCAGCGGCGTGCTCCCTGCGGGCAGGGGTTATGAGCTGTTCTGCAGAACAGGGGAATTGTCTGCGCAGAGGACGCTGTGGGACTGTGACGGGACGGGGTACTCGGGAAGCCAGTGCTGTTTGCTGACCAGCTGCTACAAAGACCGAGAGCTGGCCGGCACCTACAGTTCACGCCCAGCCTGGTGGGGTTCGCTGCTGTCTTCTCCCATGCAAGGAGGAAGAGGGGGCAATGCCACGGCCCGTGGTCCCCACACCGGCTGCCGCCCCCCAGACTGGCCCTGGGCGCTGCAGAGGGGTCACCAGCCCTGTGGTGGTCTGGTGGGGGCTTCTTTCCTCCCCCGTGCGAGGGGATGCCGTCCCGCGCTCCTGGAGACGCAGCCCAGTTGCTTCGCCTGCATTTTGGGTTTTAGCAAGTTTCTTCCCCGTTGTTGGCCGGGGATGCGTTGCTGTAGTGTGGCACCAACCCAAGACACGTGGTCGTGGCCAGGAGGGCGGACAGGCACGAGGCGGGAGGTGCACCCCAAAGCGGGTAGAGAGCGGAGGGGTGGTCCTGCCCGGGTCTCACGCTCTCGCTGCGAAGCCTGAGGATTTGCCTAATCTCCTAAACCGCCTGGAGAGAGGGGAGAGCTGAAGATTTTGTCTGGTTCCATTAATGAAATAATAACGATAATAAGGGAATTAAAATACAGGCCCTGGTGCGCTCAGCCCGGGGAGGAGGGACTATGCTAAACGGGCTGGTTGTCAACTTCTCCTGCCTGGTGGAAGCACGTGGTCCAGTTTCTTAGCAGATACGGCCTCAAATCCCTGCATTTGTTCTGCTTACACTAGTACCCCTGACGATTAGTTTGGAAGGAATATCCATGTTACGGCTGAGGTCAGTAAAGTGTAGAATGTGCTTAGTTTTAGGGATGCGGGTTGCAGCCTGCCAGCAGTCTCTTGTCTGGAGTTCTGTGTAAGCACTTCCCCGCAATCAGGGCCTTAATTTGGTGTGTTTTCAGGCAGCCTGCAAATACCCGCAGTTGTCAAGTCAGCCCTGCAGCTGCATGCCCACACCCGGGAAGGGTGACAGCGCAGTCGCGGTTCGAGATGAGCTTGAAATGTCACCGTAGATGATGTGGTAATGGCCCTTGAAACATGCCCATCACTTGAACGGCTTCGGCTGCCCCCACAGCACTTCATAAAAGCTGCTGCAGGAGTGACAGGAGGTAGATTGTCGGCAGCGAGGCTGTTGTGATGTTCAGACGTCGTTGAATCCATTCACATTGTCTAAGCAGAAATTATAACAGTCTCAGAGGATTGAGGGTGAGAGTCTTGGGTGTGTCTCAGCAGGGTAGGGGGAATATGAGACACCAGTCCCGTTTTCAAATGCTGCTGTCATGCAGCAACCCTGCTAATTAATTTAGCACAGGATGGTAAAGTCTGTTGTCTCGCTTTGGGCCAGATGAGCCAAATGCCTGCTCACAGGCAAGGCTCGTGGGTGAGGAGTCCTTAACAGTTGTCCTCTGCCTTTGCCCCTTGGCACCTGATAGTGAATCCACACCAGAGCCTTGATACCGGCCTCCTGGCCCCGGTCGCCAGCCCTCGCGTGGGGCGGCTCGTCCGCCGGGGCCAGCCCCAGCAGTGCCGCCCGGCATGGTGGCTCCGGCCGGAGCCGGGCGCCTGCTCGAGCTGCAGCGCCTGCCGTCCTGCTGTCCTGAATTTAACTTTTCCGTAGCAAAGGCAGTTCCTGCTGCCCCAGAGCTTCGAGGAACGGCTTGAAAGCAGAAGCCAGAGGCAAATAATGAACATCTTGTGGTCTTGGGCACAGGGCGCAGCTGTACTTGCTCCCTGGGGCACGGCGAGCGGCTGTGGGCTGAGGCTGTGGCTCCAGCATTTCTGGGCAGAGTTTTGCAGCCGCCGCTCTTCCCTCCGTGTCCCGCAGCGCAGTGCCTCCTCCTGCTCGGCTGCTCCTCCGTCCCATCCTGTCCCAGTGGAAGACCAGTGGAAATTTTGCTGTTGACTGCAGTAGCAGCCAGGATTTACAGTCCTGAGAGTCGCCAGCAAGCTTTTTTCCCCCGCCCCCTCCCTTGGCTCTGTTCTCAGTCACTTCCTTGCTTACTTGCAGGGAAATAATATTTTGAGTCCTTTATTGGAGCAACTTTTTGCTTCACCTTTTGTTTGAGAAGGAAGGAGCCGGAGGTGGCTGCTGGGCCTGCAGCTGCCCCAGCTGAGCACGGCTCCGCGCGCTCCCCAGCGCTGACCCGCGGGAGGGGGCAACCGTCACAGCGCTGGGGCGACGTGGGGGACCAGCCCTCTGCGGGCAGAGCAACCGCCTCTGCAAGGGCAGGCGGCCACTGCGGAGGGCTCGTCTTCGAGGGGCTGAGAAACCTCCCCTGCGGCACAGCCCCCGCCGGCAAGGGGCTTCCAGCACCGTGCTGGAGAAGAGACCTCTGACAGCTTTGGCGGGAGAGCGGGGCAAGGAGCCCCCTCGTCCCCTTCTACTGTCGCGCCGGACTTCTGTGTTGAGGTGAGGGTGCCGCTGCGGTAAGCGGCCTTTGGCTGGCGGACGTCCTCCTGGGGTGCCCTGCACCTGGATGGCTCCGGCAGCAACCCCGGTGCTGCCCTGATCCTGCCCGTAGCACGGGCGAGGGCAGAGCTCCTCCGACAGTCCATCTCCAGCAAACCTGCTCCGGATTTGGCTCTGAGGGTAGATCTGGCAAGCAGAAAGAAGGCTCCATTACAGCTCTAGGCTCCCGCGTTAACCAGTTACATTTTCCTGTTCCGCGACTCAGTAGTGAGGAGCTTTCCCAGGGCGCAGCAGGGCCGTCAGCAGTTTGCCCTCACTGAGCCCGAGGCGGCGATGGCGGGGGGGGGGGGACCTGCTGCTGTTTTCTGCGGCCCGCTGACGTGCGTGTCTCTCCGCAGCTGCAGCCGGAGCAGCTGGACTGTGGAGCGGCGCACCTTCAGCACCCGCTGGCCATCGTGAACCCCGTCACAGCGACCCCCGTGTTCACCTACAGCGGCCTGACGGCGGTGGCGGTGGCCAGCGTCAATAACTACACCGTTGTGTTCCTGGGCACTGCCAGCGGAGGACTCCTGAAGGCAAGTGGAGCCCGGCAGCGCCAACACGGGGGAGGCAGGGCTGGGGGGACAGGGAGGGCGGCGGGCCTTCCCCTTCCGGCACCTCTGGATTACCCAGAGGACAACGTCTGTTGTCGAGTTTGTCTGAGCACCTGCTGTCATTTGGCAATGAAGGAGTAATTGGCTGCTGCCATAATCTGTACAGCGATACGTGCTGCCTGGTGACTGGTGGCCGTTAATTACTGTTCAAGGCTGCCACGCGAGCAGGATGTTCCTGATGAACCCTATGCTGGAAACGTTACTGTGCAGCATTTAATTATTAACAGCTCTTCTAAGAAATTCTCCCTCTGAGCTGATGGCTTTTGAAGGCTCCATGCAGACAGGGGAATCACCAAGAGATGCTTCTCCACAGCCGAGTCCAAAGCAGGTGTCCATAGAGGAGAGGGGGGGAAAAGCCCTGGAGCAGAGACACGGCTGATACCTGCTTTCTCTCAGCCTGGAGTGAGTGGTGCATAATGTGGAATACTGGATCAAAATGCTTGGAGAGAAGAAAACTGATCCAGTCTCTTCCCTCGTGTCCACGTGCTCCTGGCAGAGATGCGGGAACGATCGCAAAGAAACTCACTGCCTTGATTTTTGCCCGCAGGGGCAGGCAATTCACGAGGGTGGGAGGAAGCTGGC
Organism: Sagittarius serpentarius; assembly: GCA_034782735.1. Lineage (NCBI taxonomy): Eukaryota > Metazoa > Chordata > Aves > Accipitriformes > Sagittariidae > Sagittarius > Sagittarius serpentarius. Next base: position 24,582,329 of record JAVKLA010000036.1, on the reverse strand, counting down.
ACCCTGGCCAGGTGCACCGGGCTGGAGAGGCACATGCCACACGCAGCGCAGCCCCTGTTCACACAGTATTAACAGCTCTGCTTCCATTATCATCTCAGAAAAAGCAGCCTTATCTGCTGCGCCTCCATTAGGGAGAGGCTCCTGGCTACCCTTCGCTGGGATAATTTGCTCAGATAGCTCTAATCTAATTCTGCAACACAGCTGCATAACCAGAAGCCCTCTTACCTCCGGGGCTCCTTGTTATTTGGCACGGGATACGAGATACTTCGCGTGAGTTATCATTCAGATTTGCTGCCTGAGAAAAGACAGCAAAGGGGCAGAAGTAGTGCTCGACCAGCTCCTGCCAGCAGCAGTTAGGGCTGCCAGGGCTGTGCCTGGGGAATTAATCAGATAGGCTGCAGAGGGGCATTTCACAAGGGCCATTGTCAGTGCCACGTCCAGCAGTCATTAGAGGAGGAACAACGGCACGTGGGAAGCGGTGGCCAGGGCAAGGTGCGCCAGGGTGCAGCGCCCTCGAAGGAGATGGGGCGGGGGGGTGGGAAGGGTCTGTTCTGGCACGTCCCCACGTGTCCAGGTCTGGAAGTCTCTAGAGAAGGTGCTGTGCTGGAGTTACCCAGAACTTCAGCCCACTCTGCTCGCTCCAGCAGCAGTGCAGCACGTGTCCTCCGGCACGCCCCAGCCCTGCTCCAGCGAGAGCACTGGTGGTCTCTGCACTGCTGCGGTGGCTCTCCCCCGGGGCCCGCAGCTCACAGGGACCCAGGGAAAGTGCCTGCGCGGTCAAAGCGTAGGGCGAACGAGCCCAGGAGGCAGAGGGACCTGGGGACAGGTGCCTCGAGACAGCCAAGCGTAGAGCAGCTCTCAGCAAGAAGGGAGAGAGGATGGTCGCAAAGCTAAAGTGGAGGGCGTCGGGTCTCGGTTCATGGGCGTCTTGGGTGATCGCAGGCAAATTATTTAGCTTCTGGATAGCCAGCTTTTAAAATGGGGATAATGATAGTTCCCTTCTTTTTCTGCATAGTAGCTTGCAGTGCTTGCGTATGGCTCTTAGCAGAGGGAAGCCCTCTGCTTTGAGCTTGTGCTATCTTACTAGGACATGTTGGTGCTGCTCTAGTGTAAGAATTAATTAATCCTATGTTAATTAATTAATCCAGACTTTAGAGAGCAGAAGCATGCTTGGTCCTTACAATTACTGCCTTCCCTTGCTAGTAAGGAGGTAGAAATTTTCCTTGCTCCCTTTCTCTTTTAAGCGGAAAAGTAACTGTCACGCAAAATTGTGTAGCCCTATTGTTATTTCCTCTCAGCAATGCCACATTTAATTTGCTGAGTTTTCAAGTCAAATGCCAAGACCTTCTGAGATCTGAAAGGCAGGCTGATGCTTTGCAGCCTCTTCCATCACTGCCAGCGCTTCAGCTGGTGATTCATGAGGCAAGGTAGGATTCGGCTCTCTTGCGGCAGCTGCCATGGTCTTCTGGAGCTACCAGGGATAAAAGCTGCTTTTGGCCAGGAATGACAACACTTATTTTCCAACTATGCAGGGAGCAGGGGATGCCGTGTTGTGCATCCCTGTTGCTGATTTTCACTGTTTTTCATTAAGCTTTGGAAATGCAGTGTTCTTTGTAACCGAAATGAACATATGTATGCAATAGGGCTGAAGGCTGGTGCCACTTACATCGGGGTAAGGCGAGAGCAACGCTGCTGTGGCCTGCTGGGAACAGCCGTGCAGTGGGCAGAGCCTTAGATGAGAAGTTTTCCGGGCAGCCTCTCAAACGGAGGGCTTTGAACAGAGGGACCAAGGGCTGCGAGGCTTGTCCATCACTGAGCAGGGCTCCTGGCCATGGCCTGGGCTTTCCGGACCGCTTAGTGCCTTCCCTGTGGCACAGCGCTGGCTTTTCAGTAAAGCTCTGTGTGTGCAGCCTGCAAAGTGTGTAGAGATTTACAGCGCTTGAAAATGTGGAACGCCATTAGATAGCACTTTGATTCTTGTTTATAACAGAGGAAAAATAATCTTCTCCCCATAGCGTTTGAAAAATGGTCTCAGTGAGCGGCTTCTTCTCACTACAGATTAATCTGGACAGCTCCATGAAGGTTATTAGCAGGAGATCCATTTCGGTGGCTTACGGAGAACCTGTCCACCCCATCATGCAGTTCGACCCTTCTGATCCCACCTACCTGTATCTGATGACCTCCTATCAGGTGAGAGCTTTAGTCTGCAGCGAAATAAGCCTTGGAGCATCATGCATTTGATTTAGCGTTCAGCACTAAGCTGAGAGCAGAAAGGGACGGTAAAATTTGCTTTAACATTAATGGGCAGAGCTTTGGCTGGGGGGTCAAAGGGCTTTCCGGGGCGGGGGGTACCTGGCCTGTCCATTCTGCTGCACGGCGCGGGGGTCACGGCAAGCAGACCGGCTTGTCAGGCTTTCTCGTCTTTGTGGTGGCCAGGTAGGAAGAAGGGCGAAAGATGCCGAAACCGATCCCGCTTACAGGAGTGCAGAAATAAGCAGAGGTTGTTCCTGTATAGAGACCCGAAAATTATGGTACACAGTCTCTAAGGAGGCTTTTAGGAGATCCGACAGACAAGTCTGCCTGTCAGAACTGATCCTTGGGGCAGGTTTGTGCTCAGCCTGGCTGGCAGGAGGGCTGGCTGGGAGGAGGGCTCTCTGCGGAGACTGGGAATGCCGCAGCAGGTAGAAACAGACAGTCTCATCTCCGCCAAGTGAGCAGGGGAGGAAGATGAGAGCTGAGTGCTCCAGGCGCTGGTGGTTTGTCCTGAATTACATTTTAATCTGTCAAAACAGATGCACAACCACAAATGTTACATGTTGCATTTATGTTTTCCAAGGCCTGATTCCCTGCAGATTGGTCATTATCATTTCACAGAACCCTCCCGGGATGCCTCTTTAGCTGACGTTTCAGACTGTCTCATCGCAGCTCCCCGGCTGGGCTGTGCACCTCATTCAGGCTTGATCAAACACCCAGTGCAGCACTTGTGATGGTCCCCTCTGCCGGTTGGTCCCCTCTGCCGGTTTCTTTCCCAGTAGACCAGATGAGTAGATTTTCCTGTGGTGGAATTAGCATCCTGGGAGGTTCCCCAGGAGCTCGACGGGGTTGGGGTGCGGGGGTGCTGAGAACGGCAGGGCTGCAGGTAAAGCAGGGGTCAGGCCGAGGAGCCCACGGCCCAAGGTGCGCTCGTGGGGTGGGAGCTCAGGGCTCTCAGCACCTCACGTTGTCAGTCCCTGCTGGACCAAACGACTCAGTTTTCCTTCCCAAATGGTTAGAAATCAAGGGAGGAAACAGCAGAAACCGACGCATGCTTTCCCTTCAACTGCTCCCGCTGAGCAAGTCCCCAGATGTACTTTGATTTCTTTACAAATTAAAGTTTCCAGAGTGGTGTTCTTTCGGGTCATTTCGTAAATAGCCAGATGGCATTCAGCTCTGTCTGGAAAGGAGCTTTCTGCAGGTCTGAGTGAGAGCTTTTCACAGGGAGGGACAAGCTGTGAAACCGTCTCCATCTGACGCCTCAGAAAGGTGTGGCATCGCTCTCCGTAGCCTGACCATCACACGTCTATTGCCAAGGTGCCGGCTGAAAAGGAGCAGCTCAGCTCAGCGCTGCTGTGTGCCCCGCGGGGCGGCTACGCCGGCGGCAGCAAGCCCCGTCCCTTGGGCGTCCTTACCTGCCCGGGGGCGCGCGGCCCCCAGGCTGGGTCGGGCTCTGCCGCGGAGAGCCGCCTGTGCCGGTCCCTGTGCGGGCTGGTCGGACACGGGGCACCCGCCTCTGAGCGGCGTGGGGCGGAGGACGATGGTGCCAGGGTCCGCTCCTCGTTGTCCGTTCTGTAGGGCTTGGGCCAGGCTGACGGGTAAAGTAGCCTGAGACGCCGGTGTTTCGTCGGTAGCTACCCGTGGCCATAGCAGCGCATCCCGGGCGGGTTGAGCGTTTCTGTGGTGTTGGAAAACATTCGGAAGCAGTTGTGCTGTTGTCGTGCAGATGACGCGGGTGAAGGTGGCTGCCTGCAACCAGTACTCGACGTGCACGGAGTGCCTGGCCGCCGCTGACGCTTACTGCGGGTGGTGCACGATGGAGACCAGGTAGGGCTGCCTGTGCCCTAGTGCGCTTTGGTGTGTCCTTTGGCCCTCAAGCCCGGGCAAGAATTTCTGTTGCCTTTTGTATTTCCACACAGTCGCACTACCGTTAGTCTTTGTCCATTTCTTACGAAATATGTGCTTTTAAAAACAATTGCATCTGGTCTCAAACGGTTGGGATGCTCTTCAGAGCCAGGATTTAACTGTAACTGCTTTGTTATGCTGCAGTCCGCTGCCAGTGCTGTATCTTGCAGGCATCCAGCCATGGGACTGAGGGAGCCAACACCCTGTTAAAGACACTTTTGCCCTTGCAATGATCATTTGTGAGCAGGAGACAATCAACACGCAAAAAGGGATTTACAAAATTAGACTCTGCATTTACAAATTGAAGAAGTCGGACAAAATGTCACCTTCTCGTCTTCAGTTCTGGGTTCAGCCTGGCCTCCTCTCACTTACCCTGAATCCTGGTGCCCCGCTGATGCTGGTGGGAGTACGTGCTTTTATCGCGGCAACCAGACCCTTTAAATACAGCAGCAAAGCTTTAGGCTTAGCTGCGTGGATGGACGGAAAAGACATAGGCACAGGAGTTTCTCAGGATCTTACCTCACAAGGAAGTGAACATTTTTATCACCCGTTTTAAAAATAATCAACTGCAAATTGTTCCCCTCTTCGTTGCAGGTGTTCTCTGCAGCACGAGTGCATGAACTTCACAGGGGCCAGCTTCTGGGCAAGTGCAAGTGAAGGAGTGCAGCAGTGCCCTTCCATGACCATCCTGGAGCCCGAGATCAATATCGACAAAGAGAACCCGGTGCGTTTGATGTGAATACCAAATTAAATCATGTGCAGCGTCCCGTAGAGTCATTACCTGCTCTCAGGGCTGATAAGTATCCATGGTCCTCTAGCGCAGCAGTACAGCTCCACGTGGCTCGGGTGCGGGTCGTGGGGATGCTGAGCTCTGTTGTGTGCTACCGAGTCAGGCCAAGGTCCTCAAAAGCGCCTGGAGGTGACCTCCTGCGCCTCGGCACCCTGGAAGGCAGCAGGACGCCGACTGCTGAGCCTGTAGGTGAACAGGACTTCTAGAGCTGCTACGCTAAACACACTGGAGAGATCTGCAAAATTTCAAAATACACAAGATTAGCTGCTAAATCAACTCATTTTCTGATTTTGTATTGTTGCTGCTTTTACCAATATTTTAATTCTACTTCAAATGTTTTCATCAAAATATTTTTCATTTAAAGACAGTCCCTCTCCCAGTGGCAAAAGCCTCTCTGTGCCAAAGTTCTCGACCAGCCCTAACATGGGGAAATCGCTCATAAACAGGCAGCGGTTGGGGCAGAGCCCAGACCAGAGCTGGAGAGAGGGTTCCCACGGGACCCTAGCGCCGGTCCGGCTCCACTTCTGCTGCGCAGGAGCCGTGGGCCGGGGTCCCCAGGGAGTCACCCCACACGTGGGCTGCGTGTTTTCCTGTCGCCCTCCTCAAAAGCATTCCCTTTCTGTGAAACTTCCCGTCCCTTCCCCTCGGAAGCTGACGGCAGAAAGAAACCCCTGCAGCCGGCTTGGCCCGTGTGTGCCGGAGGGGGATGCTGGCTTGCGGCCGGGCCCCCGCAGCCCCCCAGCAGGCTCCTGCCAGCTCGACACCTCCTGTCACCGGTCCCTGGTACGGACTCGTGCAAGCTGGGAGGTTCAGGCACTCAGAAGCAGGGGTTAATTTTATTCTGCTCTTCCTCCTCCACCTCCTCCTCCTCCCTCCCCAGAGCTTTGGGAGGCAGCCGGGCGGGGAGCCCAGCCCAGGAGGCTGCCGGAGCCCGACAGGCAGGGCTTGTGCAGGCAGCGTGGGTCGAGGACAGCCCGGGCAGCTGGGGAGGGCTTAGCCTTTGCGTCCCGCTTCGTTCCGCTTCCTCCGGGCGGTCTCCCAGGGAAGCCCTGGGCTGGAGTTCCGTGCCAGCTACAGTTGCTGGAGTTCGTGGTGGCAGAGCTCTTACGGCTGAAACAGGGTTTGGTATGCAGATGGCTTTTCGAGTTCAAAGTGCGTAAAATGAAAGAAAACGGCTATCTGTGGGCTTGTTTTGGAGTCGCTAGCCTATGAAAAGCTTGTAAAACATGGACAAAGTCTAAATACAATTTTCTGTGATAATAACTGATTTATATTTTTGTCCAATATAGGCCCTGATAATACAAATAAATGGGACTATCCCGAACCTGAATGGAACAAATATTTCGTGTGACTATGGAAGTAATATCCACACGGTAGCCAGAGTTGCTGGAGATTATGTAAACCAGTTTATTTATTGCAGTTTACTTCCACGTGAGAAATACCCAGCGTTTCCAGACGACCAAGGTATGTAGAGGAAACGAAGCTTGTTTCATTCTAAGCACTTTTGTGGACATAATTTTTCGTAGGCTTTTTTCTTTTTCCAGTTGTGTGTGCGGATAATGCATACAGGGAAAAAAAAGACCCAAGCTGCTTCTGTTTTGTACAGCATATGACTTTTTAAAGTGTAGGAGTTCTACCATCTTAATATGAATTGTGACAGTATTTCAAACCTATCAATTTTGGTTTTAAACATCAGAATTTAAAAGCCAGTTCATGTAGTTATTAAGTTTTATCTGGTTAGAGCTTCTGCTTTAGATTTATTAAGTAATAAAACAAAAATGTTTTAGCCCTGGGGAAATAATGTTGCTACTTATATTGATATTTTCAATTGCTTTTGTTTAATTTCCCTCCCGAACATGCGCTACCTTTCAGGAGAAGTTCTGGAAGAAGAGCAAGTGCGTACCTAAAGGCAGCTCAGAAACTCCTAATCCTGTTTATGCAATCAAAAGCCAGACTGAGGTCTTCTAGTATCCCCCTGTTTTCAGATGGTGCCAAACGGGATGCCCGTCTTGAAGCTCCATGGAGCTGCGTGCCGGAGGTGACAAACACCTGCAGATCTGATTGAAGTCAGCCGAGCCTTGACGGCCGAGCTGACCAGATCTGACGCTGGGCATTTAGCGACGGAGGCAGCCCCATTTCATAGCTCCTTCTGAGAAGCTCGATGCTTCATTCCAGACTTGAGTGCTGGTTAAATTTTCATCTTTCAAGCCTGGAGTGAATGCTCTATTGAAGATGGCTGACTTCATTGGGAGAAGAATTAGCCAGTCCTTTTGAAAATCCCACTTTTCATAGGCAAGTTTATAAAGCTGCATTGTTTTTCTCCCTAGCTCTCCAAAGAATGGGAGATCGTTAACTGTTCTGTATTGTTGGTTACGGCAATGTCCAAATGAATTTCTGGAATCCAATGCGCTGATTTATTGTACATATTCTGAAAGAGGCATTGTCTCTTGTCCCTGGTGCTTATATGGCAAAATTGCAAAGAAAAAAAAAAATTAAGCCATTTTGGGGGAGGGGAAGTTAGTATAGCATGTTAAGTAGCCAAAAAAGGGATTTCCACTCTTCTCTGCGGGTTTGTTGTCATGGGGAAAGTAAGCGGGATTTTAAAACATGATAACTAACATGTTTTAATTACCACATTTTTTTTAAAATATCATTTAGCACCAAGTGTAAGCGAAGACAATAATTAACTCTGCTAATTAACACTTGCACAACACGCTGGAATTTTCTGCTGAAAGTCGCAATGTTCTTTTCTGGTGAGGGTGATGTAAAACGTTGATTTAAGAGGGAAGAGCTGAAAGTCAGAGAGCAAAAGATGAATGGTCCAAGCTCTGAAATGCAGCTCAGAGGCATCCCTGGAGAAAACAAATCAGATTTAGCCCTTGTTTTCCCAAGGGTCTGTCTTGCCTTCTAAGCGTGAGCGCAAGCAAGAGGCTCTTGCAACCCAATATTCTTTGGCTTGATTTTCTCAGACCACGTGGTCGTCGAAACTGCTCTTCGGGTCAACAGCAAAAACATTATCCGGGCCAATTTCACCATCTACGATTGCAAAAGAACTGGAAACATTTACCCGAAGAGAGCGTAAGTGACCCCGGTGTGCAGGCAGCAGGGCCACCGCGGGCAGGCGGCGGCAGGGCGCGGGTGGCACCACGCTGCTCGCGTGGCACCGGGGCGATGGAGGCAGATGGAGCGGTTTGAAGCCGGGAGGGTGCACGCGCGCAGCCGGGCGAGGGTCCCCCTGCGCGGGGTTAATGGGGGAGCGCGGCCTCCCTGCCAGCGGGGCGGCTGGGGGCCTGGGCAGGATTTGGCAGGAGCGTAGGGGCTGCGCTGCCAGGGATTTACAAAGGAGGGTCCTCGCGACGTGTCGAGCCATCTGGACATGTTGGGGTTTTTTAAACGTGAAGAATATTTTTATGTAAAGCTTGTTCTGTTAACCCTTCGGCAGTAGAGCTGGCCTCCCCAGCGATCCCTGGGGGGGGGTCTGTGGGGTGGTGAGGCGGGGAGGGATGTGTTCCCTCTGCTCTCTTGCCCCTTCCAGCCCGGGGTGGGAGCAGGCGCGTACCCCTCATCAGCGCGGTGGGCTGGAGGGGAAGGGTCTGGTGCCACCCACAGGAATTCATCCACCTTCCAGGAGCATAACAATGGCAACGGAGCCTGACTGCAGGGATCCATCCCTGCGTCCTCCCCGCCGGCACGCCCACGCCCTGCGCAAACCGTGGGGGAGAGCCTTCGACAGGCACGAGCATGCCTGCCCCCCCAGAGAGACGGACAGGCGAGGGGGCGTTTTGGGGAGGGGGAAGAGCATTTTTCCCTACGCAGGGGAGGGTGGCTCCCAGTCTGCTGTGGCCCGGGGCCAGGCAGTGGCACCACAGGCAGTGATGCCCCAGAGCTGCCCTCAGAGCGGCCCAGGGGATGGCGGGCTCTGCCCGCGTCCCCCGCCGGCTCCCAGGGAGAGGAGGAGAGGAAAACCCAGCACCTGCCATGGGTTTTTCTGGGCACCATTAAAGACTGAACACAGTGTGTGAAGACTGACTGCACGGCTGAGGTTTGGCTCCCCTGAGCAGCCCGAAATCTGCTTTTCTCACCGCACCTTTGCCATTTCAGGTGCACCAGCTGCCTCTCGGCCAGGTGGAAGTGTCACTGGTGCCCCTCCGCCTACACCTGTGTCTCCAACCACTCGCAGTGTGACGACGCGCTGCAGATGAAGGTAAGGCCCATCAAACTTTGTCGCTTTGGGAGACCTTGCCACGTCGCGGTGCTCTTGCTGTTGTTTTCCTTCTTCTCCCGGGGATGGAGGCAGATGGCCTGGGTTTGGCAGCGCTGCCCCAGTGGCTGGGGCGCGGCTCGGAGGACGGCGCTGCTGGGCACCGCTAACGCGGTGCCTGGCCTTGGGGAGTCTCCGCGGTTGGAAACGCGGCGATACGCGTCTCACTTCCGAAGGCTCAGCAGACGGAGAGCTGAAGGGCCGCCCTGGAGCGTCGCTCTGCGTGCGTCGTGTTCACAGCGCTCCCCAGCAGCGTGGGCGAGCGTGGGGCGAGACCAGGCTCGGACCGTCTCGCCTCAAGGTCCCCAGGCTGAGCCTCGCTTTGTTTAGTGGCCCTGGGGGTGTCTTCAGGCACCGCTGTTCAGCAGGTCCGGGCAGGCTCTGGGTCTCCTCCATCCGCGGCTGACACTTGCTGGCCATGGCTTGTCCCCGGCTGGAGCTGGGGCACCCTCCTCTGCGGGTGTCCAGGCGGAGGACGCGTGCGGGGCAGGTAGGCTGCAGCCGTGCTGTGCCGTGCCTGGAGGCATGTGAGGAGGCTGGCAGCCTGGCGAAAGCATTCGGCCGTCCCGGTGCCCTCAGCGGGCTCTGTCCCTTGGCTCTTCGTCACCTCTCACGTCTGGAGCAACGCCATTACTTCTTATCCTGGGACGCCTGGGTTTGGGTGGTACAATAAACGTTGCAATACTTTACAATTCGTTTAACTTTGACTAGGCTGTTGTGGTATGTTAATAGTTTGCTGGAGCACCACTGGTGGTGCTTGTCTAAAGGAGAAAATCGCCCCTTTCCAAATTATAGCTTTAATAACCCAGAGGCTCAGTGTGTTCCTGCGTCTGAAATTCAAATTGAAGTTAATTTAACTAAAATTGGCTTTTTAGCAATCAATCTGCCATAGATCCAAGCCAAGTTTTTACACTGTAAATTGAATATCCCTTTAGCACCGGTGCTCTGCTCTCATCTCAGCTCTTCCAGCGTTCCCTGTGCTCGTCACTGGCAGGAGTTTGGCCCCGTATCAGACATGCCACCCTTACCCCTGGGCCGGCCCTGGCATCCGCTCCCCCCCAGCGGGGAGGAGGTGGGCGGCTGCAAGCGCAGGGAACGGGGATGGAGATGGGGCCACCATGTCGCAGCTCCACCTGGTCGTGTCTCGTCTAAAACCCTGGGAGACGTTTCCCGGCCCTGCTGGGTGGCAGCTCGGTGACAGCTCCCGGCAGCACCGCGCAGCGCTGGTCTGTCCTCTGGCTTGTGAAGTGTGTCTGGAGCGGTTGTGCTTCCCTGTGCGTACCTGGGCTGCTCGTACAGGGCGGTTTGAGGAAGCACCCTCCGCTTTGGCAACTTCCCAGGTTTCAGAAAGTATCTGGCGTTTTCTCTTGCTGTCTGGATGGGTGCTGAGCGCTTGAAAACCATCACTGATGGCTGCTCCTGCTGTGGGACCCATGCGCTGAGGCTGCGTGGTGGGGCGTCTGCCCTGTGCCGGGACGCGGGGAGCTGTGCCGGCTGTCCGGCGGTGTGCCGCGCAGCCGGGGCACGAGGCCCTGCAGCACGCAGGGCCGTGAGCCACGGATGCTCGTGCTGGGCCCGCTCCCGGGCACTGGGGCTGCTGCTCAGGGCAGGGGCGGCGGGGGCTCTCGGCCCGGCCAGTGGGTGACGTCAGGGCTGCGGGGGTCGGCTGGGGACCGCCACGGATTAGTCCTCGATCAGTGTTTTTAGTCATGGCTGGTACGGGTTGCGTTTGTTATTAAATCTAGAGGAAGAGCTTGGGCTGCGAGAGGACTTCTTCAGAAGGTCCCATGTTACCGGACTGACTTTTTCCTTGACAAAGCGCCGCATAGCCTGCAGCTCGGCTGGCAAATGCAAAAATTGCTTGAGATAATTTGCGTCCTTTGACTTAAGTGTAGCTGCTTCTTGAAAGGCAGGGGAAGAGCAGTTATTCAGCGGAGCAGGGAGCGGCGTGTTTTCCTGCCTCAGCCCGGGTGTCCCTCCCAGACGGTGTCTGGGGAGATGCTGGGGAGGATTTGAGAACCGGATCTCGTGGAATCCGGCTGCCCCATCACTTCCTGCCCCACAAGGCAAAGCCTGGCCTTGTCCCCTCCCCTGCGTGGGGCTCCTGGAGGGGGGACGAGCCATAAAACTGACGCTGTGGGGATAAAAACCTGCTAAAGTGCCCGTGCTGCTGGTGGGAGGGCACGGGGCTTCTCACACGGAGCCTCCTGGGGCCAGACCCGAATGACCCCTTGTAAAGCCAAACCTGAGGCTGTGGCCGTCGGTCGGTGACACCTCCCATGGCGCTGGAGTCGCTGTAGGACCTGGTGTGCCAGCCGTTGGGCCTGGTGGATCTCGACGGCACGAGGCCGGGGCGTGTCCCAGGACACGGGCGCAAGTGGAGAGCAGGGCGAGGGTGAGGTGGCATTGCCTATGGCACCACAAACAGGGAGCAGTCCGAGCCGGGGGGGTGGGGGGACCACGGCCACCTGGTCCCTCCGAGTTGGCAGGACGTCCCTGCGCTGTCCGAGCTCGCTCCTGCCCCTGCGCGTGTGCCGGCACCCAGCACTTGTGCAGCCGCGCGCTGGAGGAACTGGCCCGGCCGAAATCAAACCCCAGAGACATTGTTCTGCTCCTGAGTGCCAGTGCCGGTGTGAAGCGGGGCACGCAGGCGCTGGGACGGCTGGACCTCAGCAGCCCGGCGTCGGATCTGCCTCCCTGGCCATGGGGACCGTGCGGGACAGCGTGGCACGTGGTGCCCGCCTGTCATCACGGGGAATAGCTGCTCTTCTGCCCGGGGGGAGGAAATTAGGGTCGTGGACATGGGTCTTGAGGAGCCTCGCCTACATGTTAGGGAGAGCTGCACCCAGTCTTCCCACTCTGCTCCCATCGCCTCGAGCAGATGGCGAGAGCCAGGGTTACCCTCTGGCAGGGATAACTGCCTGTCCTTCCTTAAGGATAACCGTGCCTATCCTCACTTTCTCGCCTCTGATTTCCTACTCCAGAGGTATAGTTCGGTTGGATGCTGCACCTGGTTTGGGCACATTCCTGTTTTATCTCTGTGCCGTTCTTAGCTCTTCCGGCTGATTTCAGTGAGCAGCCTGCAGGACGAGGTGCGCTGTAGCCCTGGAAACATGGTGCCTCGTCCTACAGTCTGAGCTTTCAGTAAACAAACCATTGCTGGCATGGCCGCACCTGAAAACTGGTCCGCTGGGAAGCCAGCATCATACTGGCTTCGTCCGCAGCATTTTAAACATTCAGACCCTTTGCCCTGATCCAGACGTGAATGCTATCATCAGCTGGAAAGCTCTATTTCTAGGCGCTGATGAACAGCAGGAGAAGGGGCTGCGAGACGACAAGTTAATCAGTCCTCTAAAGTGTATTTATCTAGCAAGCTATGCTGGCTGCTGTGACATGCAAGGACACACCAGGCCATAGGAGCTTTTGCATGAATTTTCAGTTGTAGCCCTGCTGGTTTTATTTTAACTCTTTTGATGCTCCCAGAAGAAGCTCTCTCTAGTGCTTTGCTTTGTTGTCTTACTTCTCTTATCATGCGCATCTCTGTTATTTAATCTCCTTGTTTAGGTGGCACCAACCGTGCTTGGTTAAGATGAGTGTCCTGATAGAAATGAAGTGTGTTTTCCACAGACAAACAGGCACTTTCAGACAGTTCCGTGACCCCTAGCTACTCTGGGGAAGGCAAGAGAGAAACCTCCGGCTCACTGCGTGTCCGGCACCAGGGTTGTGTCCCGCCGGGCGTCTCGGTGCTCGGAGGGCAGGCGCTCCCGCTCGTCAGAGCAGCAGCAGCAGCAGCACTGTCGTCGGCAGAGTCACAGTGGGGTAACCTTTAATGCAAGTGAGAAGGAAATCTTGCCTGCTGCAAATTATTCTGCATAATGGACCAAATATTTTGTTGTCTTTTACCCCAATGCCTCCACTGTCAAAGGCATTAATCTGGATATTCCCTGGGGCGATGGAGAATCTGGCTTCGTTTTTGCTGTAATTTTGTGGTGTGATCTACATCTCATGAGAGAACAGGATGGGCTTGTCATACAGACTTGAATTCTGAGTCAGCTCCAGTATCTGAGCATCAGTTTAAAGTGGGAACAAAAGTAGGGGGACAGATGACCTTTTAAAATCATTTTTCAGCTTCATTTAGGCCTTTCATTTCAGCTGTCCTACTGCTGCAGTCCCCTTGCTGAAGCCCCTATAGCTCATTATACCCTTTCCTCTGCGTGCACACATGTGCACACACACCAACCCCTGCACGCTTCTGAAATGACACTGTGCAGGAGGGAGACCACTGGAAAGCGAAATCTCTGCAGGGGCTTGCAGAAACGTGTGTTGCGATGTATGAGACACTGGCTTCCAGCTGGCAGGGGCAGGTCACACCGGCAGATTTGCTGTTGTAGGCTGCGGTGCCTCCTTTTTGTGTCACTCCGGCCCCGTCTTCTAACATTTAAGCACGTGTAATGAGGGAGCTGCCCAGAGTGGCAGCGGAGGCGCGCGTATGCATTTGCTTTTTAGCTGGGAGTACGTTTTTTCCAGTGCAGGCAGATGAAAGTGCAGGCTTGGCAGCCCCACTGCCCAGGGGCCGGGAGCTGCTGATGTCCCCGAGCTGGCGGAGGAGCCCGGCAGGAGCGAGGGGGAAATTCCTGCTGTGCTTCTCCCTTTGCTGGCCGCCGCTGCCGGCCCACGGCTGCGGAGGAGCCCTCCTGGAAAGCTGGCCACCATGCTGCGGCTGTCTGACAGCTAGCGGAGGGGTGGGTTTAGGGCAGTGCTATGCTGGGCTGGAGTTACAGCCTTCCTTGGGGCAGGAAGGCTCCTCGTGGCATTACCGCTCTGTGTATCATGGTGCCATTTTGATATTTCACTTTCCGGGTTTACAGTGTGATCTGACTTTACAGATGTAGTGAAACTAATCTTATCATGGGCCTGATGTGTCTTCTTGCCTCGTCATTGAGGACACTCAGCGCGCACCCAGCTAACCTCTGGTTTTTTTCTTGTTTTGTACCTAACAGAAGAAAATTGACTGTCCGCGAATTGTACCTGCCTCTTTGGATCCGATGCCCACAGGAGTATCTCGGGACATCACGATCTCACTGGCTAATGCAACTTTCTCTAAGGTAAATGAGTTACTAGAGAGATCGGGAAGGTTCAGAAGAGGTTAGGGTGGTATGCAGCAAGATGGCCAGGTCAGCCAAAGGGATTTTAAGTACGAGCTGGTTTCTGCCTTGGGGACGGGTGATGGGGCCGGTCCCAGTTTGCGTTAGCAGCTGAAACCGCTGTATTAACGGAAGACGTTGGTGGAGAGCAGCCACCCCGATGGCGAGTGAGTTGGCGTGGCAAAGCCGAAGGGAGATGCTGTTTGTGTCCAGGTGTTCTCCAGGGATCTCCTGCAATTAGTGATGGGCTTTTTGTATTCAGTGGAAGAAGGAGGTTTACACACCTTGTAAAACAGTCACTAGAACAAAATGTTTGGGTGAAATAAAATTCCCGGTTTCCTTGTGGGTGTTCGCTGCACCGCAGAGCGTGCCAGTGTCGTGCTCTCCTGGCGCCGTGTGCCAGCCCAGCCCCACCGCCCCGCACTCAGGAATGAAGGACAAAGCCCCGAGCTGCGGGCAGAGAGCCTTGTGCTGGCTAAGCCGCTGCTTGGAGTACAGCATGGGAATGTTTTAACTTAACTTCTGGTCGTCACTGCAGAGCTTTTTTTTTTTTTTTGTGAAAAAATCCTTTCTGTGAAATTTTCTGGCATGCAAATTGTAATAGGGTGAAAAACGGGAGTGGACGTCAAATGGTGCCTTTGGAGATGCGTTGCATGCCAGGAGGAACCAGAGGAATTTGGGGCAGGGAGGCTGGGCACTGGGAAAACACTTGACTACGCTCTGGTGTTTGTAAAAAGCTGCCCTGTGTCATTTTGGGTCAAGTCTTCAGCAGGGCCGGTGAGGCCCCCGCTGCGGAGGATACCTGCGTGCTGGACAGCCAGGCAGCTCCTCTTTCTGCAGGGAAGGGAGAAGGTTGGAAATGCCGGTGGAGCTGCCTGCCTTGCTGCACCGGGGGCAGCGGGGGGTGCCGCCAGGCGCTGCGGGGGCACCGCTTCCACCGGATCTCCTGCCCTTGGCGCGGGGGCAGAAAGGAGCTCTCCCCGCCTGGCTGCGGCTGCCGTTTCCTGCACAGGTCCGGCCGCTGTAAAGGAGGATGTGCCCTCCTTTGCAATCAGCAAAAAAAGGCGAGAAATCCTTCTTCCTCTGGGGATGCTGGAGGTGGCTGAAGAGGAAGCAATACCGCATGTAACCCAATAGGAAATGAAGTCAGCGGGAAAGGGGCCGAGGAACCCCCGCTCCTGGGGCTGGAGAGGCTCTGGCAGCCTGGCTTCCTCCCACCACCATCTGCAAATTGTCCCGGGGCGCCGGGCCGGATTCCCTCTCCGTCCCTCTCTGCAGGAGCTCATGAGCGCTGCCGGGGCTCAGAGCAGCGGAGACATGTGCCTCGACACCTTCGTGCTGCGGGGGACTGCCCGGGCGGTGGACGAGAGGCAAGGGGCACGGGCCAGCCCGCGGAGCAGAAGCTGCCGGGGTGCAAGCGATGGACTGGGGGAGATTCCCATTTCCCCCTCGCGGCTGTGTGTGTGTTCACGGAGCCGGCGGCTGCCTGCCAGGAGCCTGGTGCTTTCTTTCCTGTCTTTTATCAGATCTGTCAGTTTTCAAAGGGTAGTTAGAACTCCGTAGTGGTGGAGCATCAACCTGCTTGGAGATGGGACTTTCTCCTGCAGGGTGGGGGCACAGCAGTAACTTGGGGCAGGATATCATCCTTGTGTTATCAGGAAAACAGCACAGAAAATCTGCCTTTGAACGTACTCCCAGCTGGGTCCTCATTTGAATTAGAGATTTGCTCTGTGCAAAAGGTGGCTTTGAGCCCAGATCACAGACTGCTTTGGTCTGGTTTGGGCGAGGTGGCTTGGGACGGTGTTGGCTCTCAGTCTGCATTGCGCGCTAAAGACCCCCGGTCCAGAGGAGCCCAGGTACCCAGCGGGCAGGGGTTATGAGAGCGTAGCCCGGCCAGGCACGTCTCCTGGTCCGCGCGTGCGGTGAGTCAGGCACACCTCCTGGTCTGCACGTGCTGCGTGTCCCCGGCTCCAGGGGCAGCTGCCCCAGCGCCTGCTCGTGGCACTTCGCAGCGCCACGCTGGGCAAAAGCAAGGGCCAGGGCTTGGCTCCACGTGCGATGCTCAACCTGCAGCAGTTTTATGTGTAGGTGTGTAACAAGAGCCGGGTTAATTAGGCACAGATCCCAGTCCCGTTTACGGTACCGGCTTCTGATCTCCTCTTTGACTTGAAGGCAGTTCAGGTGCTGACGGCCGAAACAAGGTGAGACTTGGTGCCCGCCATCTCGGTTGACTGAGACGGAGAACTGCACAAAGCGGTTGTTGCAGCCGTTCTGCCGTTGTCTTCCCTCTCGCAGGAGACAGCTCTGGAGTGCGATTTTGGGAAAGACAGGACGTTTGAAGCCCGGTGGGTGAACTCCTCTGCCGTGGAGTGCGTGCATGTGCTGGTGAGTTGGGGGTGAGGCTGCCAGCCCCCGCTCCCCCCGCGGCGTGGGGCAGGCCTGAGGGCAGGGAGGGTCTTGCTCCCCACCTCCCACCCGGCGGCTGGGGTGCTGCCTCCCCTCCTCCCTCCCTCCGCTTCCAGCTGAAAACAGTGCAAACTGGGTTCGCCCCCCCCGGCAACAGGCCCTTGGCCTGTGCTGATGCTGGAAGGGGGTTCACGAGTTGCCCATGCTGCGCTGTCTGCTCTGTGGGTGTCTGCAGTGGCTCCAGGCCCTGCTCCGCCGGGGTTGGGGAAGGAGCGGCTTCTTTACCTTTCTACATGTGAAGAGTTCAGTTCAGGCCAAAAATTCGGCCACCTTTCAGTGTGGCTATTTCTGTAGCTTTTATTCTGAACTAGGAATTGGCCTGAGAAAAAGCGCAGACGCTCACCGAAGAGCAGCGTGTGGTTGTTGGAGGGCAAACTGCCCCTCTGCAATGCAGCAAACATCTGGGCTGCCACCGGTGGGAGTATCGCAAGTGGAAGCTGGAGGAGCACTCCCCATCACGTCACCTGCAAAACTCTGTATTGTAGCCCGGCACTGAAGATGCACGGACTGGCCAGTCTCTTAGTTTTCCTGTGTGTTTCTACTAAAAATAGCAGCAAGCCAGGGCTCTGCTCTCACTGCGGTGTGCGCTGTGCCCCGGTGCCCTTCGTTGGCACCTCAGCAAAACAACTAAAACAGAAAACAGCCTTCCCTCTCTTCCTCTCTGCTAAGGATGAGATCCTCCTGTACTGAGAAGCAGTGGTCAGAGAAGCCTCACGAGGAATGTTAATCCGCGTAGCGTGCGTAGGGAACCTCCTATTTGACTAGATTTCCTAAGCTTTTGTTTGTTTTTTGTGTGCAGCTCCACACCTCAGAAAAAAGCCATCTCTTCCCAGTGAACCTTCAGCTGAAGGACAGACCAGACAGATTTATCGACAGTCCAGAAATGATGACAGGTCTGAGTTGAAAATATTTTTATTCCGCTCTCATCTGGTCAGGTTGAATGACTCTCAAATCTTGGCAAAGTTTATGGGTTCAGGAAAGAGACCATGGCTCAGCCGGGCACAGCTCAGCTCTTTCTCTCAGGCCCACGCAAAAAACGTACTTGCCCAGAGCTGCACCCGTGTGAACGCGCGCCCAGAAACCAGACGGACGCCCGCAGACATCCCCTTTACACCCAGGGAAAGTCAAGCCCCGTCCTTGAGCGCCGGCAGCGGTTGGGCTCTCGCCTGCCAGCGGCGGGTGGGACAGGGTGTGCTGGTGCTGCCGGTCACAGCAGAGATGTGGGGCGTCCCCAGGGTCAGGGAGAAATTCCTCCCGGAGGAGATAAGGGATGGGGGAGGGCTCTGCCCTGAGCTCTCGCAGGAGCGTGGCATCAAGGTTCAGCATGCTGTAAAAACTGAGTCTTTTGTTTTTTTCCTCCTGTGCTGAGAAAGAATAAAATGTGTAAACACATCTCACCCCTGGCCCGCTCTCTGTCTCTGGGAAGAATGCTCGGATTCCCAAAAAAGCCCTTGCTCCATCAGCAGGCTAAGGAAGGCAGGCAAAGAGTCAGATTAAGGGTGCGCTCAGACAAGGCATTTAGCGAGGACAGCCCAGCGCGCCGGCCAACAGAGCCAGCGTCTGCACAGCGGCCGCCGCTCCCTGCCCGGGCCGGAGCCTCGGTGCTGTGCCTAGCTGTGGGCTCGCGCGGGAGGCAGCAGCTTTGGGCTCTTTCCCCTCTCAGCAGCGTCCGCAGTTGTGGTAGAAGGAACTGATTTACCCTAGATGCAAATGAGAGCTAGATGCCTGAAGTGAGATTTTTCTTTGGAGGATAGCTGTAATAGGTAGAGAGACATTAACACCGTCAGCCACTGACCCAGGATAAAAAGGTTTCCCCGTAGTAAATCCCAGTGTATGAGGGAGGCTTATCTTGCAAAGCATTCCACGTTGGTGAAATAACCTTTGAAATACCAGCATGGGTAGGCATGAGACGTGACTTCCTTGCAGAAAGAAGAGGGTGTCCGTATTTTTGAGACACAGAGGTAACCCTGAGGAGAGGGGTGGGAGATCTGAGCCAAGACTATTTTGATGTGCAAGGGAAGACTCCTAGTTCTCAGCGTGGGTGGTGCTGGGAGCAGGAACGCGAGCAGAAAGAGCGTGGTGGAATCCCCCTTCCTGCGGGGGGAAAGAGCGCGCTTACACGGGCTGTGTTTGCATCGATCTGAATTTGCCAGAATATTTGGAGACCCTGTGGGACCATTAGACTGCTCTGGCTCCTCCTTGCCTTGATCACATTGGTGTGAGTAAAATTAGAGAGGCTGACTTGCAAGCAGAGACAGAGATCTGCTGAGCCAATTATAAATGTGTGCATCTTTTATACTGTACTTAATGGAATTACTGTTATTAGTGTTTATTATTTCAATATTTATTAGCTTTTATTGTAAACTGCATTTTGGTAGTTCACTGAAGGAATCCCAGCTCTCTGCTGTTGGGTGGAAAACCAACCAGTGTAACTCACTGAGTGGGCTCAAGACGAGGTGAAATAAGCTCTTTTTTTTTTTTGTGGAGAATGGGAGGCTCCCGCCGGGGCGATGACGTTTCATTAGCACGAGCGCAGGCAGACCGTTGAAGGCTGAGGGATTCGTTAGTTGCTTATGAAGTGCCTTGAGATCCTCCCGTAAACAGAAGTGCAAAATGTGACTATTTCTTTGGTTTATGTTCTCCTGCAAAGTCTCCTCTGGGGAAGAGGGTGTGAAAGCAGCGTTTCCTGAGTGTTTCTGGCTGTTTATCTCAGCGGATACCCACACTCCAGCGGCAGAAGTCTTTAGGCTAGAGAGGAAATGTAACCTAGGGCACCAGCTAACGAAGAGGTGAAAGCGGTGTAGGAAAATGATGTGGAAGCTGAGCTGAGCAGATCTGAGGGGAGAAGTCAATGAAAGGGGCCCGTGGTCACCAGGGGGAAGGAAAGGAACTGTAAACACTGTGCAGAGCACTGTGGCTTTGTCGGCGTGTGGAAGCAGCGTGATTGCTTTGCTAACAGGATGGAGCCAGCTTTGCCAGGCAGCTTCCCATGTGGATGCTGAGAGTTGGAAACACGTAGCATAAATCGACAAAAGGTTCCGAGTTTGGGTGGTGTTTGTTTTTCAAGGGGAAGAAAAAGGAAAAGAAAGTGCTAAATTATATTGCAGTGAGAACAAGCACCCAGTCCTTCTGGGAAATCTTCAGGATGGCAGCCAAGCACTGCCTCATCTTGCTGTACGCGCAAGCCGCTCTGCTCACCCACTGGATTTCAGATGTTACTTGGATTAACCTAGCGGGGGGTGGGGGGAGTGGGGGGTGTTTGACTGCCTCAAGCTAAGCAAAGCTGTGAAACTCTCAGGCCCAGGAGCTCACATTTTCTGTTGTCTCTGGCGGTTTAGTGGAGGTGTACAACTGTGCGACTGGGAGTGCTGACTGTTCTCAGTGCCTGGGGAGGGAGGACCTGGGGCACCGCTGCGTCTGGAGTGAGAGCAGCTCCAGCTGCAGGCTGCACGGCGAGCCCCCCCAGGTCTCAGACGTCTGCCCAGCTCCGGAGATTAAGAAGGTAAGACCCGAATGCAACGTGGAGGGCACGCGTGGCCTGGCAGGCGGTGCGGAGAGCTGAAATCGGCTGCCCTGTCGCTGTCTGGGGGCAAAGGAGGAACCACACTTTGTCCCTGGCACAGGAGAGGGTCAGGACCAGCGCCGAATTATTCACTGACTTTCTATGCTGTTGAGTCACCTGATGCCAAGGACATCTTGCTAGTGACAAGACTCCGTCTTCATCATGTTAGCGGGGAAAAACAACAGCAGCGCAATCGGAATGTCCCAGAGTTCCTGGGGTTGGTAAAAGCAAGAAAGATCGGTAGGGATTGAAGCAACTGAAGGATTCTTATCAGGAATAGCCGAATAGTGGAGCATAGCTGAAATGTGAACGTGAGCCCTATCTCCAGGCACAAGTTCTGCAGTTCTGCTGAGATTAAGAGTGGCAGAGGGACCTTTCGGCATTATGCATTTTAAAACGAGTTTTATTTAAATTTTAGTTGAATGAATGTCTGTTGGGGGCATTTGGATCTGAGGTTCTCCTTAGAGTTATGGTAGCAGCCAACAAATTTGTTCCTGACAAGTAGCAAAGAAAGTATACAGAGCAAATCTTAAAATGAGCTCCCTAGGAAAGGAGAAGCTGGAGAGGCAAAACAGCTAACGTGAACATCAAAATTGGCAAGGATATGGGATTTCCAGTCTTAGAGAGGGGCACGTAGCGATAGCTGCCCAAAATCTGGGTGCTCTAACACTGCAGGATCCCATCGCCTGCCTCTTCCTTCTCATTGCCGTGGGAGAGGGGTGCTCCCCCGTGAGCCCGTCCCTCCCCAGCACACACCAAGTGTTATCAGCACCTCGCCAGAAAATAATGGAAGGAAACCACAGTTCAGGTCGCAGAGCGTCACAGGACTCTGTCGCTATTTCCTTGGCAAACAGTAGCCAGTAAATCCATATCCTTTGGAGTCACACAAGCAAACAAGACCCCGCAGAGCCCTCCTGGAGGGGGGTGGAGGGCAAGGCAGCAGGCAAAGGAGGGCGCCGAGCCCGGTGGTGGGTCCTGACCAGCCCTGGCCGCCTTGGCCAGCTGGTGCCACCAGGCGCATTGCGCTGGCTTAGTGTGCCGTTGGGTGTTGCGAAGGGAAAAGAGCCGTTCCTGAGTTGGAGGGCTTTGTCTCACTGCTGAATAATGCAGTCACACTGCCGGGGGGTGCCCCTCGCGCGGTGGAACAGCATCACGCCCTGCACCCTGTCCCCTCGCAGCGGTGGGGGTCAGCAGCTGCCGGGTGAAAAAACAGTGGTGTAGGAGATGGATGGGGAACAGCCTTGTCCTCCCACGGCGCCGGACTTGTCCTGCGCCCCGGCGTGCCACAGTGCTGATGTCTTGGCCACGCTGCGTGCATCAGGACACTTCTTGTATTGTTTTTGTCCTGAAAGGCCCCACCACATTCGGGACAGCCCTTAAAAACGTGGTGGTAGGACTCTTCCCAGCACGCCAGCATTCCTCCTCTGGGTTTCCAAGTCTCGGGGTTTGTCTCTGCCCCAGCTCCTTTCGAAGCTGTGATGTAGAAGGAGTGATGTCTCACGCCAGATGTGTTTGCAGCTGGAGTAATCCCTGACCAAACCCCAGTACCAAACCCAGTGATGGCTTCTCGTTTGCAAAGCTGCGGCAAGGGGAGTGCGGTGGTGGGTGTGCTGTGGGGGGAGCAGGAGCACGAGGAGCGATTCTGTCTTCTTCATGGGGGGCCAAGTGGGACACAGACACAGGCACCGGCTCAGGGATGAAGGCAAGAAGCTTCCTGGTGGTTCTCCTCCAACCTTTCCCCTGCTGCCGCAGATTGAGCCGCTGCGTGGGCCGCTGGAGGGGGGCACGCTGCTGACCATCCGTGGGAGGAACCTGGGCCGCCGCTTCAGCGACGTCCTCGGCGCCGTCAGGATAGGCAGCGTGCAGTGCACACCGCTGCCTGACAGATACGTCGTCTCCGAGGCGTGAGTGTTGGGGGAGTCAGGGAGGAGGTCCCTGTCCCCCTCCCGTCCCCCGCCCGTGCCTGTTCCTCCCCGTCCCCGTTGCTCGCCCTGTTCCCCCGCCGGCCTCGGGCCGCCTGGCGCGCTGCACCCCTGGGCAGGATCCGGGCGGTGACCTGCCCCCGGTGGGACGTGGGTGCCCTCCCCCAGGCACGGGGCGGCTGGTGCTGGCCGGCCCACCCCTGCAGCAGGCGCCGGGCAGAGCGCGGAGGAGGAGGAGGAGGAGGAGGAGGAGCAGGCCGAGGGCTCTGCCCCGCTGCTCTGGCACGACTGCCAACCTCCTCTTTCCCGTCCGCAGGATCGTGTGCCAGACCGGAGAGGCTCAGGAGGCGTTTTCCGATGTGGTAACAGTTAACGTGAGCCGGGAAGGGAAGTCCAGGGAGCGATACTCCTACGTGGTGAGTAGCTGCCTCCTGGATGTTTCTTCGGTGATTCCTACACCCCTCAAAACAAGCCTGCAGCCCCCGCAGCCCCCAGCTGGCTTAGAAAGAGGATCTATGACCAAAAGCGTCGGGGTCCGCGAGGAGCAGCTGACGCGCCTCCTCACGTGTGGTTGCCCGAGCGAGGTCTGGCAAATCCGGGCTTGAGCGCGAGGGGCAGGACTGCAGCCAGGGCGTAGTCGGGCTCGACCTCGCTCCCCGTCTCGGCTCCTGCAGTGGTTTGTCACTCACCCTGGCTGTATCACTGTTTCTCCGGCTATAAAAACAGGAGCTCATTTTTCTTCCTCCTTTTTTTGCTAAAGTGCCGTTACAACCCGTGAGATTTTTTGAGACTTCCAAAGTCTCTCTGTGCTATGTAAGTTATGTACCAAGGACTCACATTATATAGAAAGGATATTTTTTGCTGCAGAGATTGTCTTAGTTTTTGCATGAGAATAATGTGTAGGGATTAGACTTGAGCTAACCCAGTGTCATTACACAAAGAAAAGCCCTTTATAGCTTTGTACTGTACCATCTCACAAAGATAACTTTCATCTCTGTAAACCTGAAAGAAATCCATGCGTTTCTTCTCTTCCCTATGAGCACCCCCGTCTCTGGCTAGATGCTGTTAACAGGCAGCCCCATGCGTCCGGGGCAAATGCAACAGGATGGGTGCCACGGGCGTGCTGTTTACTCGGAGCCTTTGTGCTTCTGCTGTTGCTTTAGCTGGGGAAGAATAGACTGTGCTGCAGTCTAGTGGCTTGAAAGAAGACTTGAACCCCAGGAAATGACATTTGATTCCTGGTGGCCATTGTGAGGAATTTAGGGCAGGATCATGGAGTGTAATTCCCCCACCCTGTAACCGATCACGTGTTAGGTATTTAGTTCAGGGAGGTTTATGCGGCGTGCAGCCAGCACGGGCACGGCGCATCCCAGAGCCCCGTAGCAGAGCCGGGCCTGGCAGCGCATGAGGAGGGGACCAGCGAGGCGAGGGCACTGCCAGGCTTGGCTCAGCGGTAATTCCCGGGAGGACGTTTGCTCTGGGACCCGTTCCCATTGTTTCCAGGCATCCCTGTTCACATCCAAAGCGTCTCAGAGATCCAGCAGTCTGGAGTAGAGCAAGGTACCACGGGGGTACGACCCAGTAACGGACCTTGGGCTTGGGGTTTCTGGCGCATTGCCATCAGGATCTGTGTGCTGACTCGGCCGCGTCACCCGCTGCCGGGCCTGGTGTCTGGTTGACAGAGGAGAAGGGCCTGTAGAGTGGGAAAGGGCTGGGCGGCTTCTTTGCCGGCTTTCGGCGTGCAAGGAAAAGCCCTCTCAGGAAACACCTGTAAAAGCACCAGCGCTGAACAAAGCAAGAGGAGCAAAAGCCAGTCGCTAAACTCAAACCGGGTCCATGACAGCTCTGTGCTGGCAGCTCCTGGGCAGGCTTAAGGAGAAAGCTGTCCTCCCGGGAGTGGGAGAGGAGCTGTTTTCTGCTCAGATGGCGCAGCGGAAAGCTGACTTGGGTCTGTTTACCTCAGCAAAGCTTGGAGAAGAGATGGGGGAGAGCCCTGCTTTGTGCACCTGTGTGTCAGGGAGTGAAGCTGCATGACGTGTAGCTGGTGGTGTGTTCCACAGCAAAAGTGGCTTCCACACCATTCGTAAACTCGGCAACACTTTCGTTTTCTTGATTCTGCTCTCACCAACAGTGGCATGAAGATGGAGTGAGACGACACCATGTAAGGCTGGTCTAGGTGAGACCCAAGCTTGAGAGCTGATAGCAGTTTACCTGAAAAAGTTTAAAAGACTTTTAGAACTGCCCTTCCAAAGAAGATCCCTTGTAAAATACCGAATATTTTTTGTGAGCTGTATCTTTCAAAGTCCCCGTTAGACGTACCTAGAAGAGACAGAATTCAGCTGTAATTCTGCTGAGGAGGAGGGAGAAACATGATCGAGAGACTTCTCCAGGACATTTTAACAGGCTACGGATGAGCTGAATTGGCCAAATGAGCTGAATTTGCAAAAGTTGCGATGGAGGCAATCAGTGCTGGCAGTGCACTGAGAGCAGTAGCCACTGGCTCTTGCTGAGGGGAAGAGCTGGAGGGCTTTGGGTAACATGAATAATCCTCTCTGCTGCTGTTGTAACTGCACATTTGAATGCACAGGTTAGGGGCCAAGGGCAGGAGACAGCTGCCTGCAGGCACTCGGAGAAATACAGATTAAAACAAAATGGGTCCTGTGGAAATGGGTGATGATCAGATGATCAGAAACAACAGAGGAAATGGCTGTAGAGGAATAAAGCAGTCTGAGTGTAGGACAAGGGCAAGGATAGCTGTTAATAAGCTTGTTTGTGCGGCTGGGATTGACAGGAAAGGGCATTAGCACCAGGCAGTACGAAGCAGCTTAGCCCACGTTCTTCAGTCCGCTCCGGTGCGGTTTTGCTCTGCGGCTGCGGCGAGGGACGGGCTGTGGTGGTGAGCAGGCTTCAGCCAGCCTCCGCAGCCTGGCGGGTCTCGTGCCTCCAGGGTTTGCGGTGTTTGGCAGGGAATTACCAAGTGCCTTATGGAAGGGTCTTGAAATAATTATTTGCTCTGTCCTTGGTGTCCTGTTCAAACCGGAGCAGGGAAGTTGCCCAGCAGACTCTCCTGGGGTGCTCTGTGTAGGAGACATGAGGGTTCAGCGCTGCATTAGTTATCAAAGCCTCAAGCTCATGAATCTCAGGAAGATTTCCAGGGGCTGCAAATGCAGATAAGATACATGCTAATTTCTGCTGAAAATGGCGAGAGGCAAAGTAACTTCCCCCTTAGTTCCTGTCGCCTCAAGAGATTCGGATTTGAGGCTTCCTTAAGAAGGAGTTTGATATTCAATTATCTAGACCCAGGTGGCTGTTTTCAGAAATCTCAAGGCCATCATCCAGCAGGGCTTTAGCATTATCTTCGCATTCAGGAGGAAATGGATCTGGAAGGGCAGAGATGGTGGGAGCTGGAATGAACGAGAAATTTCCTTTTGTTGATAGACCTTGAGCTGTTGCCAGCTCTGGACCCTCCATTGGAAATCTCAAGGGCCTGGTGGGATCCTGGGCTCCAGTTTGGACTCATGTCCCACTTATTGCCAGAATTTAGGGACTGCAGAGAGTCACAGAGGTTTTATATGATCTCACTCCTGAGCACTTGTACCTCTCCCCTTGTTCTGAAACCCTGCCAGCGAAAGCTTTTGCTGTGCTGCTGTTTCAGAGCCTCACAATACTGGATACTTAAATTTACCGAAGCAGTTCCCATGTGCAGTGTGGAGTATCCAACTGTGAATTTACCAGGTTAGAAAACAGATTTCCCCTCTGTTTTTAGCTTCCCGTGGTGCAGTCCATAGCTCCCCTGAATGGCCCGAAGGCTGGAGGCACCAGAGTGACCATCAGAGGCAGCAGGCTGGACGCCGGCTCTGAGCTCCGCGTCCTCGTCAATACCTCCAAGCAGTGCACTGACCTCAGGTGGGACTGGGTTCGGGGGCTGGCGCTGAGCTAGTGACAAGGGCCAAAGCATTAGAAAGGATGGTATTGCCCCCCAGGAGATCAGGAAGAGCCGGTGTTTGGGTGGGGGGCACCACGCTGCTGCTAAGCCTTGGAGCCAGCGTAGCATCCCCACCAGCCCGCTTGGCGGCTGCTTCCTCCGTTTCCAGCACCCCGTCAGCCTGCTGCCCCCAGAGCGGTGAGGCAGAGCTGCGGGGCGGGCGCCTGACACGGGACGGGGCGAGCTTCTTTGGCAAAGTGACTGCGCTGGTGTTACCGTGACGTGGCAGCAGCGACCAGCAGCAAATGAAGTGCTTCTCACACACCATTCAGAGCACGCTGCCAGGCCCCTTGGGTGCTCTGGGCCCGGGACCAAAACCCCGGGAGTGAAGCAGACGTAGGCTTCGTTCCCGTATGGGGTGGAGGCAGAAGGCACCTGCGTGCCCAGGGTCCCACTCCCGCGGCAGCTTGCTGGTCGGAAGAAGGCCCTCCTCCTGTATGTTCCTGTCTCGTCAGTGGGAAGAAGTAGGAACCTGCCCTTTCCCTTTGGCCATATGGAAAATGAGTCTGGCAGCCTGGGATGGTGCACGCTGAGAACTGCTCATTAGTAGGCAGTGTAGTTAATAGGCGATTGGCACGTGACTGGAAGCTGCTTCTTGCCTGTGTCTGCCATCTGCCTCGCTTCTGAGGGGGTGCTCAGGTCCACGGCGTCTGGCTGCGGCCGCTCGCTCTGCCGTGGCTTTCTGCAGCTTACCCTGCCTTTCCCTGCGCAGCCGCAATGACAGCACCATCACCTGCACCATGCCGTCTGCGGAGCTCACCACGGCCGTGCGAGTCTGCGTTCAGTTCGAGAACAAGTCTTGCGCCAGCTACAACATCACGTTCAAGTATGAGAAGAACCCAATTATGTCAGACATCAACCCCAAAAAGAGCCAGATCAGGTGAGATCCCTCCCCCAGTGGAGACAGCCAAGTCTGCCAGGGTTTGTCCTTCGTTTTGTGGCCTTTGTTGAGATCAGCATCTTAATTTTTGCCGAATGCAAAAGTGAGCAGTGCTCTCCCGTCAAAGCACAGAGCTAACTGGAGTATCCTGGTGTAGCCTGCTGCAGGGAACGTGAGCTCGCCCTGTCTGTGCTTCAAGCCGTCCAGATGCAGAATAGACGCTGAGCAAACCCCATGTCAGGAGCCCCAGGAGTCATTAAGTACAGCCAGGAAGCAGGATATGGTATCGGGGCCCCGTGCCACGCTGTGGTAGCATCATAACGTCCATTTCAGAGCTGGCACGTGTCTGCATCTGCCTGCAAAAGAGAGGGTCGGCTCCGGGCTGGTGGGAGAGGGTCCTGCAGGGAGAAAGGGCCTTTCTCAGGCTTGGGTTTTGGCACGTTGCCTTGCAGACGGGTACAAAAGGGCACGGCATAGCGCTCTCAGGGTGCTTCGGGGTACCCAGCACTGGAGTAGAAAAGGTTTCACACACCAGGACTGCCCGTAGCTCAGTTCAGTGCATTTAGGACATGGAAGGAAGTCAGCCTTGGTAACTGCACTGCGCACACCTGGTGGGTGCTTTAGGGAGGTTCAGGTGGGAGGCTCTGTGAGACCCTGAGGATTTTTCTTGGCAGTAAAACTGCTGGAGGATAAGCTGAGATTTGCAATTTTGGATTTCAGCCTTCCCCGAGGTCACAGTATTTAATTTTTAAAGCGTGTTGCTTTTAATTTCATGTCTCTCTGTGGAGCTCTCCGGCTCCTGTTCCTTTGGATACCATGGTGAAATCCCACCTTCCTCAGCTGTGGAGGCTGGAAAACCCAGGGCTGACCAAGAAATCCGAGAGTCCAGCGGCTGCGCCTGCAGGACCACGGTGAAAGCAGCACGCTCAGGGCGCAAGATCGCAGCAGGCTCTGACGGCCTGATCCCCTTGGAGCAGAGCCGTGTCTCGGCATTCCCAAGCGCAGCGCCAAAGATGCAGGCTGTGGGAAAGTTAATGACAAGGCACGGCAGTGACTCAGCCAACCTCGGCTCCTTAGCAGGCTTGCGAACTATGCTGAGTGGCGGGAGCGGTATCTGAACACAGAGACGGTGGAAGAATGTCACTGCCCGTATTCACAAGGGAAACCAGCAGGGTATTTCTCCTTCACCTTAGTCTGCTTTCTTAGTCTTCGCAGCAGTTTCCAACTTTCAGACCCCTGAGGACGTGCCAGCAGTCTCTCTCTCCACACTGCTTGTGTGGCTCGTGTAGTCTGGCCGGTCCAGTGGGTTGCTGGGCTGTTGACCACGAGAGGTCAAGAACTTGTGTAAAAATTTAGCTGGATCTGATTTATCTTACGGCATTGCTAAAATAATCTGTGTAAGCAAAGCTGTAAACTTGTCTGCAGATGTGACAGGCTCTTAGTTAGAAACCTGGATCGTAAGTATGTGGTAATATCCACAGATTTCAGAGAACCTGACTCTCGGGGCCTTGGGCCCAAAAGTCACTGTGTCTGGAGCGGTCTTCAGATAACTGGGTTTGTAAGTCCTGACTGTTCCCTGACAGGTACTCCAAACAGATCAAATGTGATGTGGAGGAAGGAGAAGGTAAATCCAGGGTATAGCTTCTGCTGTGCAGGACAGACAGGCGGTGCCGGTTCTCCACCCCTTGCTCTGCCTGGCAGCCTTGCGCGCGTCAGGGCCCTCTCGTTACTGTCGTTAATTGGCTGCACATTGAGAGGCCCGTGTTTCGCGCTCCCCGCGCAGCAGACCCAAAACACAAAACGACTTTCACGTTCTGACCTAAATCAGAAGTGTCTGGGAGACGCAGGGTCCCTGTCAACCTTAAAGGGGTCCAAGGCTTGCCGTTCGCGGCAGGTCGCTGCGGGGCAGGGAGTATTTCCTGGCCCTCGCTGTGAGAGCGTGGAGGTTAACCCCTGGCACCGCCGGTGGCTGGGGCAGCCTGCTGCGTACCCCGGCGCGCAGGGGCAGGCTGCTCCTCTGGGGAGCGGGAGAGAGGGGGGCAGTTTGCTGCTGCTGGAAGAGGTCCCCCCTTTCCACCCCAGCAGCTGCTGCTCCTCCTTCCTGCCCCGATGCCTTGGTAGCGGTGTGGATGCTTGCTGTAAGCAGGAAGAAGACTTCGGCTCTTGGGTTACATTTTCTGCTCAAACAGCTGGGCAGCGTCCCCGGGAAAATGACAGCAGGGAGACCCAGGCACTGCAGCTCGCTGCTGTGTTGTGCTCTGCGGTCACCCTTCCTTTCTTCCCTTCTCCTCAAAGCGGGGGCAGGATCATCACCCTGGAAGGAAGAGGCTTTGAGCTGGTCCAGAACGTGTCCATGGTTGTCCGTGGCATCGGCAGAGAGCAAACGGTGGGTGTCCCTGCTGGGTATCGCCCAGTAACTGGGAGCAGGGCTGCGTGCCCGGTGCCGGAGGGCGCTCGGGGTGTGAAGCTGAGGCCGTAGGCCGTGCTACAGATTGGGCTGGGAGCAAGGCTGGGCGGGAGCACTCAGGATGTCTTTTTTTTTGATGCGCATGCTCTCTGCTGCTTTCAGAGCTGTAAGGTTCACACCGACACTGTGATCACCTGCCCCTCTCCAGCTGCCTCCAACATCACTGCAGGGAGCAAGCCTGCACCCGTTGATTTTTATCTCAACGGTCGCCTCTATGCAGACGACCGTCCGGCTCTGGATGAGGAGATGTACCCCGAGGAGGCCTTGCACATCAGCAAGTTCAGCCTGGAGTACTATGCCGACCCCCAGTTCTTCACAGCCAAGAAGGAGAAGTGGATCAAGCACCATCCCGGCGAGCCCTTAACTCTAGTTATACACGTAAGAGAGCGGCATTTACAGCTCCGCTTCTTTCCGGGTGTTGCCTGCTCCCCACTGGGAAGCCCTTCAGTCCCGAGTACCAGCACGGTGACTGTCCGCAAAGACAGGAGGGAGAGGCGGGGTGGATGAGGACGGGAGAGGCAGGAGCTGTGCAGGAGCAGGCAGTTCTCGCTCAGCCTGCTGCACCTGCATCTCGGTTCACCAGGAGACGCAGCCTGACCTGAGGATGCCCTTGGAGGCATGACGACAGAGAGCTGTGTTTGAAGGATGTAATAGCAAGAAGCTAAATAAAATACTGGGTGTATGAAAAAGAATGGTAATGCACCGGCCTGAAGTCAGGCAGGTACTCCAGAAGGTCCTGACAATAGATATTTGTTCCTGCAGAAACAGGTCGTGCGTTCTTCTCTTTTGGCTACTGAATTCGGCTCAGCTAACGAGGAAGTTGGGGTACAGCGGTTCAGTGGCTTGGACAATGCGCAACAGTAATTCAAAGGCCATTGTTCACTGCAGGATATCCTCACTGCTTGCAACGTGCTTCAGAAACACGCTCCCCCTTTCTCAGGCTCTGCAGACGCATCCCCTGGCTATCCCCTCTGTTGTACATCCTTCCCCCTTCCCAGGTGGGCGCTTCGATCCTTATCTGTGGTGCACAGCCAGGGCAGATCAAAAGCAGATTTTTCCAGGTTCCACGAGGGGCTTGCTCATCCCGTGCCCCATGCTGAGTGGGGAATGGGAAACAGGAAAAAGGGGAATGGCCCGCTTCTGGGTTTCCTGTAGAGTGCTGGAAAAATGTCCTTGGTGAGGGAGAGTCCTCCCAGGTCTGGAAAACAGCAGTGAATACGGAAATCCATTGCAATTCCAACTGCTACTCTAAAGACTAGCATCCTGGTTCTATTTTTGTCATTAGAAAGAGCCTGACAGCCTGGGCCTGGAAAGCAATGAGTACCAAGTGAAAATTGGCCTTATCTCGTGTGAGATCCAGATTGTTTCGGACAAAGTCATCCACTGCTCTGTCAACGAGTCGCTGAGCACCTCGGAAAGGCAGTTACCCGTGACGGTGAGTTCCAGGAGCCTCCACACTCTGAGCGTGTGGGGCGGAAAACGCAAACCCTGCGTGCGAAGGGGTCGGCTGTGTGCGCGGGCAGGACCTGCCAGGCACGCTCACAGGCAGCCTTGCAGGAAGCCGCACGGACAGAAGGGTGGGCAAAGCGCGCTGGGCTTGCAGTTGCCCCCAGGGCGGGGCGGCTCGCTGGCGGGCTGCAGGCGTAGTCAGTGCTAAGGCTGCCCTGAGTCATGGAGAGGGGCTGCCACGCTCCGAATCACGGGGCGTCGGCAGCTGCCTGCTGAGTTAACGGTGCTGTAAGCTGGAGGGGGAAGATTTTGTCGGTTCTTGTAAGGCACTGTGAAATCCCAGGCATGTGAGTTTTTGTCACTTGCAGTAATTTTCTTCCTGCCCCTCGTGAGATAACATTTGGGGATTTCCATACAGTTTTCAGTCAGCTGGCCTCCTACTGCCAGCAGAAGAGCTACAAGTGGACATGAGAATCCAACCCTTACCAGGCTGCAATAAGCCACTGGAGATGGGTCCCTGCGTGTGGCTGGGGAGGGCTGGAAAGTTCCGTGTTGCTTCCCAGGGGCTGCCATCTTGTCACTGCAAAGAGCGCGGTGTTCATCTTTGTGTCTGCAAAATTCACAATACTTTGTTACTGTCCTTTTTTCCACAGAGGGCTTGACTTAACTGCTCTTCTCGCCCTCAGTGTCCCTCATGTCGTAGGCAGCCCATTGCCACGCAGGGATGTGACCGTGGTTCTTCGAATCTGGAGAGAAAAGGCCTCCCACCTCCACGGTCTGAGACCCTGCAGCCCCCCTCCCAGTCCGCGTGCGAAGGGTGAACGGGTGGGAGCCTGCGGCGTGGGGAGGGAGGAGGAAGGCTGCGACGGGAGTTAGGGAGGCTGTGGACTTGCGCTGCCCAGAAGAAAGGCACAAAGATGCACCGCCAGTTCACTGACAGGGTTGTCCAGTTTCCTGGTTACAGTCTGTGGTGTATGAAATTCTGTTGTAAACTCGAAACATGGAAATGCAGAAGTAGCAGAATTTCCCAAGTCATTTTAATGGAAATTTTAACTAGGGTAATTTTGGTTTTAGTGAGAACTGAGAAACAAGGAAATCCCTTTGGGGAAGAAAAGGAATTTATGAGTTTACTAGTCTTGGTTTGACATAAACCATTCAGGGCAGTGCCCTAGTAGGTCCCTAGGATGCAGGAGAACGATACCCAGCCCCAAAGTGTCATATAGCTATTAAGAGTGTACCCACAGTGAGAGTGCAGCTAAATAATCAACTTGTATTGACATCTGTGCGCACTTACTAAACCTTCATACGCGGTTTGAGTTATCGCCTGCTGGCCATTTCATAGGCAACAGCTGCCTTTATAACATACTTGTAATAGCTTTGATAACACGGGGCCAGGCTTGCGCGGTGGTCCCTGCCTGATCTGCGTCGAGGTCAGCCGTCGTGGGCTGCAGAAGCCTTGCCTGCTGCTGCAAATTCTCTCTTCTCTCGAGCTGAGCTGCCTGCTGTTGTGACTGCCCAGCTTGTTCTTGTTTAGATGGTAGAGCTCACATCTGCAGTGATCAGAGCACAGCAAAACAACCCTTTAAAACGTGTCCCACTGCGGATCCTAGTTCTGACCGTGATTTTGGGTATGCCTGTTCTGTGAAGGTGTTCTCGGGCCAGGTCTGTGTTAGCAAATCGCACAGGGTAGCAGGAGCTGGTGGTGACGATGGGGCTCTGGACCCTCCCTGTGTTTTGGGCGTCACTTTCGAGTAGCTCTTTTGGGAGTGTCTTACATGCGCTGGAGTTTAGTCCCGAGAGGATCCCATTCGCACCCTGGGAGGCTGCAAGATGGCTCCATCCCATAAGCCGGAGCACGGTTCCCGGTGACCCCCCAAGGTGGCCCCGTGCCCCAGGAGTCCTGCCCAGCCCCAACAGCTCTTTCCAGCCGCAGCGTGTCCTCCGGCCCTGGCCCCTTCTGCACCCCCCTCACGTGCTGGTGACAGGAAATGTTGCCATTTAACCTGCAGCCTAATTAATTCTCCTTAGAAAAAAATTGTATTGAGTAGACCAGTCGAAATACTCAAGAGAGGCTTGCTGAGGCCTTCAAACCCATTTTTGTTCATGACCAAACTGTTTAAACACTGAATTAAACAGCAAGCGTGGGATTTCTCCTGTGGCAAATGCGAAAGGTTGAGTTGGTGGGGAAAAAAAAGACTCAAAACGCATCGAGGACTTGCCTCATTGCGGCATTTCAGATGAGAGAGGTGAAAATCTTGAGGCTAGGCAGGGTGCTGTGCAGACTGTCAAACGAACCTCCGCAGATGCTTGTGTGGTGCTCAGGGCTCCCCATCCAGCATCTTGGTTCCCAGGCAGTGCGTGCCGGGGAGGAGACCAAGGCCCTTAGCGTTGGACGCTTCCTGGAGGCACCAGCCCAGAAACGGCCAGCACCGGAGTCTGTCTGAGAGCTGGTACGAGGGTGCATTGGGGCTTGGAGCCACAGGAGCCCGGCCGCGTGGTTTTTCTGGCGCTGATGGTTTTCCTGACCCCGGGCGATGGCAGCCGGCACTGCTTGCAGCAGGGCTGTCCTTCCTTTCTTGCCTGTGGAGGGAGCAGCGCAGGGGCAGACCTCCAGGCTTGCCTGGATGCCTTCAGCTGGCAGCATCAGTGCCCTCACCAGTGCTCCCAAGAGCAAGGGCTTGGATTTCCCGGCAGGCACGGAGCTGTGCGCTACACGGTGTTTGGTCCATGGACATGGTGGGAAGGCTCTGCTTGTGGCACTGCTTTGGCCCAGCTGCTGAGAGCTGACTGTAATTTAACCACAGAGCTCACTTTTCCTGGAGGTGCTCCGTGACGCAGATATAATCATAAGATTATTCCCTCTCTTCCCTACCTCGTTCCATTTTTTTGCTCAAGTTTCTCTTGCTTCTCATTTCTTGAGAGAAGTGAAACTTGCATTTCCAGAAGCAAAAGACTAGTGTGGTCATGAGTTTTCCTTATCAGATGATGCTGTTGAACCCTTTCATCCCAGGGACCTAGAGAGCCGTTTATAAACGGCGCCGAGTAAACTGGCCAGCCTGCCTGTGATGTGTGTTGGCCTCTTCCCTTCTGGTGATCAGGAGACCAAAGGACGGGTCTCAAGTGGTTTGTGCTTGGTGTCACAAGAAGTACGGGTTGGGAGCAGAGCCAGCACCTCTTGACACCCAATCCAGTGCTTTAGTTGCAAGCTCATTACTCGTCTCTGGTGTCATTATTATTTATTTTTATTCCCTTACTTTATTTGTATTTCAAAGACTTTAAAGTTTCTTTACCCTCCTTCTCCTGAGTGGCAGCAGTTCCGCTTTTGGAGGAGAAAGGAGAGTGCAGCTGGAATTCAAAGGCCGTTCAGAGGCATAACGAAGTCAGATGATCAGTGGAAGTGGTTTTCTAGTAAATGTAGTACAGACAGTACTATATGGTACGATGAGCTCTCTAGGAAAGAGTCGTCTTGTGCTCTGGGGTGGGTACGGTGGGGCCGTGACGTGGGCTGAAGCCTGCAGCTCTGCCACCAAAGCCCTGCGGTGGCCCCAGGATGGGCACCGCTGCGGTACCGCAGCCTGCTGTGAGCCAGCCTCGGCTTTCCGCCAGAGCATGCAGGAAGGGAACTGGGCTCTTCTGAGGCGCACAAAGCCCCTGAGGTCCAGCAGTGAAAGGCACAGCCTGGCCTCCCCGCGAAGCCTGGTGGGCTGAGCCGGTGTGGCTGGTACGTCCTTGGGTGAAGGTCTGCCAGGTGCTGCCCCATGGTCCGTCCTTGCTCGACCTCTGAGCTGCTTGGCAACGTGCTGCTCAGCTCCTGCTCTTCCTCCCTCCTCCCTCTCTAGATCCAAGTTGGAAAGTTCAACTACACAATTGCCATGCTGCACCTTGGGGGAGGAGAGACCGCAATCATCGTCTCCATCGTCATCTGCAGCATCTTGCTGGTCCTCTCTGTCGTAGGTAAGGGAACAGAACGATGAGTTTCCAGGCTGTGATGAGGTTTTTTCCCATTGCACGTGGAGGGGTGAAGGTGACTCACGCACGTGTTAGGAAACCTCTGCGTGCTGCAGTAGTGCAGTATCTGAAACTGGTCCGGGTGCAGCAAGTAGCCATTCTTCTTTGTATGGGACCAAGCCAGTGCCCAAGATCAAAGCTTCCTGCATCATGGGGCATTTGCTGGCTGAATTCATATTTCAACTTTGTTACTTGAGCCTGTGATATATATAAACTTACCCTTTTCCCCCCAAACACTTAGTAGCTACTATAATACAAAATAAAGAAGGGTGTGAGAAACTGGTCTTGGATTCATACTGACTTGGGACGGGGCTCACTCACAGGCCTGACTGTCCCGGACCATCCCAGAGGTCCACCTAGCCTGAGGTCCTGTCATCAGCAACAGGCAGTGACAGGCACCTGGCAAAGAAGCACAGTGCAGGCCTCCTCAGCTGCAGATCTGGAGCAGACACAATGGTTTGCTATGCTAACCTCACGGGAAGCCGTGCAGCACACCTGTGTCCTCTGGCTAGCGTATCTTCGCATCGCATGCCCAGAATGACTGTGCAGCAAGAAACCTGTCAGTTCACAGCAAATGAGGTGTTTCTAATAGGGATTTAATTTATTTTTAATAAAGGTTATAATGCACACTACTTATTAAATGCACCACCCGTCATTAGAAACATATTTCTGGAGGCAGGAGAAGACTGTCAGACATGAACACTGTAATACAGGTGGTAAACGTCTTAAAATCTGTATTGATTAATCAGCTGGAATACATTAATATACAGTTAAGTTGAATATAGACAGCCCAGACCTGGACTGAAGATGACAGTTACGGCATGATCATTAAATTCCAGCTGGTTTTACTTATTTACAGATAATTGACAACTGCCTGATCAGGTACCAGTCTTCTTGTAGGTGTTAAACCAACACTGAATTTAGCTTTCTGCACCCGTGTCAGAGGAGGACCACCCTGATCCCAGCTGCAGCTGCTCCTAAGCCCTAGACCAAAAGGCTTGTTCCCTTCCTCTTTTCCAGCTCTCTTTGTGTTTTGCACAAAGAGCCGCAGAGCGGAGCGCTACTGGCAGAAAACCCTGCTCCAGATGGAGGAGATGGAGTCGCAGATCCGAGAGGAAATCCGCAAAGGTAAGTCACCGTGCTGGGCAGCGAGGAGGAGCCAGGACTAGGAGGGAGATGCTGGAATAGCAGGGTTGAAGCCATTCACCACCGACTCCGTAGAATTTTAAAGAATTATTTATAGGAGAATTTCTGTCATGGCCTTTGAGCTTCAGCAGGGTTTGTGAATGAGGCTCAGTGGCTGGAAGTGTGGCTCTGCCGCTGTCGTGCTGCCTGCCTTCGGCAGGCCACTGATCTTCAGTGCCGCCGGTTTCCCTGTCTCGGGGTTAATGGCCCTTGGCCATGTCAGAGGGTTGCTTGAAGGCCACAGTAATCTTTAGTGTGCTTTATGACTGGGTGCAACAAAAATTGCAGCACGCTCCTGCTAGAGCAATGGGGGAAGCAATCTAAGCGTCTGCGCCTGCTGTCCCTGTGGTCCGTGACTCTGTGCAGCGTAGGCTGAGGTCCTCCTCCTGCGGAACCAGAGTCGGGGCTGGTCTGGAGGCAGGGGAAAGGTTCTCGCTGTCGGTGCTGGGGGACGTGATGTATACCGCTGACCGTTAAACCCTGACAGTAATCTGCTGCTCCTCCAGAAAACCCTGCTTCAGCCCACTCGAGGGAAAGGCTCGGGATGAGACATGCCACGTTTTTCAGTGCCAGCCTGCTTACTGTCTGAGCTGGTAGAGTATCGGAACTCTTACCATCTGCGGGTCTCTTTGTGTAAGGTTTTGCGGAACTGCAGACAGACATGACAGACCTGACCAAGGAGTTAAACCGCAGCCAGGGCATCCCATTCCTGGAGTACAAGCACTTTGTCACCCGGACGTTCTTCCCCAAAGTAAGGCGGTACCGCATTTCACGGGCACCTTATCACTCCCAGGCCCTTCCTAACCACATCTGGGTTCTGCTTTCCCTCTGCTAAAGGGTTATTACAGTGTAACAAAATCATTCCACTGTTATATATTTACTTGTCACATATTTCAGCCTCAATTAGCGTCAAAAAGTGGGGCCACAGCTCCTGGGGTGTGAAGTAAGGTCGGGCTTGCTTGCACACGACGGGAGCCCAGCGGCAGCACCGTCCCAGGAGTCGCTCTGGCTCGCCCATTGATGCTGTTGGGCACCCGCTTCTGACAGCGCTCTCTCACATGAACAGAAAGTGCTGGGGACTCCCCCTTCTCCCCAGGGGCTCCAGTGTCACCCCACTCTGTTCGGCAGAGGCTGAGGCTGAAGGGCATATCTGCTGTCGGTGTTCAGGGAGAGGGGGCTGTTTGTTCCACGCAGCGTGCCACCCAGCATTCCCAGCTGCTCTGACGGTCCTCAGGACCTTGTTAGATGTCTCTCTCTCCCCCTTTCTCTCCTCTCTGTCAAAGGCTGGGCGCGTGGTGCTCCCAGTAAGACGCCCCTCGGGTGCCCAGTCCCAGGCTGTCTACCCAGAGTCCTCCTCCAGGGCCGCACCAGACGTGCCGGTGCCATAATTCCCGTCACTGGCTGCTCCGCTGTGTCACTGTGCACCCTTAATAGCAGCTGTATGTCATCCCTGAGGTCGCTGCATTTCAGTGGTGAGGAGCGAGATGATGATTTATGACTGCAGAGTGTTTCATTAGCAGTTATTACTCAGGTTTTTAAGTTATCCAGTCTCTATATAGCTGCACGCTAGAGTCTTTAAGATTCAGGCTGCTATATGAATGTTAGAGATTTAAACATTTTTCCCATCTGTTTCGAAAGTTACATATGTTAAAACACCCAGTACTCCTCTATTTTGACTTAGTCTTCTATAATGCTTTCTCTCCTGGGATTTTTCTAGCTGTCAAATTAGTCTATTTGCAGTCTCCCTACCCTAACAGCCTTGTGTCTGCACAGACATCTGCCTCCCCCCATTCTTGTGGTGGTTGCTCATTCAAGAGGCTCTTGCAAAGTGTTTAAAGGCTTCGTAAACCATACCAGTGCATTTTTTCATAATGGGTGGTCTTCGGTCCCAGTGACATGTCTCTCCATCTCGTTCCGTTGTCGTGCACGGCAACGCGGAGGTCCCTGGCCGGCTGCAGCCGCCCTCCCCTAACGCTGTGCTTGGTTGCAGTGTTCCTCACTCTACGAGGAGTGCTACGTCCTGCCGTCCCAGCAGCTCAGCTCCCAGGTGGGCTCCCAGGTCCAGGAAACTCATCCGCTCCTGGTGGGGGAATGGAAAGTGAGTAACCCACTAACAGAACACATGCTTTTGAGTGGTTGCTAACCGTCCTCGCGTGTGCTGACAATGCCATGCGTTTTCTTGTGGTGTGTGTGGGATGCTTGATCGCTGAAAACAATTAAGACATACCAGCATCGGATCAGCTTTGGCTGATTGGAGAAGGCAGATCTGTGGATCTGCTCTCGCATGAAGGAGCATTGTCCCGAGATCCTCCCCACCTCCACTGTGGGCTTTTCTTCCCAGGGGTATCGTACCGTATGTCACTTCAGCCCCATACGCAGTTCATCATAAATTAGATTCCTCCCAAGCAGGGACCTGGTAAAAGCTGTTGTTGTCGCAGAGCTGGGTTTCGTGTGGACAAGAAGTAGGAATTGAAGCATCAGAGAGTTGCCTAGGTTGTAAGGGAGATCTGCTTAAAGCAGCTCCAACTAGTTGAGGTTGCTGAGGGCCTTGTCCAGCTGTGTCAGATATCTTCAAGGATGGAAATCCTACGGCCTCTTGGGACCCCGTTCCAGTGTCCACCCACCTTAAAGGTGAAGACTTCCTTCCTTACATTTAATCAGTGTCCCGTGCTCCCTCGGGTGTCCTTTGCCTCTCGTCCTAGCACTGTGCTGGCAGAGAAGAGCCTGGCACTGTCTTCTCTGCCCTCCCGCGGGGCAGCTGAAGACTGCAGTAAGATCTCCCCTTACCGCTGCTTCTTAAGGCTGAGCAAGCCCAGCCCTCTCCACCTCTCCTCATACGCCCGCTGATTGTTTTGGCAGCCCTCAGCTGCAGTTGCTCCAGTCTGCCAATGTCCGCCTCATAGCAGGGAGCCCAAAACTGGCCACGGTACTCCAGGTAGCCTCACAAGTGCTGAACAGAGGGGAATGGCCACTGCCACTGCCCCGCTGGCCGAGCTGCCTCTGAGCCAGCCGTGTATCACACGCAGTCATGCCCTCGCCAGGAAAGCGTGCTGCTGACTTGTACCAAGCAGAGGGAGTAAGGGATCTTCAGCTCAGTACCTCCACGTTCGGCAGGGACGTCCTTGCGGTCAGGAAGGATACAAGTTGGAGGAAAACAGCAAGCAGGGTTTTTCTCACTCTGCTTTCTAAATTTTTTCTTTAGATCCCTGAAAACTGCAGACCCAATATGGAAGAAGGAATCTCGCTGTTCTCCACCTTACTCAACAACAGGCACTTTCTCATCGTGTTTGTCCATGCTCTTGAGCAGCAGAAGGACTTTGCTGTTAGAGACAGGTATGAGCTTCAGAATCAAAGACCTGGCAGCTGGAGGAGACTGATTTATTCCTAACCTGTAAGCAATCCAGCCCATGTCTAGAGCCTTTCGGTTGAAGGTTGGGTTACGCTTGCCTCCGCTTTTCTATTAGAAACGGATGGCCATAAACCTGCATTATCCTGAAGAGCACCAGAAGGTATGAGTGACTCACTCCTGAGTGTTTGTGTTCCTGAACACTTGGTTTACCAGTAAGAAGGTGTGAGCTGACCCAAGGTCCTGCAGCACTGAAAGCGGGTTTCAAGTTTTAACACCATTGACAAGGCTCATGAAAATTGTCTGAAATACTTGCTGCCTTTGTGTTTGGGGGTTTTTTATGCCAGTCGGCAGTTTAGTCTTGTTGGATTGGCGCTTGAGCCATACACAATTCTGTTTCAGATGTAACCTGGCCTCCCTGCTTACTATTGCGTTGCATGGGAAACTGGAGTATTACACCAGCATCATGAAGGACCTCTTGGTGGATCTCATAGATGCTTCAGCTTCCAAAAACCCCAAGTTGATGCTGAGGAGAACGGAATCTGTGGTGGAGAAGATGCTCACCAATTGGATGTCCATCTGCATGTACAGCTATCTCAGAGTAAGAGAACCAGATCGCTGCTGTTGTGGGTGCGAGTTCAGCACTGCGTGCGGCGGTAATGAGGGGTGTGTGGGACAGCTGAGGACCTAAATACCTGCCAGCATTGCCACTTGAATGGTCGCTAATGGTTGACAAACTCCAGTGTATTGAAAGGTTCAAGTGTGGAAAAGCAGCCTTAAGTTCAGTTGCTTCTCCACTTCTGCCTGGGGATTTGGTGAGATCAGACTTCGCGGCAGGCCTTTGCTAAGGCCAGAGCACGAACTAACGTTTTCACCATGCTTGAGAAGAAAGCCGTAGGGGAGTTGAAAAATAACCAGAATGGCTTGAGGTTTTGGAAACCGTTCCAGTTATTTGTTGTTTTCTCTGACCAGCTCGCACAGCCGTACTGGTCGCCAGCCAGTTCAGCGATGTCTGTTTTGAGCACGAGAGCCCCGGCTGTCGGGAGGGATGGTGGCACCGGGGCCGGGGGCTGCTCCGTGTCGGTGCCCATTGGTATGTGGGGCTTCTCGCGCTGGAGGCGTCCCCGTGGTTCCGCACTGGCCAGACAGATCTTAGCAGGAGAGGTGGGATATCTGTCCCAGAAGCCTGACTGTCTTCCGACAGTAATGAAAAGGAAGATATTTGGCATCGCGGAGCACATCAGCAGTCCATCTGCTCAGTGCTTTATCTCCAATGTTTGCCAGTTCTGGTTGGAATTTCCCAGAAGAATTGAGCAATAACTTAATTGAATCCACGGCAGTTAATTGGAGGACACCCCATTATACCCACAGGGGAAAGCCTTGAAAAAGCCTTTGAAAAATCTCTTTTCCCAAAGTGTTTGCTATAGCCACAGAAGCAATACTATATTGTCCTCATACATATCGTAACGTCTTCTGATCCCAGCCGATGATCACTTTTTGTCCTAAAGCCTGTGGTTTTGTAGTTCATAATCGTTTCATTTTAGCTCACATAATTAGCCAGTATAATGAAAGAAAAGTTACAGGAGCAAATGAGGATGGCTGTGCCGATGCAGCACAACTATCCAGCCTGTAAGAGCAGAAAAGAGTGAATTAGTGCTTTTTTTTAATCTTCAGGTTTTGTGTCTGTAGTTAAACCATTGGAGAAAAAAAGTGCTGATCTCTCCTTTTGGAGAGTGGAGACCACATGTGAGGCATCTGATCCAGCTCCAGTTTGTGCTAAAAATGGACATTGTGCAAGAAGGCTTTCTCGGGGCGGGGGGGAAGAGGGAAGAAAGTCGAGTCTCATCACGTGGACCTGAAGACTTGGGCGCGTTACACAGCTAATTAATGGCGAGGAGCTCCCGAGTGCAGGCGCGCTGCCCTTTCCGAGGGTGCCTGGCGGGGAGATGCCCATCACCACAGGCTTGTCCAGGGTCTGTGGCGGGGCCGGTGGCCGTCCCTGCGGCCAGGGCGGTGCTGGTGCCAGCTGTGAGCTGGCTTTCCCGTGCCGTGCGGCCCTGGCCTGCCCCGCGGAGGGAGGAGGAAGGACAGAGTACGGACGGGAGTGGGTCTGCGGGGCGGCGGTGGCCCTTTGTAGAGCTGACGGGTCACCAGCTGGACCTGTATTTCCATCCGCCGGCGGGTGGGTCCTCAGCAGGGGCCAACACTGCACGCCGGGTTTGCAGTCCCCTCCTTGCCTCACATGCTCAGCCTGAAGCCATGGCGGTGAAGACCATCGCAGCGCTTTCTACCGCAGCCTATTTCCCATTTCTGAAAAGCAAACAGTTTCCGTACTAGAGCGCAATAAAGAGTTGATTTCCAAGAGACTTTCACATCACGTGTGCTCCGCAGTGAGGGCGGGGGACCTGATCAGAGGAGAAACGGTGCTGCCTGCTGAAATACGGAGGAGGAGGAGAATTGATCAGACAGAAGTGTGCAGAGAGGCCCTTTGACCGTCCCAGACGGACATGAGCTGAGCTGTGCAAAGGGATGGGGGGTCTTGGTCCGGATCGGCAAAGCCGGGACCTTCCCTGCCACGCAAATGAGCATGGAGCCACTGCAGCCAGACAGACGGCATCTCCTTACGCGCAGGCTGCTTTCAGCTCAGGGATGTGATTTAAATTCTAGCGATAGTCAAACGCCTCCCATGTACCTTGCGTTCCTCCGGATCAAACTCTGTTGCCTTCAGAGAGGCATTTCTTGGTTAAAAAAAAAGGCTGCCCGCCTGCCTGTAGCGCTGGTCTGTCAGACGTGTGACAATGGGTCTGGTTTTCATTCCTGAATTATCCCCATTAATCACAACATCTATTCGAAACAGCTGCTGCAAAGGTCCCTGCCGTTGTGCAGTGGAAACATTCCAAGTGCTTGTATTTTCCCTTGTAAGTCAACGCTACATGCTCAAAACATTTGTTTCGTATTAGTGCCCTGCCTAACAGTCTGTCCATTTGTGTTTTGGGGGAAAATGATTTGAAGGAGCTGTCTTCAACTGGGAAGGAGTTGCAGGCCACAGTCACTAGTGGTCTGAACATGTGGAGGGCACCTGAAGGCAACGGAGTCACCACTCTGACAGGGAGGTTTGGCTCGGTGCGTGCAGGAGGTGTGATGCAGAACTAGCAGGAGGCTTGCTGCTTGGGGCTGGATTCAGAGGAAACTTCCAGCGTTTGCACAAGCAGTGCAGAACTCTGTTTCTGCAGAACTGAGTGAGAATCATACATAAAATGGTCCATGTCTCTACTTTCTGCTACAGAAAAAAAAGCCTTTCCCATGAGATACCGTGGTACCGTTGTGCCTGGGTCCTAAGAGGATCAGGGGACTGGGAGTTAAAGGAAAATTAAGGTCCTGGAATTCAGCTTTCAGGTCTGGGTCCAAGCTTCCCAAAGTTTTGCACTGGAATGCAAAGTTTTTTGGAATGGAGCTGAGGTTTGGTTCTTCACAGAATGCAAATAGATCATCGTCCCAAAATTAGCAGGCACTTGGGATAAGCAGCTGTTTTCTGTGCTTTTCCCACCCCAGCCTCACCGAGACATTTTGGAAATGGCTGTAACGTGTTCCTGGGAGGACACCTCTAATGACTTGTCAGCCTTGTTAATAGGGCAGCAACATGTGAATCCAGTCTGTGCTCTAAACCATTTTTTTTTTTCCCAGGCATATAAAAACTAAGCCCTCCCACGCTCATCGTGCGTGAAACAGTTCAAGTAATGCCAGCCTGAACTGTGCTTTCCATTACTGCAAAGTTATTTCAGTGCCCTGGGTAGCTTTAAGAGCCTGTAACAGTTCAGTCAAAAATGAAAATGAAGTCTCATTAAAATACATTCACAATAGGAGGAAAAAAGGCCCCAGACTGTGTTTTTTTTAAGTATTTTTTGTCCTGAATCAGCACTGATCTCTTCTAGTTAAACTTCCTTTCTCCCAACTAGCCAAGTCCAAAGACAGTTTTGATTCATTTCCAGATGAGTTTTCCGAACAATGCTTGAGGTTTCCAAGTTTGCCATTTTATCTCGAGGCCCTGCCTGCCAGCCCTTCTTTCCCCTCTTTGAAATCTGCTGTCTGATTAGCACTTTTGCAGATTTCCATAACATCCCACAGTTCCTGAGCCTGAAAGCCAAAAAGCCAAACAGAAATAGCATCTCGCCAGCGGAGCGCTGTCGTTATTTCCCATGCGGCCAGTCCTGGGGCTGATCCTGCTCATGCACTCTGCGGCGGGTCCGAAACGCCCGCTCCTCCTCTTCCCCAGGCTGCCCCTTCCAGGGCAGCTTTACGTGTGCGGGAAGGTGCCACACGGTCAGCCCCAGCCCCTGCAGCCTGTGCTGGTTTCAAGCCGGGACGAGCTCCTGTATCAGCAGGACTCGCACTTTGTTAATGTTTTTGGAGGCAGCCGCGTAGCCGTTGGCAGCCCCCTCATGTCTCTGTGGCCAGAGCTGTGGCCGGGGCCAGAGCTTCCCACGGGGCGAACGGGGCAGGCTCCAAAACCCGGCGCTGAATTTAGCCTTGGGTTCGTCCCTGCTGTGTGTTCAGGCACGTGGCAACATAGACAGGGTTCCGTTTGTAGCGAGGCCATCATCGGGATCTGTCAGCACTTCTTGTGCGGGGTCAGCTTGGCAGCGCTCCGTGGTTCACATCACGGGGGAGGCAGGTACTGCGGCCTGGGGACGTCTCCGCGGCGGTGTCATCCCCTTGCTTGTTATCTGGTACTCCCGCCTTTCTCTCAGGAACTAACCCTTCTTTCTGTCTTCTGACGCTTTCTCCACTCTGTTCGCGATCCTCAACTTCTCCGCGTCCCCACCACTTCACGTCTTCCTCTGCTTTATGGAAGCCGTGCCTTCCTCCAGTTCCAGCACTGGCAGCTCTGCTGCTGAGCCCGTTTTCTGCTGCGTGCTCAGAGGGAGCATTGCAGGAAGTCGTTCAGCCCAGGCAGAAGGCCCAAGGAGCTTCCCTGTGTTCACAAAAAAAGTTGCCCTCGGAAGACAAAGCGGGTGCACCATTGGCACAGATGGTGCGTGCCCACCTACAGCCCTGCTGTAGTGTCTTCTCGTCAACTGCGCTGAATGCAGCTGAATCACAACCGACATCAAACTAATTGCTTCAGCAATTATAGGGCAATTAGAATAAAAGAA
Organism: Sagittarius serpentarius; assembly: GCA_034782735.1. Taxonomy (NCBI): domain Eukaryota; kingdom Metazoa; phylum Chordata; class Aves; order Accipitriformes; family Sagittariidae; genus Sagittarius; species Sagittarius serpentarius. The sequence continues at coordinate 24,537,553 of JAVKLA010000036.1, read as the reverse complement.
TCACCAAGTCTTAATTAAGAAGCAGATTGAACAGGACTTAGCAGCTCCTAGCTGAGAAATACCAAAATCATTCGGTATCTGTTGTCTTGAGTAGGTTTTCAGATGGCAGGAGTGTTTGTGCGGGGTGTGTGCGATGCTCAGAAAGTACATAAATGTGCAATAATTTGCATTTGCCTCGTTGGAAGGAAATTGCACATGAACATTAGGGAGAACAGGACGTACTCCAGTACTGAAAAGTTTCTTAAGAAAATAGCTTATGTTTTACTTGCACATCAGCGTAGCAGACAGAAGTGGATTAGAAATCTGGCATTAAACCGTGTAGCTGAACCGCTTCACAGATAGCTGGTCCCTGTTACGTTTTCTGTTTTTATTGCAGCAGCATCACAATTCACCTCTTGCCTGTAAGACAAAGTTTGATGAATGTAAGGAGTTAAACGGTGTGTTTGCTTGCTGTTGCATGGGAACAGCGTGTTGACCCTGATCCTTTCTGGTTTGCTGCGATCAGGGCTCTGCTGCAGTATGAGAAGTACGAACACTAGTTCCCAGAGCCACAGGCGCACGCAGTGGGCTCGCTTCCATGGATTTCAATGGCAAACCAGGCGGCGCAAAGAGGGGTTCAGCTGGTACCTTCATGAGAAAGCTGGGTGCCCAAATATCTCTGTGGACCTGGATTTTTGTGCACATCAGCCCCATCCTTGTCCTGCTGAGTGCAGTACATTGTACAGCCTGCACTCTGTCAGACTGCAAGAAACGTTTCTGTACTGCAGCATGCCAGATTCTCCCTGAAGTTCATGTGTCATTTCACATGTAAATTAATGCACATTTGTATTCTGCTGAGCATCCTGCGTGCACGTACCCACTCAGCACAGCTACACATACGCCCCTGCCTTCTGAGCGGTACCCGAGCACTCCGCCCGCGAGACGGCAAATGCTGGCGCAGCCTGTGGGAGGCAGTCCGCAGCCCTGCAGTACTTGCTGCAGAAGTTGGATGGGGTATGTGGATGCTGACAATCACAGCTCACTCTCGCCGAAAATCACCTGCGGCTGTTGTCAGCTGTTATGTCCTCTTTCCTGTCTGCGCTGTCGCGTTGCCACAAGTCTGAAAACTTCTGAGCAGCCTCAGAGAGATGCTGGTGGGAGTTGGGGGGGCGACAGCACTGAGCACCCCTGGGGGTTCGCAGCACCTGGGGTGGGCCGGTCCTGCTCCCCGATGTGCAGAGGCACCTTCAGTGTCCGTGGAGAGCCTGTCCCTGCCACGCCGCTGGAAGGAGTTACCACCACCAGGTCCGGTTTGCTTACTTGGTCTTCTTTCCTTTCCCCAGGAGACAGTCGGAGAGCCCTTCTTCCTGTTGATCTGTGCGATCAAACAGCAGATTAACAAAGGGTCCATCGACGCCATCACGGGGAAAGCCAGGTACACCCTCAACGAGGAGTGGCTACTGAGGGAGAACATCGAGGCAAAGCCGAGGGTGAGTACCTACACCCTGGGGGTCTGACAGGCGCGTACCTTAGCAGGGTAGTTGTGCAAGAGGCTGGTTAGGTACACATGCAGGTGCAATAACCGTGTAAATTGTACACCCGCGCAGGCACCTTGCTGCTGCCTAAACTCGTGACTACAGAACGAGGCTCGTGTCGTGGTTTAACCCCCGCCAGCAACTCAGCACCAGGCAGCCGCTTAGTCACTTCCCCAGCACCCAGTGGGATGGGGGAGAGAATCGGAAAAAAAAGGGTAAAGCTCGTGGGCTGAGATAAGAACAGTTTAACAGAACAGAAAGGGAGAAACTGACAGTGACACTAATAACAACAATAAAGTGACAATAATAATGAAAGGATTGGAATACACAAGACAAGTGATGCACAATGCAGTTGCTCACCACTTGCCGACCGATGCCCGAGCAGCGCTCCTCCCCCGGCCAGCTCCCCCAGTTTACATACTGGGCATGACGTCCCATGGTACGGGATACCCCTCTGGCCAGTTTGGGTCAGCTGTTCTGGCTGTCTCCCCTCCCACCTTTCCTGTGCCCCTCCAGCCTCCTTGCTGGCTGGGCAGGAGAAGCTGGAAAGTCCTTGACTCAGTCTAAACACGACTGAGCAACAACCGAAAACATCAGGGTGTTATCAACATTCTTCTCATACTCAGCCCAAAACACAGCGCTGTACCAGCTGCTAGGAAGACGATTCACTCTGTCCCAGCCGAAACCAGGACAGCTCGTAATGACTGTTTGTTTTCACTTCCGTCCCTTGGGGCGTCACCTAAGTAGCTCAGATTAGGGGTGGAGGAAGGTAAGAAAATTTGTTCTGCCACATTCAGAGAGTTAAACCAACAGGTTTACCATTCCCAGCAAAAGAGCATCTTCACTAGCAGTGGGGAGGTGCTGGCTGTAAACCTGAGCGCCAGGGTGAGGGCTTTGCCCAGGCTGTTACAGGAGTGGTGCTGAAAAGCAGTTCTGCAAAATGCCTCCTGTGGGAACAGGGCAGACAAGGGCTGTGTTCCCTCCAGCACCTGACACGGAATTCAGCAGACGCCTTTCCAGAGGCTGGGTCAAATCCTGCTTTCAATTACCTGGCATAAATCTGGAGCAGCTTCACTGAAGCCAGTGGGTTACCCCAGATGTGCATCACCGTAACTCAGAGCAGGTTCGAGCTCCACGTCCTCTGCAGATTCCTGTTACCAACTGACCTGTAAATTTACAGTGCAGACCGAGCGGGGTTAGCAGCAGGGCGCAAAGTATTAGCTTTCTCGGCAGAAATGGTACCTTCGTAAGTCTGAGCAGGGAAGTGCGGCTGCTTCCTGCTTTGCGAGAAGAGAAAGAAAAGTATGAATAGGTTGTGTTGGAGGAAGGAGAGCGACTGCAGGGTTAGGGCTAACTCACTGGCAATCCCCCACATTGCTGGTAACTGAACTCTGCTTTAAAGAACACCTGCATAGTATACAACGTGAGATAACATCTTCATTTAATGCTATGGAGAAAATTGGACTTCACCTGTGCATTCACAGCGTTCATAGTCAAGGATTCTGACTCTGCAGCCTGACGCTGAAAAGCAGTGTTTGCAAAGGAACCTCGAGGCTGTGAAAATCCCAGCCACAACTCTCCCGTGTACCAAGTGTCCTTCTGAGAGGCAGCTGAGCTTATGCGCAAGCAATGCTCCTGGCAGCTGCAGCTTCCCGCCCTGGGCTTGCCAGCCAGGCAGTGAGGCGGCTTCAGGGTTGCATTCAGCACTAAATGAAGGCACAGCGTTGCCCTCGGGTTCGGCCGCACCTTGAGCGGAGGACACGAGCAGAGGCAGAGCTGAGGCTGTCCCAGAGCGAAGGCCCTGGGCGGGAGGGAGACGCCACGCTCGTAGCGTTTGGATCTGCACAGCTTGCGAGAGGAGGAGGCACGTGGACTCTGCCTCTCCTCACTTGAGTGGCGTGGCAGCCGCTCCCGAAAGAGGAGAGGATTTTTTATAGGAAGAGAGTTGCTCCCGTTGCCCTGCAGCTTTCTGCTGCGACTGTAGCAGTAGCTGTGCATCCCTGAGGTCCAAGCTGGTGTTTGTAGCAGCCTGCAGCCCCTTCCAGCTGCTCGTCCCGCTGCTCTGTATGCTCCCGAGCAGGTTATTGGGTGGTGCTGGTGGTGGACTCCAGTGTTGCAGCAGACACAGCCTGCAGCCTGCTTAAAGCTTGTTTAAACAAAGGAGCTCGGCCCGTTGTGTCAAGGAGAGGCTGAGCAATGAGCCTTGGCGGTCCCATTAGTCACTGGTCAGAGCCAAGAAGCTGAGGACATGACTGGTTATGGGGGCTGACCTTTCCTCCCGCCCCCGAGGTGGTCTCTGCGCGTCAGGGCTAAGGCCCATTAGCAAGGCAGTGTGAGAGGAGGTTGCAGCGTCGCTCCCTGTGTTCTCCTGGCTCCGTCAACAAACAGGGGCCTTCAGCCTCCGGGGGCTATAAATCAGCACCTCTCACTAGCGGTAGAGCCTAGATGACCGCATTTGTTCAGCCTGATTTCCAGCAGCACGGGGCCCAGGGCACACCAGTGAGAGCGGCGCGGGCGCCGCAGGCTCAGTGCGTCCTTGGGAGCCAGCAGAACTGCGCAGGTCACCCCTAACTCGGCCTCTGCCTTGCAGAACCTCAACGTCTCCTTCCAAGGCTGTGGGATGGACTCCCTGAGCGTCAGGGCCATGGACACAGACACGCTCAGCCAAGTGAAGGAGAAGATTCTGGAGGCCTTCTGCAAGAACGTCCCCTACTCCCAGTGGCCAAGGGTGGAAGACGTTGACCTCGGTAAGGACCATGGGGCCAGCCAGTCCTTAAAACCAGATGAAGCACCTGATGTTGCATGGTAGCTCTTGCTGTCTGTCGGCGGGCTATCCTGTGGGTGAAGCAGCACTGACAAGGCATCAGGGCAGCCTTTTCCTGAGGATGGTCTTCAGGAATGAGTGATGGGACCAGATACTGGTGGGCAGGAATAACTGGGGACATAACTGGAAAGAAGCTTTAGGAAAGCCCAAGTGGAGCAGAGGGGTGCGTGGACTTGCACCCTTTAAGCCTGTAGTGTTAACTCCAGAACAGGTACCCTCGAAAACACCCCTCAGCCTGCGGGTGGTTTGTTACTAGGTGTCTCTCCATAAGCAGCTATAATTGAGCCCGTGGACTCCTGTCCGGCCATAGATTCAGCTCTGTCATTTGTCTACCCAGTGGCCAACTCCTTCCCCCAGAATTTAGGAAGGATCCAAGCCCAGCGCTGGTAAGAGAAACCCACGCTGTCTGTGGTGCCTCGGTGCCCCGCAGCGGGCCGTGGAGACGCACCCCGGCTGGCAGCAGTCGCAGGGCGTGACGTCCAGCATCGTCAGTGCCAGAGGGAATCCCAGCAGAAGAACGCCCTGGGCTGGATCAGTGACGGGGCCCCGCTCCTCTCAGCCGGTGCACGTGGCGTGTCCCTCGTTCGCAGATACACGACCAGCTCTGCCCTGCCGGGAGCCGCCACCAACCTTCAGTGGGCACGGGCAGGCCACGCAGCATCTCACCTGCTCCATGAGGCAGGTCCCACGCGGCCCGCAGGGGCGAGACAGGGAGAGGGGAAGGGGGAGGTGTGCTCCTCCCCGTCTCTCCGAGCAGAGCCTTTGTCACCTCTCCCAGCTCCACTCAGGTCTGCTCTAGTCTGGAAATCCCCACTCCACGGGCTAACCCTGGAGGCCGTTGCTAGACACCTGCTCTGGTTTCACGGAGGCCTTGGCAGCGGGGCTGTGCAGCCCCCGAGCACTGTGTGGCTGGTCCCGGAGCCCCAGGCCCTGCTGCACGTGCCTCCTTGGGGCTGGTGCCTCACTTCTCCCTTCTCTGTGTTCAGAGTGGTTCGCGACCAGCACCGACAGCTACATCCTCCGGGACCTCGATGACACCTCGGTGGTGGAGGACGGCAGGAAGAAACTCAACACATTAGCACATTACAAGGTAAACCTGCCAGCGCTGCAGGAAAGCTTTGCTTCCTCGGAGCCTGCCTGGCCTCAGGGGTGAGCTGCGGTTCCCCCTCCAAAAACAGGATCATCAGGAACAAGCAGGGAGGTTGCCATAGCTCCGTGAGAGCTTCCGGGGAATAGACATCTGCCCTGGCGAGAAGCTCGTTAATATTGCAACACACTGAAACTAATTAAACACTCTTCATGCAAAACAAGTTATTACTGACAACAGAAAGAGGAGGGAAGAAAGCTCCTATTCCCAGCGGCCAGCCGCTTGGCTGATGAGTATCACTCTGCTCTTGATCTGTGCTCCTGCTGCAATCACTAGCACAGTTGTTGCTGCCTGCCCTGAGAGCAGGGGCTAGGGATGCCATCAAGGAGCGGAGGCCAAAAATGTGGGGAAATGCGGCGAATCATACTGTTTTCTTGACTGTTTTTCCTTTTAAAATTAAATGAAACCAGAAATTCTTATATGATTTCCATGTTCCCTGGTATGCCTGGGAGCATAATCCTCACTGGTCTGTAACAGTGCACGGAAAAATCAAGAACGGAGCTAAGTACTTATTAATATTATTATCTGTGTAACAGCTGTGCCGCGGAGCTCCGCTGCTGGCACGGTGCCCCACTGCGCTGAGAGCGAGAGCCGCAGCACGGAGACGTAGCACCAGCCCCGTGGGTCCAGGCTGTGGCCGGGTTCCTTCTCCCCTTCTGGGGAAAGGCAAAACAGCATCTGCACAGCATAACGCTTTTTCCTCTTCAAATTTCTGGTATTGACATCCAAAAAGGTATCTTGGATGCATGTATTTGCCTGATTCCCGTCGGATTTGAGAACCTCACTGTCTTGTATTTGCATTTAAAAAAGCTCTTTCCACATAGGCAGTGCCATTACTGCCAGTTTGCAAGCTGGGGAGCAGGGGCAGGGCAGGGCAGGCACAGAGGACGTTTGCGGCAGAGCAGCGACTGCACCAGTGTCCCTCGGCTCCCGGGATCTTCCTGGGGCCGCCCTGGGCTCCGTGGGAGGCACCATGAAGGCCCCCATCATTGATAGCTGCTCTTCCCTTCCTCCGCAGATCCCCGAAGGGGCATCACTGGCCATGAGTTTGTCGGACAAGAAGGACACCACGCTGAGCAGAGGTAATGTCTCACTTCTCTTCCCTTGTTGCTAGTGGCCGGGCAGAAACACTTGCGGTTTGAGAGGGGTGTCTCTGGCCAGGGATGCTGAGAGCTGGCTGCCAGCCCCCTTGCCTGGACGTTGGGGCGTGCTGTTGGCCCATGCAGGGCTGGCTCTGGTGTTACCAGCACTCGTAGAGCACCCTTTTGCAGTGGCACGTTGGGCAGAGCTGGGCATCGGTCGGGCCACCTTTGTGCCGGGGAAGACACTGAGCACGGACTGGGTCTGCCACCACCGAGCGAGCTGGCCAGCCGGCAGCCCGGGACAGGCTCAGGACGCCCGCCGGGCCCTGCAGGGTCTCCGCTGCTCTCCTGCAAACGCCCTTTGCCCACGCGGTGGTGTACGTTTGGGGCAGAGAGAGCCGTGGAGCTGCAGGAGACGTACCTCCCTCCTTCCCGCGGGGTTCCCCCTTGCTACGGCTGAGCGACATGCCCGTGCTCCCCACAGGGACTGCAGGTCTGAGTCCTGCCATGCAGGCAGCGGCAGTGCAGCTGTCCCAAGTGGGACCGATGGCGAGACAGGCAGAGTGGAGACACTTGGCGCTTTAGTGACTGTCGTGCATGGTGGCATTGCCTGAAAGGCAGCCAGCACCCAGCGGGGAAAAGGGGTGCGGGGAGCAGGGTTTCTGCAGGGCACGGGCAGAGCAGGCACGCTGGCCGGCCGGCAGCCGGGATTGTAATGGCCTCGGCATGAGGACATCCATGTCAGTGCTGCTGAATAGCCCTGTCCGTCGCTGCCCGTCCCTGCACGGCTGCTGCTGGGCTGTGCGCTGCCCCTTCCCCTTCGCAGCGAATGCTCCCCACCAGGCGCAGGAAGGGGAGCTCCAGCCGCACCGGGGGGACGGGCAGCAGGTCGAAGCTGCAGTGGCCACTGGAGAGGTCACAGACCCCCGAGAGTCCGGGACTGATCCTGGAGAGTGGGCAGCTTCCACACCCCTTCTGACTTTAAGGCTTCTCTCTCTTACTTGCAAAAGTGGGGGTTTGTGTCTGCTTTTCCTTCCGTAGGAGAACTGAAGAAGGTCTGGGAAGCATACATTTCTGATACACACATTGCGGGAGATGCGAGCGCCATGCTTGTGGTTTTGCTTTAAAAATGTGTTATCCAGTATCCTCCATTCTCCGGCTGCTGGGGTGCTGAGTGTTTTCCCAGCCATTAAGACGGAGGTGTTTGCACCTTTCATCTCACATCCTTATTAGGGGTTTGCGTTCAATCTGTGCTAACAAAGTGAAGAAAAGGAAGGATCTGCAACCACTGGATTGGAAAAGCCCTTTCCCTCCCAGTTACACGCGTTCAGTTTCTTGCCAGCGTATTTTTAGGTTTCAGGCTGTGCGGAGAGTCAGAATTGACCAAGGGAGAAAAAAATTCACATTGAACAAGGAGTTTCAAACCCCGTCTCCAGGCCGCCTGCACCGAGCCTGTCTCTGCGGTGGGAGTCCTTTCGCCCGCGGGAGTGAGGAGCTGCTCGGGGCCGCGGCTGCCCCGGTGATGAGGCTGGGAGATGGCGCGGGGCACATGGGGCTGCGGGGCACAGCGGGGCGTCGCAGCGCAGGGGTGCCCCTGTGCCGATCCTGCTCCCGTGCCCTCTTGGGTCCTTCCTAAAACACCCCTTGGGAGACCTCAAGTCCTCCTTAAAGCACTTCCTGAGGTACTTGCCACGTGCCCCAGAAGGCAATAAACATCCCCAAAACAAACTAAAATGCTGAGATCACTTGGGGTGGGAACACCAGCTTGGTGTTGGGGTTCTTGGGGAAAGCGAAACGCCTCCTGAGGTGGAGAGTGTCGTTTGGAGGCGGGTTTCAGTTTGGGTCCCCTGACTGAGCTGCTGCGTCTCTCTTCTTCACAGTGAAGGATTTGGACACTGAGAAGTACTTCCACTTGGTAAGCATCCCGCTCCTGGCTGCGGAGGCTGGCGGCTGCGTGGCGGGGGGCCCGGGGGCTGCTCTCCCCTCCTGCCCTCCCAGGGGAGCGCTGGGGGGGAGCAGAGCCGTCGCGCCAGGACACCCGCTCCGCGGCGCGGGACCGGCACGCGACGGGGACGGGTCACAGCGGCGGCTCCGCTCCCCCAGACCTCTCCTGCTGCCGTGGCAGGGAGGACGCTGGCCAAGTGCAGGCGGGCGGCAGGGCCCAGCCCGGGGGGGCTGGCGGGGCGCTGGAGGAAGAGCTCCTCGCGGCAGTGGAGGGGTGCCCATCTAATCTCCGGCGTATTTCAACGCACTTGACCTTTATGATGGCTGCCTGTTAGCAGACAGTGGGGCCCGTTGCTTTCGTCCCTGCAGAGGGGTGCCGAACAGGCCACTGAGTCTCCGGCAGCAGCTGGTCGGTGCCGCAGTGGGGCAGGCAGGCCCTGGGCTGCGGTGAGCCCTCAGCCAGGCGGGGGGCCGGGTCGTCCTCTGCTGCCAGGCTGGGTGCCGGGGAGACGTGCCCCCCGGGAGGCGGCAGCCTGGGCAGCGCTGGGAGCAAAGAGGTGACCCATCAGGCGGTGCGTGTGCAGTGCTCCCTCGTCTTTCCTGCACTTAGGTCTGTGGGTCCTGTTTTTTCGGTGTACGTGAAGAAAGAGGAGAAAATCTCAGCCTTGCTGATACTAACTTAATTTATCTCTGTGGGCCGGCATGTCAGATGTGATGAACAAGCTGGATCAGGGCTCGTTAGTTTTCTTCAGAGGGGCTCAAAGAGGCGCAGAAAGGTTATCTGTAGACAAGCTTTAGTACTAGGGGGCATCATAAAAAATTACCAGGATGGCAAAGTAATTGTTGTGCCTGATCTAGCTGTCAGCAGCCACAGAGAGTTCAGTAGCACGGTTGGAGCGCGGCGCAGTGCCGCCAGTAGCACCCGGCGTAGCCTTGGTCAAATCACCTACCGGGAGCTCCTGGCATGCTGCCTGCTTCCCAGAGCTGGGGAGATTTATTAGTTCCTGCCTGTGCACCACACTGGAAGTACGAAGCGCTAAACATTGCTAAAAGCTGTTATGAAAAAAAGTGTTATGGACAACAACAGTATTTTATAGCCAGATTTTTTTTTTCTCTAGTAAAGTTTCCGTGCTCAAATAGAGTACAAACACACGGTGCATGCATGCGCATGCACGCACACGCACGCACGCAGAGCAAGGAGGGAGAAGGCATGGGAAGCCGAATGCACACATGTGAAACAATGCCAAGATGGACTTAAATGGCTTGCTAAGTCATTGTAGAGCAGTAATCAACTGACTTGGCTGGTGGAGTATTTAGTTTTGTTTTTAAAAAGGCCAGGGTAGGAATACTGGCTGATCGTTCTTGCACTTTTTCCAAATCTAAGAAAAGCTGGTTTCCGCGGAAGCCTTGTGCTTTGCTTCTGGGAGCCTAAAGTGCAGCCACACAGGAGTACGGCACAGAGACCAGGAGGGCGAGCAGACTGACATCCAAAGTGAGACTGATTGTTTCATTTTCTTTGTCTAGCTTGAGAGAGGCAATAAAGAGCACAAGAGAAACTAATGTCAGAAACGCTGAGTGTTATGAATCGCTTTTTTAAAGCCGTGTAAGGATGTATTTATAACACAGTAACTGCTTTTTAATTGAATTTTACATGCAGTTGAAATTCTATACTTAAAAGAAAATTCAGTGTGACACTTGCAGAGAGGAGCGCTCTCAACACGTGTTCTTCTGTCGGACCAGGTTCTCCCAACCGATGAATCAGTTGAACATAAGAAGTCCCACAGACAGAGCCACAGGAAGAAAGTCCTACCAGAGATCTACCTGACCAGGCTGCTCTCCACAAAGGTAGGAGACGGGACGTCCTCGTTCGCGGCAGGTGGGACTGTTGTTCGCGGTCTCTAGCGAGAAGCCTGCGCTAGGGAAGGAGCGCTGCGGGGCTGGGCACTCGCGAGAGGCGGTGAGACTCTTCTGGCCTGGATGGCTGGGGCATGTCTAGCGAGGCTGCTGGGCACCACTGGCTCCTTGGGTTCCCTCCAGCTTTCCAGCCCGCCCTTGGGGCAGCAAGCACCGCCGTTGCGTGAAGCCTCACTCCATCTCCCCGGGCCGGACTGGAGTCTGTGCACATGAAAGGGATGCTGACCGCCTCAGGGCTCGTGACGCACAGTTTAGACCTGAACCCGTCTCCCCAGCGAGAGATCCTGCTGGGAAAGGAGATGGTGCTCAGCTCTGGGAGCAGGGGGAATGTCTGTGCGATCTTAATTCAGATTTGAGCTTCCCCACTCTCTGCTAGTGCTCAGCTCCAGCAGTTGGGCTCCCAGCCCATCTTTAATCCCAGCATGATGCCTCACTGGAGCAGAGATCACAAGAACGGCCAGCAGTCTCTAGTCTTCTTTGTATTTACTGTGCAGAACAATCACAGATGTGAGTTCCTAGCAGTAAGAAAGAAAATCTCGATGCCAAAAGAAATTAAACCCAAATGCAAGCTCATTATATCACTATGCACAAACAAACCTTTCCCTCCCTGCTTCGGCATCCCCTTTCTCTTCTGATTTATCCAGCTGGCAGCAAAGGATTTCCCCTTGCGCGCAGCAGTCGCAGCCCCTCGCGCTGTTTTCCTGGGCGCGGGTGCTGCTGCTTTCCCCTGTCTCCATCGTGCGCGCTTGTCCCGCAGGGCACGCTGCAGAAGTTCCTGGACGACTTGTTCAAAGCCATTCTCAGTATCCGCGATGATAAACCACCTGTGGCCGTGAAGTATTTCTTTGACTTCCTCGAGGAGCAAGCAGAGAAAAGAGGGATCACAGACCCTGACACTATGCACATCTGGAAGACCAACAGGTTTGGAAGAGGAAGTCTCCTCTTTCTTTCCTTCCTTCCGTCTCTCAGGAGCAGCAGCTGCAGAGCCTTGGTGTCCTGGACTAATCATGAGGTTGCTAAAAGCAGAAGAGGGACTTGGAAAACAGGAGGGGTGGCAGCGGGGGCGGCCAAAGACGAGGCCAAACACAGGCTTCAGAGCTTTGAACAAACAGAGCTCAGGGGATCGGAGAGCTGGAAGAGGAGGCATAGGCAGATAAAGGGCAGATCGAACTGGCACACTAATAAAAATAATTAAAGGAGAAACAGAAGAGGGACGGGATGACAGGAGACAGCAATGGTGTTATATCCAAGCACTGGAGATCTGAGACAGAGTCCAAAATCATGTCAGGTCTTAAAACATCATGGTGATTTTAAAAACAGCATATTTGGCTCCTTTTCATTTACTTTCTGGCTTTTCAGCCCTTGGGGGCACTTTTCCCGACTTACCTCTGTCACCAGGCTGAGACTCCAGGGTGTTCGCAGGACGCCAGGAGCTGGTGCTGTGACAGTAGCGTGCTGGCGGGCACCGCAGCACTGGGGACCGGCCGGGAGCGGTGCTGAGCAGCAGGAATGGGGTGGGGGAGCCGACCTGAAGGGGGGAAATAAAGCAGGGGAGAAACCAGAAGATTTCACTGGGGAGAGCAGGGAGATTGGAGGGAGCGTCAAGGAGAGGCTGCAGGGACAGTAACTGTTTCCAGCCCAACATGTGAAAATTAAAACCAAATTTGGCTGGGGTAGCAGACATGCAGACACAACCACTGAGCTACAGATTTGCCTGTCCTTCATTACCTTTAATTGCCGGTAGACCAAAGACTTACAGCGGCTTTCACTCCTCAGCTGCTGAGGAGGGATGGTAGGAAGGCGAGCGATATACTGAAACTGTATATTTGTGGCCAAATGAGCAGTGAAATAACTGGAGGAGAAAATGATGAGAGAGCAGGAAAAGAGACACATGAAATGCATTTCACGGGGCCAGGCTTACCATCAGAACCAGATGACGGTTACTGTCAGGGCAGAAGGAAGAGGAGCTGTCACCATTGCTACAAAAATCAGCAAGTGGGGAAGCCTGATTCAACAGCCCCGTGCAGGCAAACCTGCCAGCGTCTCTGCTGGCCCACAGCTGGCTGAGGGAGCTGCGGAAGCAGCGAGGGCCTGCGCTCGCCGAGACAAGGCACCTCTCCGGGCCGCGTGCTTCAGCCTGAGGGAGACGTGTGCCTGCCCCTCTAGCTAGGCGGAGGGCCGCACGCTACCGGCGTGTGATTAAATAGCAGACCCTGGCTCCTCATTTTTTTTTTCCTCTCTACTACTTGCTTTCTATCATCATCTTTCCTGCCTTTCCTCCCCTCTCCTTCTGGAGTACAAAAATTCACCCAGTGTGTGTTGCTGGCTTGTTTCCTTCGCAGCCTACCTCTGAGGTTTTGGGTCAACATCCTGAAGAACCCCCAGTTCGTCTTCGACATTGACAAGACAGACCACATCGACGCCTGTCTCTCTGTGATAGCCCAGGCCTTCATTGATGCCTGCTCCCTGTCTGACCTGCAGCTGGGCAAGGTACCGTCCAGAGAGGACGTCTCGCTCCTGCTCGGGCAGTCACAGACACAGACCAGTACGGGTGGGAAGGGACTGCCAGAGGTCACCCAGTCCCACCTCCCCCAGCAGCGGGGCTGGCTGGGAGCCGCTTGCTCAGGTTCACGCGGTTGAGTTTTGGCTGCCTCCAGGGATGAGTTCTCCCCGTCCCTTCCCCACCACCTTGTTCAGGCTTGAGCTTGAAATTTGCACCCCCTCTGTCACAAACAGAGGTCAGGGAGCGGGAACACATGGTCACAGGCGGGATGGACAAAGGGCAAGGCCCCAGCCCGGAAGGCTCGGAGGATGGAGGGAGACCCAGCCGCGGGCGTGTGTGCTCACTGTTACCCGGGGCCGTACCAGTTGTCCCGCGGTCGCAGGAGAGCGCCCAGCTTACTCAGCGCAGGGTCTGCAGCGCTTCCTGACGGGGCTGAGCTGGTGCGCGAGCAGACGAATGTTCTGTTGTGGGCTCGGGCAGGGGTGTGACGTACCAAGGCGAGCACGGGGGCGGGTGTCAGCTCTGCTCCGGGCACAGGCGCGGGGCACAGGCAGGCTCGGCATGGGAGCCCAGCTCCCTCAGGGCTGGTTTAGGGGACAGCTTTAGCATAATAATCCTGTAACAGCAGCTGAGGGACAATGTAAACTCCCACTGGCAGGATGGAAGATGATGTAGCTTCAGGTGAAGCTTGAATCATCGCTGTCGGTGGTTTCTGCAGAGCCTCTCGCCTGGGAGAGCTGTGAGAAGCTCAGGAGGCGAGCCGAGCCTTCACGAACACGGGCTGCGCCTGCCCCGGCAGCACAGACCCGCATGGCTCACGTGGAGGTGTGGGGACTGCCCGGGGCCGTCCCGTTGACACCGTCCATCAGCACCCGGGAAGCACTTGGCGGGCGCTGCCGCAGCCCTGCCAGCGGAGCCGTTGGTGCTCCCCTCCAGCGGCAGTGTCTCCGTCGCACACCGGCCACCTCTGGCGCGTGGTCGGAGCCCGGCAGACCCGGCACACCCGCCTGGGAAGCTAAGGCTGCTCCAAGCGAACGCGAGGCTGCACGGGCGATGTCTGCCCTCCCGCCATCGGGCTCCCGCGCACCGACCTGCGGGGCTGGCAGGCGGCGGGACGTCCAGCGCGCATGTTTTCTGTTCTCCCACTGGCCTGGCTGAGTGCAGCGTTGACATTTGAAACTTCCCGACATAAATAAGCTTTATTAAGAAATGCGGTAAATCGTCCCCCGCTGCCCCCCGCCGCAGCGGCTGGCAGCAGCGCAGCGTGTGACGTAGAGGGGACCCTACGGAGAGAGGGGCGGGAGGTGGGCGCTGCTCCGTGCATCCCCCAGACCGAGAGCAACAGGAAGCCTTCACTGGGAGAGGTTAGTACTGGAGGAAGATCTCATGAGCGCCTGATTTCTTGTTTGTTTGGGTTTTGGTCTTTTTTTTGCATGTGTTACGAAACACCTACAATTTGTCCTTGTCAGGCTGTGGATGAGGGGAAGAGGGGTCAGCTGGAGTCAGACAGCAGATGGAAACATTTTTCAGGAATACAATAGCATAAGTGAAGGAATTGTTGAGTAATGTGGGAAGAATAAATCCTCAGCATAAAAATCAGCTTGCGTATACACGCAGTATATCGCTGAATGTGTTCCAGGCTGGATTCTTCCCCTGGTTTCAGCATGTTGCTCTTGATACTGCGAATGGTGAGAGCAGACTCAGACTCCATACATCTACAGTGCACAAGCAGTTAAGAAACCATACCCATCTCTTCGTAATACAGAGTGGACAAATCAGACACAAATTAAAAAATAACTCAAAAAAGAGGCAGCATGGGTTTCTTTTGTGTTTCTAAGGGAAAAAAGAATGTTGTCAGCAGGCTCTGTAACTTGGCTGTGTTCCTGTAATGCCTTGTTGTTGGGTTTGAAAATAAACGGCTGTGGGATCTGGTGCCACAGCCTGGTGCCCATTTCCCATTTCCCCTGCAGCATTAGCCACGCTGCGTATTGCAGCAGCAGATTGCAGTTACCCTGGGCTTCCTTATTCACTGCCCGATGCAGCTGAAGACGCTGCCGCCATGGCTGGAGCCCTGCCGTGCTTGTCTCCGCTGAAGATGCTCCCTCCACTCTCCACCTGTCGGAGCATCCGGGAGCAGTCCCTCCCTCCAGCGTCGGGGCAGTGGGACACGTTGATCTTACTCCCCTCTGTGCCTCCGAGCCTGGGTCTGTTTCCCTTCGGGATGCAATGCTAGGCCAGTCGGCCACGTTCATTCCCGGGGTAATGATATCAGCGGGGCAGGATTGCCTTGAGGTTAAAATCATTCATAGTTGTGTTTGCAAGGAGTGCAGGCAGGGTTATGCCTTCACTGGTGCAACCCGATCGTGTGGCTGGGAGGTTAAGACTGCTTTGTCCAAGCTGGCGTTAATCAAGAGAACTCAGTATTTTCTGTTAATTACTTTACGTGCACTCAATATAGGCCAGGCAGGCTGGGTTAGCCAATGCAAAATAAATCAAAGCTACACGAAAAATCCAAGAGGAACATTTCAACTGACAAAGTTCAGCTTGTAAGAGAGCTTTGTTCTTCGGTTTAAATCAAGCCGGCTGCTCAAGAGACCCCAAGTAAATGCAGGCAGAAGCCCTTCCCTTGTTACCGGTTTCCACACACAGAGCCACGGAGCACAAGTGTTTTATCTAACACAGTCGTGCTACACTCATCTGCAGAGCATCACCTGGCAGCAAGCCACCTTGCCTGACCCCGTGCATGCTTTTTAGCCTGCCCTTGCTGCAAATTAAAACACATTCGCATAGACCACCGTCACTGGCATTGTGGCTAACGAATGTTTAGCTCGTGCTAGGAAGAAGGGCAGAGCGACGGTGCTGTGGCTCCGCAGGCAGGCGGTACCTGTCCGCAGTGCCTTGATGTGTTTGAGCAAGCGCCTCTGCCGTTGGCTGTTCTGTGCCTCGGTGCCGTCCCACCGCACTCCTGTTTGTGTAAAGCCGGGACCAAAGACGTAGCTGTTTCCTGGACGCAGCTGTAGCTGAAGTCCATGTGTGATGGTTAGCACTTTGGTCAGACGAATAGGATAAAAAGTTTTCAGCCAGGAACCACACAGTGTCTAATTTCGGTATCTCGCCCTCGCTCTAGGACTCCCCGACCAATAAACTGCTGTACGCCAAGGAGATCCCCGAGTATAGGAAGATAGTGCAGCGATACTACAAGCAAATCCACGACATGCCGCCGCTCAGCGAGCAGGAAATGAACGCCCACCTCGCGGAGGAGTCGCGGGTAAGGCGCGCTGGGCTGCAGCAGGCCGAGGTGGGGGCTCGGCCGGCGCCTGCCCCCAGGACGGGGACGGGGATGGGGTCGGGTTTGCAGGCTGGGCGCCCTGCCAGAGCGAGGAGCACCGAGCCTGCTCTGCTCTGCTCTGGCTGACGGCTGGAGTCCGGGAGCGGCAGGGAATGCAGATAGCCTGCAATCAGCTACCGCTTAGATGCTGGAAGGAGCAAACAAGAAAGGATATTTTGCCTCAAACTTCCGTGCACAAACTTCATCTGACCTAATTCCAAGCATCTTCAATTACTGCCAGAGCTGCAGTAAACACCCACGAGTTAGCTTGAACCTAACTAGCTTTGGCACCACTGGGATTTGAAAGCAAAATTCAGCGCCAAAGAGCCAGGAAGCTTGGAAAAGGATCTCTGCAGTCCCACAGCCCCCTGCCCAGCTGGCCCCCGGGCGCCAACTGCCAGGGCCGGCCCCGAGTCCCAGGCAGCCGGCTGGCAGCCCGCCCTGGCAGCCAGCCCGGGTGTGGGATACCAGCCCTGGTACCAGCTACAGGAGTTGGCAGCCGGGCTCCGGATCCCAGTCCTGCCAGCGATGCGCCACAGCTTCCTCAAAATCGGACCATCTCCCTGCAGCGTTTTAGCTTCAGCCGCTGACCGTTTTTTTTTCTGTTGGCGTTCCTCTCCCCTGCTCTCGCGCTGCCCCATCCTTTGAGCGTGGAGGGGCAAACGGTGCCGGCAAGCGTGGGCATTTAAGGCTGGCTTTAAAAAGACTGAGACCATTTCTGATGTAAGCAAATGCACCTTCCTTAAAGGAGTAAGTCAGAAGTCTGGCTGCACCAATGCAACAGTAACAAAAATAGGCGGGCAAAACCTTCTTTCGGTCTAGTTAATGCCTGCTGCTTGGGCTTGAACTCGCTGCATCATGTTAATATTCCTCCCCTCTTTGTTCTGCCCTTATAAAGAAATACCGGAACGAATTCAACACCAACGTCGCCATGGCTGAGATATACAAGTACGCCAAGAGATACCGCTCCCAGGTAAGTGGGTTCAGCTGCACTTAGGCCCCAGCGTACCTGTCGAGGGAGTAACAAGCGGCATGTTGTAACTGAGCGGTCAGATGCCTGCACCCGGTCTCACGGAAAAGGGATTAACATCTTTTGCATAATCCCATGCACATATGTAATATATGCACACAGAGATGCACCTGCTCTCCTATCCCTTGGCTGATGACTTCTTGGAAGAGGCGGCCAGCTATTCCTGGCTTGATTTTAACAGCGTTTGGCTGGGCCGGACTGAAGCGGGGCTGCCCAGCCTGTAGACCCACAGATGCTTTCCGGAGGGCAGAGCACGCGGATACAGTTCACACCCAAAATAACTTGCCACCAGCCACCCCGACCTGAGGCACCGGCCCTGGCTGGCTCCCGATCCCCTGCACCCTGGCGCTGCGGGCTAGCTCTGCGCCGTGAGCTTCATTACGACAATGGTTGCATTCCCCTCCTTTCCCACGCCTGCCCAGAGAATTGGCCGTGCCCTAGAACAGGCGGATGGGGCTGGGGCACAGGTGCTGGGGCGTGTGAGCGCAGGGGCTGTGGGGCAAGCTGGGCTCTCCCCGCCGGCGGTCCGGCTGGGATTTGGGCTCAAGAGGGCTGGCGGGGGGGAGCTGGGCTGGCGGGTGGGCACCTCTGCTCGCACCGCCTCAGCCACCCGCCTGCCCACGTCTCCTGCAGATCGTGGCCGCCCTGGATGCCAACCCCACGACAAAGCGCACCCAGCTCCAGCACAAGTTTGAGCAAGTGATTGCGCTCATGGAGGACAACATCTACGAGTGCTGCAGCGAAGCCTAGGCCAACTGCAGCCCTGGAAGTGACCTCCTCCGCAGCGCAGCGCCGTAGGGAACCTGCCTTCAGCCGTGGATGCACCGCGGATCGCCTCTGCCAGGGTCGTTCTCAAACCAGCCTTGCGGTGGGGGCGGGCCTGGCCCGCGGCTGAAGGGCTCCCTCACCTAACAAGAAGCCACGAGCCACCTTCCCGAGCAGCTCAAAACCCCTCTGGTCTGCACTGTGGCACCCATAATTTATTTGCTGTTGCCAGACAGAAATGGAGACGTGACACTTGTGGCAAGCTCAGTTCACCACTTTTCTCTGATCAGCGCCCGAGCGGTCAGTGGCTTCCTGCATCCCTGTTTGTGGTCCCTCGGGATGAGAGAGAGGGCTGCAGAAGCCACAACAACAGACGCAGAGCAGAAGGGTTAGCCTCAGGGAGTAACGAGCAGAGGCGGCAAAGGCCGTCAGAGCAACACCTGAGCTCCCTTCCACACCATCCCTCTGACATCCTTGTTTTTTCCAACACCGGGGACTCTTGTCAGCTGTTCACTATCTGCTGTGTATTTTTGTGCCTTTTAATTTTTGTACTGTATGTGTAAACATAACCACTCCTCCATCTGAGACTCGGGCAACGTGGGGAACGCGGGTCTGAGACAAAGCAGTTGCTTCCCAAGTAGCTAAGGCATGGTGAAAGCACTTTATCCCCTAACGGAGACGGCTGTTACGCAGCCGGAGGGAGCGTGTTACTTGTCAGACAGTTCCCCCTTCCCCGCGTTCCTGTAGCTGCCTGCGCAGTGAGCTGGAGTTGCAGTGGGTCGGCAAATATCCCCCACCTTTCGGCCAGCCGGTCGCAGGCACGGCTTCTGCCTGGAAGACCAGACGTAGCGGGCGAGGGGAAGGACTTGTGCCGCGCGCGCCAGTCTCCCTGCTGTGCTGGCTGCGCGCACGCCCGCGGCGCTGCCCCAGCGCAGCCCCGGTAACGCCGCTGATGCCAGCAGGGTCAGCTCCTGCGGACGGCCCTCTGACAGAGCGGACTTGAGCCACGCGCAGGGCGAAACACCAGGCAGCGTCTTCCCTCCCTCTGCCCCATGCACTCCAGCATCTCCCTTCAGTCATCACCGAAAACAAGGTCAGTGCTACAGAGGTGTCTTCCTAAAGCAGCTTGTTCTGCTTGCTTCGGACCCAGCCCACCATGGCCGTCACCTGAGAGCAACCAAGAGAGCGCAGTTTTGCTGTGTGTCCAGTCTTCAGCCCTCGAAGGCAAAGGGACTGGACCCCATCCCCCCGGCAGCACGATGCTCTCGCCCACGCAGGCCAGCAGAGCAGCCCCAGCACCCCAAGCTGCAAACAAAGGTAGAAAGTGTCCCACGCTCACACTGGGGTCAGCGAGCAGGGTCCCACTGCGCAGACAAACAGCTTGTCCAAGACCTAGAAACTTCACTGCCGTCCCGTGGCATCTGCGCTGGGGCAAAACCCCCGTCCCAGCTTGGTGGCCCATTCTCCCTTCAGCGGGCAACCTCATCCTTTCTGCAGCCAGGGGAGCCACGACCGCTCTGGTCGTCTCCAGCATCCCACAGGCCCCTCTGTAGAGGCCGGACCGCAGCTGACGCCACATGCTCGAAGCCAGCATTCGCGTGCAGGCAAAGGCAACCTGCCCATGAAAGCTAAACCCAGCTGTAGCCACCGCATTGTCAAACTGCCAAATAGAAAAGAAAAAAGAAAAAATTTACTACCTCACTTCAGGCAGGGTGTAAGGTGAGCCTCCGTTACTCATCCAGCTGGCAAGGATGCAACCTGGTATTGGATGACTTTGGTCCACCAAAACTCCTCCTGGGTGACTTACTGCCATGGACAGGTGCCCTCCATCCCATCGTTTCCAGTAATGCCACACTTGTCAGAAATTGGAACATCAGAATTGTGTGTGTGTATATAGATATCTATTTTAAAACAAATGATAGACTTTATCCAGTATGTTGGGGGGGGGGGGGAGGGAGGGAAAGGGGAAGAACAGAGTTTGTTTTTTTTTAAGAGAACTACGGAAAAAGTACATACACTGTGGAGGTTTCAATGTCTTTGCTGAGGATGTGGCTTCAGAATAGAAACTCTAAGAATGTAGCTGGGCTACATTTTATTTTGAAAGTGATTTCACAAAAAATTCTTGAATTTCTTTTTCTTTTAGAAACTGTGAATAGCTGCCAGAGATATAGGCAGGCCCAGCACAGGGAAGGTGAGGGTGAGAAGGTCCAAGGTAGCAGAGAACGTTGAGCTTTGCCAGAGGTGGGGAAAGAGCCATGGAGCCATAGCCTCATGTTGTTACAAGGAAAGGATACAGGTGAGCCAGTAGCGAGTATAGTTTGCCTACAGGTGATGTGACTGGGCCATGTATTGGGGCCTATTGCTTTATTATTTAATTTTTTCCAAAGCAAAAAAAAAAAAAAAAAAAAGTAGTTGCTACAACCATTTTAAAGGAACAACTTTAATGGAGCAGAAGCTTGAGGGTTTGTAGTGTTGCCTTGAACCCCCAAGCCCTTTGTAACATGTTTTTAAACTTTGGCACGTGTTGTGGGTGTAGTGCCCTTACCTGCTGTGTAGTGGAAGTGGCAGACTCTTGGAAAAGCCTATCTTTGTAATAAAACAAGGTGCTGAAACCTGTGTAGTGAAGTTCCTGCCACTGTGCACCCAGAGAACACATGACATTGTGGAAGACACCCGCGGGTGTGCGCAGCGAGCCTCGCGTGCCCGAGACATACCATGCTCGGGGCTGGCAGCTCAGCCGATACCCTTCTCGTATGGAAAGAAGGTGGTTTTGTACCCCGCTGGGCTGCAGAGCCCGGGTTTCCTGCAGAGCACGCTGCGGCCACGCACCGCTCCTGCTACCCCGTACCACAGCTGCCACCAGAACAGGAACTGGCACGGGACGGGGAGGATCCGCGTGAACTGAACAGGGGGCCTGAACTGACCGCACCCCGTGCTGCACAGGCAGAGACCAGTAACACCGCAGCAGCGTTACCGCCTCTGCCAGGTGCTGTTGGCCCACGAGACCGGGTCTTCTCCCAGCCCCGGGGAGCCCAGCGCCTGCTCTGCACCACTGACACCACCACCAGCCCTGGAGGCTTCCGGCTTCAGCACCGCGACACCAACTGCAGCCCGTAGGTCTTAATAAGCATGGCATTGCTAAAGCTTCTCTCTTCCACCTCCCCCAGTAAAAGCTGCCCTTCCCAGACACCAGAGGGATTTTCTTCTCCCGCTAGAAAGTTGATTCTTAGTAAGGCTAAATCCAGCCATTAAACGATTTGGCCTCTCAGAGCAAAAGAGCTACCGAGTGCCTGCTGAGAGAGAAGACAGCTCCTGCCCGGTGCTGTTACGGGACGTTGCCACGTAAGCGAGCGGTGCTTTGCGAGGCAAACCGTCCTCGAAGGGTCCGGTGAGTGCTGCTCAGTTACTGCTGCAGCATCCCCCACCCCGTCCCCGGGGGAACACGAGTTTCAGCTCCGTTAAAGGTGGATCAACACGGCCAAGGCTGAAGTTTGAAGAGAAGTGAGTTTGCTCAGCTCTTGCTTAAGCCCCAGAGCAAGGCCAGGAGCCTTGGAGGGCATTGGCAAGGCCAGCTGAAGATTAGCAAAATCCTCTTTAGGAAGAGAGTTTTACTGCCACTTATTTTCTCCTGCCCAGGAGGACTGTAACCCCTTGCATTATCAGACTGACCTTCAGAAGGGCTCTGTTCTGTTCAGAGCAAGAGAAATGCAGGCATCTGAAGCTATTAAATGGAAGTGTTCGTACACCGCCCGCAGGAGCTCGCAAGACAGGTTTAGAGGTGGGAACTGTGCCACAGATAAATAACAAGAGCACGAGCAATGCTGCAGTCTACAGCAAACACCCCAAGCTCCTTTTTTGAGCCCTAAAACACTTCTACCTTCCTCTTACCGTGGTTACGGCACAGGCAGCTCCCCTGGCGCTGGGGACCCTTGCCCATGGCACGCACCCGGACCTGCTGCCCCGGCACTCCGGTAATCCCAGCTCAGCCAGTCATTAGCAGAAGGGCAGCCGGGAGGGCAGAGGGCCGGACACCTACCCCACTCCGAGACTGCAGGCACCCCAGCCCCGCACCGGCAGGACTGGCCAAGCCTAAGCTTCACAACGCCCAGGGGTGCCACTGTGCTGGGTCCCATGGGTCCCAGGGCCACCTGCCCAGGCTATCGCCCTGCGCTTGGGCTCACCGCCAGCCTGCATGCATGCAGTCCCCAGAGCCCGGCACGCCCCGGCACTGCTGGCTGGCCGGATGTGCCACTGCAGCCCGCAGCTGGGGACACATGGGGACAGGCAGGGCGCCTCTCCACGAGAGCAGGCATGGCAGGCAGCTGCCTGCAGCACCAGCTCACCGCCGTGCCACACAGGACGAGGCCAGGGCCTGGGGGATTTTGGCACTGGGAGATGGGAGTGCAAGGGTAGAGACCCACAAGCAAGGCAGCATTCATGCCATTTCATGAGGGAAGTGAAAAAGCTTTATTAGCAGGAGGTAAACACCGATAAAACCTGTCCTGGGGACTAAAACCAACCCAGACCCCGAGGGCCGGGGCACAGCTGGAAGCAGGGCTGGGCTCCCAGGGGAGCGGGGCTGTACAGGACCTGCTACGGGGCCTTCCTGCCTGCTGGCGGGGGGGCTGCCTTCTGCAGCCCAGCCTCCCCCTGGGCAGCTCCTGGGGCCGTCCGGGGCTTTCTTGCCTTGCCTTGGCCCCCCTTCGCCTTGGGGACATCTTGCTGTGCCCCCTTGGGCACCTTTCCCTTGCTCTTTCCCACTGGGGCCTTTCGGGGCCCCTTTGCCCCAGCAGCCGCTGGGGTGTCACCATCGCCCCCGCCTGCATCCTCAGCAGCCACGGCCACGGCGGGCCCTGAACGCCCTTTGCCAGGGGCCCGGGGGCGGCCGGCAGCTCGCGGGGGGTTCACTCCATCACTCCTGGGCTTCACTGCTGCTGGCAGCCGGTTCTGGAAGAGAGAGAGAGCACACGTCAGGCTGCCGCCATCCCACGAACCACCCAGCCTCACCGCTGGGCCCTACTCACATCCACAGGCTTCGCCCTCGGCTTCTGCTCCTGCTTCGCTGCTGTCGGCTTCTGCTTCGCTGCTGTCGGCTTCTGCTCCTGCTTCGCTGCTGTCGGCTTCTGCTCCGCAGCACCTGTGGGAGAAGGGGTGGTGGATGAGCCCAAGCAGGGCCCGCTCCACAGGGCCAGGGCGGCCCAGGGTAGCTCGCGGCACCACCAGCCCTTTACCTCGCTGTCGCGCACCCGCTGCAGGGGCTTGGCGGGGCTCGGAGGTCCCTTTCCATCCCGGCTTTGGGGCCTGTCCTCTGTCAGGATCCGCCTGGCTTGGCGGCTGCTTGTGCTGCAGCTTCTTGGGGGCTAACTGGGGGCAAGAGAGGGGTGGAAGCGGGGCCAGGCAGCACCTCGGTCCCCAGCCCCACCGCTTCAGGGCCGGCAGCCCCATGCTCACCTTGAAGCGGCCGGTGGCCCCCATGGCAGAGGAGTTGTGGGGCCGCACCAGGTACCCACAGCTCAGCCCCTTGCTCAGCGCCTGCTTCAGCAGGTACTTGAGGCGGACGGGGTCCACAGCGGGGTACTTGGTCAGGATGAACCGCTTGATGGCGATGACGGAGGTGCCCTTCCTCTCGTCCTGGGCCCGCAGCGCCTCGATGACCATGTGCAGGGTGGGGGGGTGCGGGGGCCGCCGGGCCCCGGGCGGCGG
>JAVKLA010000036.1:24486093-24513231 GCA_034782735.1 Sagittarius serpentarius | reverse complement strand
CGGGGAGTGAGTGCCCTGAGCATGCAGGGGAAAGGCACCTCCCTGCTCCTTGGTGGGTGGCGGGGTGCTGGGACGGCAGCTGGCTGACAGATTGCTTGCAGCGTGGGGCCCGCACCGGACCCGTTCCTGGGGCACCGGTGTGACGTGCCGCCTCCCCTCGCCCGGGATGGCCCCACGGGGAAGTGAGGGGCTGCACTGCCAGGGGAGCCTGATAATGGGGGCGGGGGGGGGGAACCATCCCACAAATGAGAGGAGGAAAAGGGAGAGCTGCTTTGTTGGCTCGCGAAGGCAGGAGGAGCGACTCTCCCACAGTAGCCCCACGTGTGCGCTTGCGAGCAAGACCCCCATTTGCCCCTGTCCGCCGAATCCCACGGTGCTCGGGGGAGAGCACTCCCAGCCCCACATATGGGCAGCCCCTCCATGTCTGTGTCCCCTCTATGCCGGCTCCTGGTACAGCAACCACCTCACGCCAAGGACGGCATCGTCCCACGGACCAGGTATGAGCTGAGCCCTTGGCCATCCGGGGTCCCTGAGGTGCCCAGGGCACTTCTGTGTCATGGCCGTGTTAAAAACAAGTTCTCCCGTGATCCTCGGGACATCTTCCCCGCTGTTCCAGTGGGGCAGGGCACGTATGCTACTTTCTGTTCTGCCTGTGCTCGCGGGCGAGCCTGTCATGAGCTGCTCTTTTGTGCGGGGACAGCGTGAATGTCCCCACCCTGGGGACCGCTGTGTTTCTCCTCAGGCCGCCGTGTCAGTCCCTTCCTCTTTACACAAGAGTTGTGAGGCTTTCGTACGCATCGTCTGTGAAAGCCTGAGAAAGGGCTGGGATTATGTGATGGCAGGGCTGATTCACGGCTCGACTCAGCGGACACGTTACTGCGCCGATGTACGTGCAAAGTGCTGCCCAGAGAGCCCTTCATCAAGGTCTGCGCCCACCTGCTGAGCCCAGGGGCCAGATCCTGGTCGGGGACCGAGGTGCCAGCAGGAGCCAGGTCTCGAGCAAGGAGCTGGGAGAGGCGCCCAGTGCCCAGGGCCCCACATGCCCGGCTCCCCCTGGACCAGCACCTCCAGCCCATTCCCTGCTCCATTTCCAGTCCATTTCCGAATTTCCCTGGAAGGGGACAGTGGGGACACTGGAGAGCTGCAGGGGCTGGCACCACGGCAGGGTTGGGTGCCTCTCCTCCAACCGTCTCCTCCTCCTGGGTCCAGCCATCACCTCTCTGGCAGCTCTGTGATGCCTCTGGCACCTGCCTGGGCTGGCAGGGGGGTCCCAAACCCTCGCTTGCCCCTACCACCGCCAGCAGCAGCCATAGGGCTGGGCATTGCGTGGGGCGACAGCCCACGGGCTCGGGGCCAGGCCATGACCAGCACGTGCTGGGGCCGGTCCTGCGTGGGCGGGAAAGCTGCGGCACCAAGCGTCGCAGGGCTGCCGTGGAGCACAGCCTCGCGGACAGCAAATAAACGCTAAATCCTTCCCCTCTTCCCTCCAAAACCGGCTCTCAGATTTGAAGTACATGAATCAGACATCAGCCTAAACACTGAATTATTCATAAACCTCTAATCTTTAGATTTCACTGAATATGCAGAAGTATCGATAAAAAAAAATAATGAGAGAATTGTACTTGCAAATTGCTCTTTATTAAAGGTTTAACTTGCACGGGTTCTATACGTTCCCTATTAGACCTTGCAAAGCTGCATAGGATTAGAAATCAGAGAGGATAATAATGTACAAAAATAGTTTCAAATGTTGATAACACTGAACAGCGAGAAAAACATCGTATTTGTATAACTGAGCTAAAAATAAAAATGAAGAACACTGCTACAATTGCAATATGCCATCTTGTAGTGCTTAAAACATATGCCGACGTCTCTGAGCCATATGCTCCCATGTCTTGCCTGCTAGAGCGCGGAGGAAAGCTTAGTGATGCACCGATCAATCCTCAAAAGCACAAGCACTGGCCAAAACCTCCTACTTGGGCTGACGCCAAGCCGACTGCAGCTGGAGCGGGGAGGTGCGCGGGAGGAGCTGGAGGAGCGTGTCTTGGGGCACGGCCCCGGGCCGCAGGGGGCCCAAAGACGCCTAAGGGTGAACGGCGGGACTATGGGGAGGGGGTGCTGCCTGCCGGGGGGGGACATCAAGCGGGGCTGCTGCTGAGGGTGCAAACGCCGTGTGCATGCTGCTGCGCTGGGTGCCCGCAGGAGCAAGCACCGAGCGCTCCCCCGGAACTTCTGCCTGCGGTCGCACGTGGCTGTGCCACGCCCTGCCATGCCGTGCCGCCAGGTCCCCTCGGTGCCACCTGCTTGCTGGGCAGGATCCGCAGCCATCACCTCAGCGGCACAGAGGGGCCCGCGCGCACCGGTACCCTGTCCTGCCCCCCCGGAGGGGTCACGGTGCCTCCCGGGGCTTCTGACGTGCTGGAGGTGGGGCAGGGCGGGGGGCACCTCGCAGCAGCCAAACCCGCTCCCAGGCAGCCGGAGCGCGGCGGGGGCCGAGCGGCTGGGCGGCGCTGGCCGGGCTCCATCGCCGGTGGCAGAGCTGGGAGGTGGCCCCGGCTCCAGCCCCCGTGGTGGCAGAGGCAGGGATGCGCCCCGGCCCCTTGCCGGGCCGTCAGGGTGGGGCGAGGGAGGCGAGGGTGGCTCTGCCGCGGCCTGGGGCTCGCGCACGGCGGCGCAGGCGTGGCGGGGGTGTCAGACCCAGGGGTCTGCACTCGGCGCAGGGGGCCGCGAGCTCTCAGCAAGTCAAGAGAAACGCACGGATTTACGCCAGCGGAGGAGCTAAGCCTTTGCATTTTAATTACAAAACGTGTGTACACATTTACAGCCTTGTTCCCAGGGTTCCTAGTGCCAGGCGAGAAGAGCCCGCCCCGCGGGGCCGTGGCGGTGGTGAAGCGGGGGCGGGCGGTGGCAGCGGCGGGGCTAGGTTCGTGCTCCCGGGCGGCGAGGCGCACCGGCCGCTCCGGTGGGGCCTACGCGGGAGAGACCTGGCTGGTGGAGACGGAGGAGGTCTCTGTCTTGCCAGCAGACGTGTCCTCGTCACCCAGCGGGTTCTTGCCGCAGCAGAGGGTTGTGATCATGCAGTTGCGGAACTGGAAGAGAGGGAAGCCGGGGGCGAGGTGGGCAGATGCCAGGCGGCTCCGGCTGCGGGGCTGCCTCCGGGCCTCAAGCGAGCTGCTTGAAAGCCCCCACCACTGCAGCACAGGAGGTGCCATGCCGGTGCCTGCTGCCAGCCCTGCCTGCTGCCCACCCTGCCTGCTGCCAGCCCTGCCTGCCGCTTGAAGCCGGCGCGGACGCAGCCCCAGCTCCTCTACCGACCCAGCGCCTGGGTCGTTTCAGACGGGATGGGACTGCGTTTATGAGATTCATGCAACGCTAAGGATGAGCTGCGCAGTCACCCTCCTGCATGCTGGAACAAGAGCACCTGGAAACACCCCCCCCCTCCGGCCCCCCGGTACCTCGAGGTGCCGTAACTCTCTGCAAGCTGTTACAAAGCAAAACACAAAGAAGGACATCACCTGGCATCCTGCCAGTTACCTGTTTGTTCATTACGATGTAAATCACAGGGTTGTAGATGGCGGAGCTCTTGGCAAAGAAAGCAGGGATGGTCATGAAGATGGGCCCGAAGTCCGACCCCTGGTTGGTGAAGATGTAGAAAGCAACGCTGGCGTAGGGGACCCAGCAGATCAGGAAGGCGATGACCATGATGACGACCATGCGGGTCACTTCTTTCTCTGCCTTCTGGGTGGTGGCAGACTCCTGCTGCTGGGCGGCAGCCTGCAGGCAGAAAGGAATGGAAACGCGATGGAGCTGAGGAGGGCTGCACCGGCGTGGGATGCGGGGTCAGGGCTTGGGGTAGTTGGGCTGCACGTCTGGAGTCTGGTATTTCCCCCTTCGTGGAGGGCCAGCCTGGCTGCCCGAGGGCCCTTTCTGACACCAGCCTGGAGCCTGGTGTGGGCCCCTTCCCAGCACCGGGGCCGGGGCGGCCCCCGGCCCACCACCACTGCCAGGTACCCACCTCCTTGACAGTGCAAACCAGGTTCCCATAGCAGAAGAAAATGACCATCAGCGGGATCATGAAGTGAACCACAAACATGTAGACGACGAAAGATTCGTTGTTGATCTCTGGCTTCAGAGTGTAATAGTCGATCCCGCACGAGCACTGCATGCCCTCGGGGATGTACCTGCAAGGTGAGCCAGGCAGGTCAGCGCCCAGTGGAGGAGCCCAGCGGGAAGCCACGGCCCAGCCGCCGCCAGCCAGGCTCCCACAGCCCCAGGCACCAGGCAGAGCGTCCTCCCTACCTGGACCAGCCAAAGAGCGGGGGGGCTGCGCACGCCAAGGCCATGATCCAGGAGAAGGCAACGCCCATGATGGCATGGTTCTCCCCGAAGCGGAAGTTGCTCATGGGCTTGCAGACCACTACGTATCGTTCGACAGCCAGGACAACCAGCGACCAGAGCGCAATTTCACCTGCACCAGGGAGACAGAGGGATGGGGACACAGGGACTTTGAGCAACGGTGGGGGGGGAAAATGCGCTGATGGCAGCGCAAAGCCTCCTCAGACTGTTGTTCCCGAGGAAGACCGCTGGCAGCAGATAAATGTCCACCAAGGGTTCAGAAAGAAAAACGAACAAAGGCCAAGTGCAGATGCAGTAGGAAGGCATGAGATGACACCTTCTCACTGCACTGCTGACCCCGCAGTAACCACTTTGCTGCTGTGTATTGAGATCCATGGCTGGATCCTACTGCTCATCCCAGGCAGCACCTGCACCTGCAAGCCTGTGGTCCCACTCCGAGATGCAGCGAGTGCCCATCATCCCAGGATTTCCCCTCGCTACCCACAGCTTCCCAGGAAACTTGTGCCACAAGGACCAAACCAGTACAACAGTCGCCTGCGGCTGAAGGCTGAACAGAGGAGGGCGTTTTCAGACACACAATTTTTCTTTGACATCTGTTTCGGTCAAAGCCTGGCTGGCACGGGGAGGAAAGCCAGCTTTGCTAGCCTGTGCCACCGTGCACCGCATCAGAGCGAATGACAGACTCAGCCCCACAAAACAGGAAGAACAAATTTGTCATCGCTGAAGTCAGAAGGCAAGCCAAAAACATGTGCAAATCCAACAACTGCAAAATCTGCTACTAGTTGCTTTTCATTGCAGCACTGTTGTTCTCAGGATACTGAGCAGGTGGCTACCAAAATAAGGTCCAAAAAAAAAAAGAAGTGTCATTTGTCACTTTCTTCCCCTCCCACCCTGAAACACTGCAACTGCCTTGGCCCACATCAGCAGCAGACCAAGGGCCTTCCAGATACCATGTTTTTCCAGGATCATCTGGGCATCTTCCCTCCCCCTCCTAAAATCTGGGGCAATTTCTGGCAGAAGATTTTTGAATATTTGGAAAACTTACCGCCCAGTGTAGCAAAGAAGCCTTCAATGTAGCACCCTGTTACTCCAAAGACAAAGTACCCGTTCATCGAAGTGTACATGGTGGTCGTGAAGCCTCCAAAGACCATGAAGAGGTTGGCGACCGCCAGGTTCAGAAGGATGTAGTTTAGAGGCGTCCGGAGCTTCTTGTGCTGGATGGTGACATATAGCGTGAGGAAGTTGACGGGGAAGCCGAGCAGGATCAGCATGAACATGTAGGCAGCCAGCGCCGAGAACTTCCAGGGCTCAGCCAGGTAGTACTGGGGGTACTCGAAGGGGCTCCGGACCACCCCGGTCTTGTTGGACATGGGCACGTAGAAGTCTTGGCCTTCTGTCCCGTTCATGGTTACGGTTTGTGAGGTGCCTTTTGCTCTTACTCAGGGCTGTTTTTTGAGCGCGGGGGGATCGCCTCTGAAGTGGGGCTCCCGCCACCTCTCAGCCTTCACCGTCGCCCCGAGGAGAAGTGGCTATGCTCACCTCCACAGGGTGCCCCTTATAAAGTGCCCCCTGGGGTAAGCTCCAGGCACTGGTGTCAGCGCGATTAGGGCTTAGAGAATTATTAATCATAATCATCCAGGGGTAATTGGCTTTCCTGGGAAGGCATTAAGGTGACACCTGTTTCTGGCCTGCGCTGTCATTGTTGGAGACCACGGCTCATGGTCATACATAAGGAGGTAGCTCTGCACCGCACCTTTCCTTTAGGGGGGGCCCAAACCAGATGGCAGCTCCATTCGCACAGCCTCACTCCTCAGCATGGCCGCGCTCCCCAGGGAGCAAGGGTTTGGGGTGGGCCCTGCACCCACAGCGGTCTTTGCACCCCACGCTCCAGAGCTGGACATCCACAGCTCGCGCTGCTGTGGCCGGGGGGGAGGCACTCGCCCCCCCCCAAGGCCCCAGTCCACCCTCCGTGGGCACTCAGGGGTGTGCTGCCCATCCGTGCGAAACGCCTCGGTTTCCCCGCAGCGAGGCACCAGGAATGGGATGCACGACGGCGGGCGCCAGGGGAAGGCGAGGCACATGGGGATCCTTCTCTCGGCCGCGCTTTCGCAGGGCTCCCGGGCTGAGCTGTCGGCGCTCGCCAAGAGAGAGAAGCTCCTTTCCGTCCCCTGCTACCGGGAGGGAAGTTTGCAGTTCGAAACCCCACGACTGTGGGTTTGGGGGCTGCAGAAGGCGGCTGGGCTGGGCAGGTGTGGTGTGGTCTGACAGGGGTAGAGCCGTGCCCCAGGCCCGTCCTTACAAGAGGAGAGCGGGTCCATGACACCAGCTAGTCCCCACTGGAGAGCTGGCCCCACCGCAAGTGCCGCTCCCTGCGGGAGGCTGCAGGTGGGTGCTCTCAGGCAGCACGAGCATCACCAACCCTTCTTCCAGGTGCCCTCAGCCACCTCTTTTTCCACTACAGGCTTTGGCTGGGGAGGTTTGAACACCACAGTGAAACACTGACCCTGCTGGCATGTTTCCAGTTGTACCATCTCCTCTGTGCCTGGCTTTGTGTGTGGTTTGGGTCAAGCCAATTACATTGGTAACACCTAATAAATAACCTAGTCCATCTGTCCTGGACAGGTATCATTCTGCACTGGTGCTGAGAAGGCTGCTGGACAAGGGTGCTGAAGGAAGATTCAGAGCCAAAGCCAACACTCAACTTCATATGCTGGTTGATAGACACCTTCGGTCTCCCCGAAACCTTGCAGAATCATCGCATTCCACAGGGGAAGCCGTCTTTGGAGCCTCCCACGTCCTCCGTGTCTCTCTGCCTCCCCACTCGGTGCACTCAGTTGTGCTTGAAATGTTCTTTCTGCCAGCCAGCAACTGGGTTAGACATCTTTTCCTAGTTCGTCCGGGGCAATGGGACAACATGTACAGCAGAGTGAGCACAACGAAGCCAACCGCAGAGGATCTCTCTTCTGGAGAAGGTGGCTCCTCACAGTTCACACCATTGCGATTAATCTTTTAAGCTCCAGAGCTACTTTCCCTCTCTCTTCTCTTTTTTCCCACCCTTTTCTTATTAAGCAGTCAATAATGTTCCAGCTGGCAGGCAGGTACCCGCTGGTTCCCCCGCAGAGGCGAGGCAAGGACTGCGCTTGGCCCCTGGGGAGGGGACAGAGGCTGGAGGGGACCCGGACACCCACCTCCCCTTGGTGTTTTGGCTGCAGCTGGGGTCCGAGCTGGGCATTACCCGCAGGCAGGAGCAGAGGAGGGGGCAGTGGCGAGTGCCTCATCCCGCACAGGCGGGTGTGCTGGAGCTTAGGGCCTCTTGGCCTTAATAGACTTCCTTCAGTCCTGGCCCAGTTTTCACCAGTGTTCCCTGGGGGTTAGTTTAGCACATGCAAAAAGTTTAAAGGAAAAAAGCACAAAGCGCTGCCCTCTCTTTAAAGAGGAGAGCCAGCTGGGAAACCTTCACTCTAAGCGGGGAAGGTCTGAAGGAGCTGAAGCGCTGGCTGGCTGTGGCCAAAGGCAGGCCACGATCACTCTGGACAGTCCCAAAGGTCTTCCTTCACGTTAACGTGAGAATACCACGTCGTCACACACACTCCTAAGTCCCTCTCAATTAACTTTTCACATGTTGGCAAGGCCAGAGCAGTGCCACTACCCAACTGCAAATGCAGCTGTTCATACTTGTACCCGGGCGTACAAGAAGGATTAAAGGTTTATCTTCCCAATACACAAATATGGCACCCTAAGCTCTGATGCAATAAGCCACTGCTGAGGTTAGCAGCTGCTGCTCAGAGCTTAGGGCCTGGCCTGCGTCACCGGGGGAGCACGGCAGTGGGACAGGCAAGCAGTAACGAGGTAGAAGAACCGTGCAAATCAAAGAAAACAGTTGGTCAACCACTCACAACAGCCTCAGACAAAAGCGCCACGGTGGGACTTCTTGGACATCCAGGGACTCCTGATCATGAAGCTACCGGAGAGTTTCAGTGGCACAGGGCAGTCTAGACCTAGAACATCTTCACAGTGGACGAGATGCGTCCAGTATGTTTTTGCCCAGAAAAGCCCAATGCGCTTTTCAAACCTAGACTGCATTCACAGGGTTGTTTAGAAAAAGAAAAAAGCTTCCTTGCTCGATCCAGTTTGTCTCTGTGTCATGGCAAACCCTATCTGTTTATTTTTATAATTTTTCATTCCCACTAGCTGCAGAGCCAGCTCAGTTCCGGGAGAGCGAGCCGAATTCCATTCTGGCTCACATCTCAAACAGCATTGTTTATCCATGTCAGTTGCAAAGTCTTCATTGCAAACAGTGACAGATGAGTCAAAAAGCAGACGAGCGGTAATTAGAACAGAATGTTTTTGAAGTGGCAATTCAGCAAACTTGGTCAGGAACCACTGAGGGACCCGGAAACCCCACAGTGCCATTGCAGGGTGACACTTTCAAGAGGAACTCAAGCAGACACGGCGACATCGCTAGTTCCATGTGCAAAGCGCTGTTTACATGGTAGCTGCTTTACCACTACCCGGCAACCTCAGCCAATAGCTTAAGATGGGAAAGCAGGACATCATTTCCCACCCAAAACAAAGGGAGGCCGTGACAGACAGGATGTCGTAACAACAGAACTCACGGTAACATGGGCCCAGTTTACACTGGACTGAAGTCAAGAGACCTCTCGTTTCCCAGCTCCAGTCCAGCCCCACTGGTTACCTACACAAATTCTCCCGCGGTCGCAGAACTACTCTGTGACCGTCCTCGGGAGACTGAGCTGCCCGGGAGTACGACGGTGCGCTGGGGCTGGCTGGGATGGAGTTAACTTCCCTCCGAGCAGCCCTGTGGTGCTGTGTTTGGGAGCCGTGCCCAAACCAGTGCTGGTAACGCACCAGGGTTGTAGCGATAGCCGAGCAGCGCTTGCACAGCACTGAGGTTTTCTTCTTCCCCGCTCTGTCCCCCCAGCCACAGGCGCGAGCCAGGCAAGAAGTGGGGAGGGGACAGCGCTGGGACAGCTGGCCAAAGGGGTATTCCACACCGGATGATGTCACACTCAGAAATAAAAGCTCAGGGAAAGGAGGAAGAAGGGAGGGCGTTGTGTTTGCGGTGGTTGCCTTCCCAAGTAACCGTTAACTCCTGCGGAGGCCCTGCTCTCCAGGAAGCAGGCCGGGCACCTGCCTGCCACTGGGAAGCAGTGAATAAATGCCTTATTGCTTTGCTTCGCTTGCACGCACAGCTTTGCTTCACTTATTAAGCTGCCTTTATCTCAACTTGTGAGCTTTTTTGCTTTTGCTCTTCTGACTTTTCTCCACAGTCCTGCGGGGAGGAGGGGCAAGTGAGCAAACTACTGCGTGGGGGCACAGTTGCTGCCTGGGACTGACCCGCCACGTTTGGTCAAGCAGCTGCCTCGTTAAAATCCCCTCAGCCTCAGGAAGAGGCTGAAGGAAAAGGCAGCGGATCCATCTCCTCTCGCCTCTGCACATTGTTTGCTTGTGGCTCTGGACTGAAACAACGCTGGGGAAACACTGCTCAGAAACACTCTTTTAGCACATCACTCCGCTGCTCAGCGCGAGGGCACGCTCGGATCACGAACGCCACAAGAATGGAAAGCATGCCAGGAGGCGCGGGGACTATCCCCTGGTATTTCAGTACCACAGCGAGTTACATCACTTACGATTTTCTCAGCAGACAGCGAAGAGCTCTATCCTGGGTACAGAGGAGGTGCTGTGGGAAACCACTGGCTGACTGTGGGCCCTCAGCTGCTTTGGTGTTCCTGCCCGGCATATTTGTAAGCGTCCACATGTATTTAGTTGAGCCCAGTTTTTCATTAGTAGTGAACAGCGCTAATGTTACTAGCGTTACATACCTGGCAGCGGGCAGTTGAGGTACTTGCATCTGGATAGCTTGGTTAACATGAAATGTGTAATTCCATGCACAACCTGGCATTCTGCATTTTAACAAGGGCGAATTCTACACTATTAGGTTAAAAGCCTTGCCCCCCCTGCCCCTCAGTGTGGTTGTGAGATGGCCCTCAATGCCAACATCAGTGTAACTCTTACGATCACATTTTAAGAGCTCTAAACTCTAATGCTGTTCTTGCCTAAATGGAATAGAAATTAAAAAAAAATTGAAGCTCAGAAGCAGCAGCATTACAGCAAATACCAAGACAAACAGTAGTGAAAAACAGCCCCATTTATTTGATGATCTGTCAATAACAGGTACATATTAAGGAGCAAATCAAGTCCTAACACAAGTTGGAGTAAAAACAATGATTACTTCAAGGCTGAACTGGACCCTAGAAACATTCCTGTAAAAATCTGTGGCACTTCAGCTGCTTGCCTGGGAAATGTAGAGGACATTAACAAACAAGAGACATTTTCATTTAAAAAAAAAAAAGTTACATTTCTTCAACTCAGTTCCACTCTAATGTACAAAATGGAACAAGATGACTTAACTAAGTTGTTAGGGAAACTCTATGAATCTAAGAAGTGTTTTGCCAAGCCAACAGAGGAGTCTGTCAGTTGAGGTATAAGATTGTTTTTCTTCATTGGTTTGACTCATCTATTCTCCGTCGGCAGAACGGACAACAATTATGCTGGAGTACGAGAAGCTCATAGTCTTCTGTGTGAAACATCTGTTAATGAGGAACAGATTTAGGGACAAGTTAGCTTGTGACTTCCTCAAAGAAAACGCAAACTGAGCTCAATGGCTTCTCTATGGCACAGATATTCTGAAGCTACCATTACAAGAGAACTGGTCCTCTTACTTTCAATTGAGCTGTAACCTGGAATAGAGCAGCAAGCATTTCACAGACCACTGCCAATGTTGCTGAAGAGGCACAAACCAATTAATTACTTTTGCAGAAGGAAGGACAAAAATTAGACAGTTTCTGTGTAAGAAAACATGACTGAATTCCAGTATTTCGAAAAGCCATTCCTGAGAGGGGAAGAAGAGGGAGAGGGACTGAACCACAAGCTAACTTAGTTATTGACTGATTTTCCCTGCTAGACCAGGCCAAAAGTCAGAGAGACAGAGCAGAAAGAAGTAAATACAAATCAGCATTCATTGTTCAGCCAAGGTTTGCTCGAGAGGCTCCGACTTGCTGTCAGTGCAACTTCTCAAATTCAGCTACCTCAAAAGTTTTTGGAAGGCAGATGGTCCTCTGTGCATCACACAGCTTAGTTTTTGGTTTTCATTGCCTTCTCTGTCTCTACATCATTCAGGAATTTGTTGAATACATTTTAAAGTATGAGGTTTCAATGATTAGAATTGTTTCAGCCATAGGGCTCTCAGTAGGGGTTTTCTGGTTTTGTGGTGTTTTTTGTTTTTTTTTTTTTCCAAACCTCTCCACAAAAACACTACCTGAAAACATGATGGACACATGGTAATGGAGGCATCTGGTAGCAGGGAACGGTAGTACTGCCACCGCAATGGCTTTGGCCAGCGTTTAATCAGGACGTCCCTCCGGCTCATGGACTGGAGAACAGCACGATTCACAATCACCGGAACAAATTCTGAGCCTCCTTGCTGCAGGAAAGCAGGTTTAGAAAGAACTGCTGTTACCAACTGCAAAGCCCTTTGAGGATTAATAAGATGCTGTAAGAAGCAAAGTGAAATTCGGTAGAAAAAACTAGTACAGAACTGGCCTGAGTCTAGTCCCACCAAACTCAGTCACTTTTATCAATACCTTCAGCGACAGCAGCGTCCAGCCACATCTCTAACTTGGTTTCAGTGAGCTTCCATTATTCATTTTAACACAATTCCTTGTAAATAACACCCATGCCCACAGCCTTTATTAAAACCTCACAGTAACAACTGTTTTATAGGTATACTGCCTAGACACACAAATACGCTGGGGGACAGCCCTGTTGTATCATTGTATGATGATAAAACCAAATTCCAGGAACATTTACTTTAAGATCCTTGTTGTTTTGTGGGTTTTGTTTTTGGGGTTTTTTTTGGTGTTTTTTTGTTTTGTTTTTTTTTTAAGAGAGGAGTTACCTGGCAAATCCCTTTCCCTCTCAGAGGCCATCCCTCTCTTCCAGTCCCCTGCTCTTTATCTCTCTTGTGGTAGTCTTTGTAACACATTCATACCAGAAGAGCAGCATAGAATCTAAGTTAAAATTTTCTATTCATTTCTGTTGGTGACAAGAAAGAAACAACTGGAAGATACAGGTAAGGCTCTTACCTCAAAGCTCAGTTTTGCTGTAAAGGGATCATCATCTTCAATAACATCTGTATTGTCATCAAGCCTCAAACTCTGTGCATCTAGATGCATTTCTTAAGGAAGAAAAAGAGTTCCTATAAAATTAGCTGTCCTCACAGTAGCTAGCACTCACAGAATAAATATGAAAGCATACCAGCAGGACTGGTATCCTTGTTGCTCCAGAGTATTCGCAAACTGCTACAGTGCCTAGATTATTGTAGAAAGTACCAGAGAAGAGCTTGCTGTGATTCACAGTGACTGGGGAAATTTATCATGCTGTAGAACAGCAAAACTGACCACAACCAAGTATGACATCAGCTCTGCCGCCTTTCCCTCTCTGCCCCCTTCTGACAGATGACAAAAAGCAAATGAAGCAACCTATTTAAATTGAATTTTTGAGCAGCTTTAGTCAGAGATTGTGTGTTCTTGTGCATTACTCTGCACCTAGTATTATACGGCCTCCACAGCAACTGGGAGCAGCTCCAGATGCCAAAGCACTACAAAACAGATTCCAATAGGAATGGTTATGAAGAAAGTCCATGCTGGTTTCCCTTGGCTAAGAGAAGGCAGACTGTAAAGCAAGCTGTTATGGGAAGTGAATAACACGCTTCAGATTCTCCCCATTCTTTACAGAAAGCAGTTAAAACAGAAGAGGTAAAGTATGGCATTCCACTGTTAAAAAGAAATATTTCACATGATTAGAAACAAATCGTCCAGATGAAAAAGCTTTATGAAAATATTAGGTTTAGTTAAAACATCACTTTGGTTGTTACACAAACTTGAAAAGGAAATACGATGCAATTGTACTCACGTCAGTCATATGACACAAAGAAAATTTTAAACCTAAGGGGGAAAAAAAAATTAAATTCAAAATTGTTGCTTTTTCCCCCCCCTAAGAAAAGAACTGGAAAACAATTTTAATCAAAAGGATACGGTCACTCATCATCTCTTGCCATTTATTCTCTCTTTTTTTCAATCTTGGAGCTTCAAGATCAATGAGAGCTACGGCTTCTTCATCTGTGATGCCATCTTCCAAATAGAACTCAACCAGATGCAGTACTTCTAAAGGGGTGTGAAAAGAAGGAGCATTTGACCTGCAAGAACTCAGAAAATGCCTCCTAGAAGATACTGTGTCCCTTAAGAAATGAACACCCTCTGGCTTCTATGACGGTGGTGTTCTGCCCACATGTTCTCATGAAGCAAGTTAAATAAAATAAAATTAAAAACAAACCAAAAACCCCCTCAACTTCTCCAAGGATTGCATCCGTGTTAACAAAACACTTTATGCATTCAGTGTCTCATAATAAAGCGATGCTCTACTGCTGCTGCTACCTTGCAATGAAATCCAACAATCCCTGGGACAAGAGGCAGCCACTTAGTCAAATCTAACAACATTAAAAAGAAAGATTTGTTTGTCCAAGTAACATTGCAGGGAGAACAAATTAAGTACTAACCTACTCTGTTCAGTTAACATTTATCTACTTGAAAAGCACAACCAAGTGTGATATTCCAACCCACCATAGGAGGAAGCAGAGAAGACGAAAGGTTGTCTGCAGTTAATGCAGACGTTCCCCAAGTTATTTAGCAAAGGGTTGTTGGTAGAGCACCTGTAACACAAGGGCACCAGCTCCTGCAAAGACACGTACACAGCGCAGTAATCGTAAACAGATCAGCACATCCTGAACTCTTTCTTTTCAATTAAATACAGGCTCCCTAGGTTTACACCACTGATATTACATCAGCGCTAATCTGAAGAAATACTGCTGTGAAATCAGATCCTTTGACATCAGAAAATGCTTTCCCTTTTTAATAAAACAGCAAGTTCTCACATTAAAAATAGCTGTCTTCACCAATCTAACAATTAAGTTTTCACCTTGCCTTTGCAGTAACAGAAGCAGAATTCTTTATCAACTACTCAGTGACAAAAAAGTTGAAGAGAAGGTTACCAAAGCAAAGTTTTTTGCTCTAAGGTTTGGTCAAATTTAAGTTGTCCAATTATTTCATCTCTCTTCAAGAGCACAGTTATTTTAGGCAGTTCTTAAGACTGGGTTTCTATTATTTCAGGTGGCCAGGTGCACTTGGACAATGCAATTTATTTTTAGTGAGTACTCCATGAGACATGGCTTTATAGAACACTGCAGAAAGTCAGACTTCAGTTAAAGAAGAAAAGGTGTTAAAATAAGACTTAAGGAAGGAAGGTCATGCAAGGGATAGGGGGAGGAGGGAAGGAGTGTTAGGAGTGGGACAAATGAAAGTGACCTCCAGCTGGACAACGAGACAAAGACTGTTGAGTAATTGCATGTGGATCGGAGAGAAAAAGGCTGGAAAGAATTAACAGGCAGAGGAAGGTAGATGCAAGACAGGAGAGGGAGGATGGAAGCTGCCCATGAAGAAAGGACTGATTTTAATTTGTTCTCAGGAGCAAAAGGAAGTCTGACCTGAAGAATAACAATAAAAGGCCTGTGTTTCCAGCAGAAATATATTTTTATCACAGAGCTACGCGTAATATATTTCAGCTATTTTGTGCACAGAGCAACTCAGATTCTTGGATTAGGCCACATATTAATGATTAACATGAAACACATCACAACTTACTTCGCTGTCATGGAACGGCTTGGATCGGATTGTCAGGCTGCCCAGCTCAATTGATTTCTGGAACCTAGCTGGGATCTGCAGTCCCTGTAATTTGTCATAAGCATGACGAGCCAGTTTATACGCACCAAGAGCTTTACTCTGTTTTGCCAGGGCAAACAGTGTATTGCTATAATTTAATTAAGGAGTAAAAATACATATGGCATTTAGGAAGAACTGCAATACTCCTTCTAATCAGAGAAGTTGGGCAATGAAGCACATCCAACACTGGTACTTTAAACAGGCTTTAACAAGAGAAATCTATTTACGTACTCCATTTAAAAACCAAGTGTGAAAGGATCATCAAAATGTCTGTGCGCAATTATTAGCAAGGTAAGGAACTGACCGTACATAAACATTGCTTTGGTTAAATATTCTAACTTAATTTACAAAATTTCAGTAATTTTAGAGTGAATGGATTTTCCCCCAGCCAAAAAACCCAAAACTAAACCAACCAAACAAAAAAAATCTTACAACACTAGCAACCCACTGACACCAACTAAATACACATGATCTTATTGGCAATAAAGCATATGGTCTGTGTCACTGATCACGGGTTGTCTTTCCCTTTCATCAG
Source organism: Sagittarius serpentarius (assembly GCA_034782735.1). Taxonomy (NCBI): domain Eukaryota; kingdom Metazoa; phylum Chordata; class Aves; order Accipitriformes; family Sagittariidae; genus Sagittarius; species Sagittarius serpentarius. Next base: position 24,497,487 of record JAVKLA010000036.1, on the reverse strand, counting down.
TGTATAACAGTAACTGCTGTTTAGAAAGCTACTGATCACAAGACACTTTATGAAAGACTTTATGAAAGATTATACATTTAGAAGTGAGGAAGTTATGAAAAAGGAAAGCTAACATCCCATCCAAAGCCATAAATGAAGTGAAAACAAGAAAATCAGGCAAGAACACTGTGGCATCCAGTGACCCTTCTTGCTATCTTTTACAGACAGGTGCATTTCCACAGGGTTTACACAGACCGTTTATGAAGTACTCTCCAAAGATGCAATATGCACTAACAAAGCTGTGCAAATGTTAGCCTGACAGACACTACACAGCTCTACCAGCCTCATGTGAAGCAAAAGCTCCTGGTTTTTTTCCCCCCTCCTGTCTCAGTTCAGTCTCCTTGCAAAAACACTGTCAAGATTCAGAGCCAACATCCTGTTCCAGTGACTGGTATCCTAGAACTTGCTTCTCTGACAAAGGTGATACACCAGACTGGGTGAGTGGTTTTGAGAATTACATGTTAGTTGATTTGTACAGTTCTCCAAAACTACTAAAAAAAAAAAAAAAAGAGGTAGCGCAGTTAAACACACAATGGCACACAATGTTTTGAAGATGCCGATTATTTCCTTAGGGACAAATGTCAGTTTCTATTAACTAAAACCAACAGCTGAAACTGAAGATACCCTACAGAAGATAGCTGCCTTATGGATCAACATCAATTATTTCTTTCATGTATCTCACAAGGTAACTTCTAGATTTTATACTGTATTGGAAGGATACACTTTTGAGATCCCCAAAGGAGTCTCCTTTGTTAAGCTGTGAAGCAGAAACCTGGAAATATTGAAGAGGGTTTCAGGCAAGTGGAAACTGAAAGGCTCCTCCTGCAGTATTAAAAATACAGACACATACTTCTAAATTGAAAAACCAACAACTCGTATCGCTAAGCATCACAGCACTAGGCATCTAAAGTACTGTGTTTCTTTCATACAGTCGCAAAAAGAAGAGGTGCTGACAGAACATAGCAAATGGATTTTGCATGTCTTTATCACCAAACCTCATGCCTGCTACATGCAGAAACAGCGAGAAAGTGATCCATGTACCTAAAACAGAATCTTTAACAAACTATTTAAAAATGAGGATAGACTGGCCAGCAATAGTGTAGAGTCTCCACCACTGTAAGGTCTGGAACAGTCTGACCAGCAAAGACCTGCATAGCACAGTCTTCTTTTGGGCGAGGGCACAGATCAAGGGTTCTCAAATGTGTTACAAAAGGTATTTTCACGAACAGTGGCAGCAACATTGCTACAATTGCTGGAAGTAGCAGGAGCTCCTCACTCATGACTGCTTACCATTTTGGAGTAGTTTGCACACATTACTACTGTTACACATACCACGCCTTGGGAATCCCTAAAATAGGGTGCCTTTTTCTCTTCAATCTTGTTTTCCCGTGATTAAAGGAAAAGCCGACTGCAGCCTGTGTGGGACCAGAGGCTTGGGTCACTGTGGAACTAAACTGATACAACCAGCAAAAAAACATCTGGGGGTGGGAAGTCAGTCATTGTCATACCATCTACTCACACTGAGACAAGCACAGTTCTGCTAAAACTGGACTGCAGTTTTTAGGAACTAAGACAACAGACGTTCTTGTACAGTACAGCAGAAGGCTGTATAATAAAATAAAATAAAGTTAAAGAAATAAAGTTACTATACAGTATCATTAATCTACACTCAACATTTAATTGCCTGAAAAGTCATTAATTATTCCTAGTTATTTCTGGACTCCCTAAAGAAAAATGCTCAGGAAGCGTAAGTACACAACTTCTTAAGTGAGTATCTTACAGTATATCTTTGAATAGAGTGATAGACATGGTAAACTTCTGCCAAATGCTGGAAGTGATGAAACTTCTGTAACATTTCAGTCTTCCGTTGTTCATTCTCTGCAGGAGGCAAAGGCATTAGTGTAAGTCTCCAAGATGAGTCTATGAGATTCAGCTGGAGGAAAACAGCATCTTACGAGTTTAGCGCCAGCAATTCCAAAAGAGGTATGTACCAGGTCAAGTGTGTCCCATCTATCTGTGCAAACCACACATTATACAGACTTGCCATTTTTCTGAGGAAAAGTCTGGTCTAAAACAAGCATGGTAAAACACAAAACAGTTGAGGCAATAGTTTTAACACAGCTAAACACTATAGCTTAATTAAAGGTAGAAAATAGTAGGCGTGCATCACTGGAAGCCTCATGCATAACTTCAGAGCTTACGAATAAAATTAGTTTTGAAACATTTGTTTCATAAATACTAAATACACTACTAAGCCCTTTGGAAAAATTTGCATCTCTAAAATACCTGAGGGGTAACAGACAGCAGCACTATTATGCATCAGCTGAACAAAAAAAATAAAGTACTTATAGCACCAGGCAAAAGGCAGTATCATCAATCTTCTGTATTCATTATTACTAAATTACACCTATTAACTCCTGACTCCACCTCTCTCCCAGTGAAATACATTCAGAAGACAATAGCTAATGAACAATCAGTTCTATCTCTGTTGGCACAAATAATTTGTAAAGTACCTCTCCAACCTATGTTCAAATACTAGATGTATCTTACACTCCAAGATCATCTTTTATTTACTGGTACGTTAACCCTCCAATCGCTTCTCTAGTTAATGTGCGTTGTGGGAAGGTACATGAGGACGCATGGTCCCAGCAGAAACGATTTTGATTCTAGTCAGATTTCAAAAGGAGGCCTACGCATGCTGACATTGCTGTTTTGCTTATTTGTTTTAAATAAGCACATGGGAAAAGCAGGGGATCTACAAAAATAGCACAAGCCAGAGTTATGCACAGCATTAAAAAACCAAAACAAAGCCACACAACAGTGACGTAGTTGCAGCAATGCTATCACAATTCAGTAATTGTTCTTCTACATGCACAAGAAGGTAACAAATATAAGCTTCCTTTCAGTTACTTACCTTGGGCTATATCTAAACACTGCATGGAAAGTATCCAGTAATAATAGGCTGCATCGTTAAATCGGCTTTCAACCACAGCATTGTGCGTTAGCTGCTCCAGCACTCTTACAGCTTCACTCTGCCTGCCAGCCTTGTGAAATGCTACAAAGAAGGCCAAAACAAAGAGGATTTTACAGTGCGATCATATCAATTAACTGAAATTAGTGTTTTTAAATTAAGAGCAGTCTATTCAGCCAATATCAAATAGCCTATCCAGGGCAGGATAAAAAGGATTATACACTGCTATTTTTCTCCTTGAAAGCAGCAACACTAACAGAACATGGAAAGCATCTGTAGGTATTTTGTAGCTTTTGCACTGTCTCAGCAGCTCTTGAGCTTACAGATTTTGTACAACACTGGTTGCTTTTTTTAAATATAGAAAAGAGGAAAAATGCTACAATGATTAGATCTCTATACAAACAATGGCAATCTCTAAACACAGCAAATCACAGCTTCATTCAAAACTATAATAAATTAATGTTTGAAGTTAGTGCTCTGGTTTGTAACACTGAATATTTTGAAAGAGTACAGCATTTACTGTATCATTCTATCATTTATTAACAGCACTTCTTTATTTGATGCTCAGAAGGCAGTGTAATGTAAGATCCTGAATTCTTACTTGATAAACATGCATTTGGCAAACAGAGTCTTCCTACAGGGTAATGGGGATTGGGGGGGGAGGGGGCACCAACCCCCCAAAAACCCAACCCCACAGCACAGTGGCCTCCTGACTTAGCTAGCTCAGATATAACCAAATTCTCACATAGCTACACAATGATCTCTAGCTCACCCAATTCTGGGACATTTATATTTGCTGAGCCACAGCAGAACAGAGCTTTGCAGAACAAACTGGGAACTATACCTATATTCACAGTGTTCTATGCGCAAACTACCTAACTGCCCTAAAACCAGGTGCCGAGCTGCACAAACTAGTTTTATGTGGAGACAGATCATGTCTGGCATGTTCACTAGCTTGGCCCTTATAAGCAAATGCAATTACACACTCAGATCTGAGCTGGCTCTGGAAACAGCAGATGCAACAGTCACATGGAGCTGCACCTGAGAAAAGTAACTACACTGAAAACACGTTGGCTCCACAAGGCGCTTGTTTCAACATCTCCTTGTCCCTGGAACGGTTTATGAATTAAATTTTGAAGCCTGTCCACATGATGGAAGGTTGACAGTTGTCTTTAAAGGTAATTTTATAAGCCTAACAAAATACATGTAAATTCTTAAAGAAACAAGAAAATTTTACTTGTACAAACACCACGTTACCTAAAGATAAGGAAAAACTATGCTTTCCACTCAGGTTTGCACGGTGGCTGCCATATTTTGAATTCTACTGTGATAAAAATATTAATACAGACAGTTCAGCTTATATGCCAAATACTATTGCCACGTGCCACACACAGATATATGATGAGATGGAAAATCTGGACCTGTATTTAGATGCCATCATTTTTGACAGATCCATCACATTTTCTTAGCAAATAAGGAGACCTCCAGCTACTTTAAGACCATCATGAAAACACAGGTTCTATTTGGTTTTGAGTCCCACCGATAAGAAATTCTCCAGGGCAGAGACCACATATTCTGTATTGGAAAAGTATGGAGTAAATTTTGAGTGACCAGTGATCTGTCAGTGACATTCTTACCCTTTTGGGCTTCTTCAAATCTATCATTCTCTGCTAGCCACTGAGCATAAGGGACATAGACATCATCTTTGAATTCAGGATGCTTTTCACTCAAAGCAAATGCCTGAGGTAAATAAAAAAAAATCATTTTTAGAATACTGCATGGTTTAAACAGTTAAGGGGTTTAGAATATTCCATGGGTTCAATCCTTTAGCTCTAAGTAAATTCACAATAAAAATACATACACAGAATAGAGAGTGCAATGCATATTTCCTCCAGTATGAAACTAATGTATTTTAAAATAAAAAAGCAACCAACAACAAAAGAAAAGAAGCTAAGCATAGCAACAGTCTGGTTATTGAATCAGGGAAACTTGAAAGTGATTATCTTGGAAATTCAGTAAATTTCACATAAAGAGACAAAAAATATTTTTATTTTTACTGAATACATCTTTTAAAGAAACTGAAGTAACACTGTAAATGCAGTTTAGATTCACTTTCTAAACTCACTAACTAGTCAAAGGACTAAGTCTACAATTTTCCAAAGCACTGATATAATTGGGGGAGGGAGCCTGTCAATTCCAGCAGCACTTTGAAAACACTTCCTTAAGAAACTACATCTATCAAAAACTTCATGTGAAGAAACAAGAACAAAATTAATGGTGACCCCAGCTGTGAAGTGGGTGGTACTGGCAGATCCATGGTTTTATGGAAAGACCCAGTGAAGTCAGAACTTTACCTAATCAAAAGCATAAATCCAGTTATAGAGTGGGGTCCACACTTAGCACGGCACACATTCATCAGATCTAAATCATATGTATGGTGTTCTTACTCAGGAATTATAAATAATTGTAAGCAAATTATAAATAATACAGTACAAAGCAGAAATCTCCCGCGATGTAATTACCACTTATTCTTTCTGACAGACTAGAAGCATCCTATGGATTACCATGGGAAGTGGGCAACTGTAACTCAACAGGCAAAAAAGGTGCTCAGAAGTGAGACCGAGAAATATTCAGCCAGGAAACAAAAAACCACCAAACCCAAACCAACCAACCAAAAAAACACCACCAAACACTGAACATACAAAATTAACTTAAATACTCTGAATCACATTCTACAGAAGCCTTCCTCCCTGCCTCTCCCTTCACTACAGTGGTGGGGGAGCCAGATATTTGTCTCCCTTTCTTGCAACCAGAGACAGTAAGAAGTAGTGGTTTTAAACACAGACATCAAGGGCACGCTTACTTCTTCCCAGCGACGAGTCTCCACGTGGAGATGGACCAATGCTTTCAGGTCACCAACCTTCATGTAGGTTTCTGCTGCATAGCCAGGGTTATCAAGTTTCTTAAAATAGAAGGCACATTTTGACAAAGGCTCACGCTCAGCTTTATCCAGTTTTCGAGCAATTTCAATTAACCTACACCCAGTAAAAAGAAGCCAGATATTTCAGATTCTGCCTTGTTTTGCCTTTTTGTTTAATTATTGTAATAACTTCACCTTTCACCAGTTATTTTTAAATAAATATCATAATAGTAGTATCTTACAACACTGTTTAAACAGTTTTCAGCAAACATTCCAAATTCTTCTTTTTCCTTTTAACTCAAACCCCATTCCTTCAATCTTTACTCATACATGCAATTCCGTATCTCAGACTCTTTGCACAGTCATGAAGACAGAGGGAGAGAGTAGGTCCTAAATGACTAAGTGACATGGGACATACTTCCTTAACCCTGACCTGAACAAAAGACTCCTGAATAAACGTTACTCCATTTACCACACAGCAAAACTGAGGCACGGGAAGGCTGAGTGACCTGTCCAAGATCTTATGGCAACTCAGCGAATGACCCAAAGTGTCACCTACTGCAAATCAAGGAGAACTTGACCAGTCAGAGAAGCAGCCCCAGAATTTCTAGGGATTCTGTGCTCCAGTTGTCTTCGCTACCCACTAGATGGTTATCCTTAACAGCTTAAACCAACAGAAATAGGCTATCACATACAAGCGCTGCTGTGATTACTCTGAAAAGCTTAAGGCATGCATATTTTAGAAGACAGTCTCATACTACAGATGAACCCATTCATACTCCTTGCTGTTGTAATGCATTTGTTTTCGTAACATATTTATGTCCCTACCCTCTAAACATACATAACTTTTAAAACATTGTTAATTGTAGAGGTGCTTCAAATGCTCAATTTGATATAAACAAAGGCACGTATCAAACAAGTTTTGTCTTATTTTAAAATTATGCAGAATTCATAATAACTCATTCAAGTTTTTATTATATATTATCTCTGAGATGGAACTAAAACCTACATATCAACCCAGCCATGGTCCCCACTGATTTCTATGGCCTTCATGTGCTCGCCTGCAGACAGGTACATCTCCACTGCTGCTTTTGGTTCATTGATATTCTTGGCCCAATCTGCTTGTTTTTTTATTAGCATCTTTGTGTCTTTGGGGTCTCCAGATCCCAGAAAATCCTGAAATAGCGCAATACAAAATTTTGCATTACCTTCTGGTCACAGACACTGTTACAGTCCAAATTCTAAAATACGTAAAGACTTTTTTAATGAACGTTGTTATGCCTCCTAAGAAAAGAAATACTGCAAAGCAACACGAACTGATCCAGCCTTCAGCAACTAATCATCAAGGCCCAATGTTTGGTAGGAAACAACAGCAAGTTTACCATTTAGATAGTTTTCAATTAAAAAAAAAAAAGTAGGAGATTCTGGGAGGGTCAAGATGAGGACAATGCAGATACCTCAGAGGTAATAAATATGTCCCCACTTGACTTCTTGGGAAGCTTGCTCACTGTTGATCCTGTTTAAGTGGATAAAAATTATGATTTCTGAATGCTTTTCAAGAACATGCCTTTCCAAAACAAAATAGTACTAATTTCAAAAACTGTAATAGATCAATTCCAAGTTTCACATTTTCTCTTGCAAGGCAGGAAGGTACAGTTTCATTCTCAAAGATGACCCAGCCCCACCCCATGCTTAGGTAATAGTATACCCACTTAACCATATGTTAGCATCAGGATGCCTAGCCACAAATCAATTAAAGGCTGAAATTCCGTTTTCTGCAAAGACACTTGATAATTATATCACAATCTATCACAGAAGTTTTTATAAGGATGGAATGACAGCTGCTCAAAAGTGAGTGACTCTGAACTGGTTAGACTTCTGCAAGGAATGCAAACACCAAGCCTGGATGCTGTGATGATGACCATTTTGGGAATATTTCTACTAGTTTGTTCAGCTTCTTCTGCCAGTACCAAAGCCCTGGCACCATATGGTTCACATCTGTTGACATCACACACCAGGGGGAAAAAAAGTAAAAAAAGAAAGAGTACTTCAAAACCAGAAGATCAATTAAGGGCAGTTTTGTCTGCTAACAGAACAGGCTACTGTCCATTAAAACAGCTTCTATCAAATGAAAAATTAAAACAGAGGAGAAATGGAAAGGTGAGAAGAGAGAGGAAAATTACCTTATCCTCTGTGTTTCTGGTAAATTCTGATTCAGGTTTAAAAAAAAAAAAAACAACAACAAAAGAAAACAACAAGCTAGCAAAAAACACCCACAAAAAGCACCCACACATCTAGCAGTTTTCCTGATGCAGCCAGGCGACAGGTACAGAACTATACGCCATCTCTACGTCAGCTCTGAAATGAGCTCCACGTAGGATTTTGCTCTAGCATTATCTACTGCAACACAACCCTGACTCAAGTGAATAACTATAAAGATGTCAGGATAGTCTTTGAATATGAAGTGAAGAATCAAGTTGAACAGTATCTTTGACACAACTTGTTTGCCAGCGTAGGTCACCAAAATAAGTCCAAAATCAAAAGCTCAGCTTCTCACAGTACAAAGAGTTTTTTGTGAGTTCTCAGTAATTTGTGATCTGGTACTGACTGCAGTAACAAGCCTATGACCAGATATCAAAGGACTTCCTGACCCCTGCCTCCAGTCTGGACTCTCTAGCCAGAGCTAATCAAAGTCAAGCACAAGAAATCAGATTCTGCAAGGGTCCCTTTGCATAATTCTGGCAGCATTAAAACAACAGCAGCAGCAGCAGCAACAACAAAACCCAGCACAAAACCACCCCACACCCCCACCACATATCTTTCCTTGGAAAAATAACTGGCAAACAAGGGGGGTTTACATATTCCTCCATGTGCACTCCCTGCACAGAAAGCTTCCTTCATATGCTATGAAGTACCTTTAATTTCCTCTGCACGGAGTTACTCTCAAGGATAGGAGACAAGACCTTTTGCTCTCTGCTAGTTAAATATAGACATGACTATGGCCAAGAATTAAAAGATTCTTATGAAGACTTATGGGAAAATTTTCATCTATGAATTACATTTATGTTCCAAGAGGAGCCAAAACACTAAAGCTAACAAAGACTCATCAGCCAAAAATAGTGGAAGTCAGACTTACATCAGCAAAGCCCCAAAGTATTTATATTAAGCTCTTGAAAGAAAAAGACCTCTCTGTAGCACAGTTTGTGGAATCTATGCTAAAACAGTTTATATGCACGTCATGGTAAAGTCTTTGTCCTGTATTGGGCAGAACAAGGCTCTGACGAGTGATGAATGAGGCTAAACAGCACATGCATTCTCAGGGATTTTGATAAGAAAACACCACAGAAGACTTAAAAGCCAAGTAATGCTTTCTTATCACCATATAAAAACATCACTTTTTAAAACCATATTCAATTTATTTCTACATGGAAACAGAGTTTAAAAAAAAAAGCCAAGACACATTGAATCTCTGGAAGAAAATTCTCTAGTAAACAAAAATACGCTTGGTTAGCATATTATACTCTAAAATACATTAATATAGAACTAACATACCTATTTAAGTTCAAACTCTGAAAGAAAGATATTTTAATTATAATGCAGAAGTGAATTAAATGCATGGTGTGCTCACCTCCACTTTGCATGTGTACTACCTTATTATCTTTGGAAAACAAAAAATAAAAAAGGGACTCTTGAGCGAGATAATGGGGAAGAAAGTCATAAAAGTGACATTTTTAGGTTTTTTTTAAAAAGGAAAGTTACTATGGATAATACTATATAATCACAATGAAAGAGTCGCCTTTGATGGTGTCCAACAAGAAAGTCCACTGAAAAGCCATGAATTCCACGGACACATCTGAGACTACACAAAACAATCTGCTACCTCAGCAGAAGACTGAAGAAAAAGACTACCATTATATCTAGACACAGAAGATGGCTGTTTCCCCCCCCCTTATAAGCCAAATGAACTTCAACCAACTAATTGAGAAAAAGTTGGAATTCAAAGCCCGCATTTCATCCAATCCTTTTGTAGGATCATACTTTGAAAACAGTTACAGGTACATTAATATTTCTGCATTTAAATATTCAGTTGCAAACTATTACCTTTGCATAGTCAAACATGCGTAAATCAGAGTACATATCAAGAGCTAGGTTTTCATGTCCACTCTTTTTGTACAACTTCGCTGCCTCATGGAATTTTCCCTGGTAGGCATAAACATCTGCTAGGAAGAGTTCACTGTTGTTCTCTCCATGCTTCTTCCGCTCCTGGGGGAAAAAAAGCAGAGAGAGGTATAGAAAATATCCTAGAGGATCAGGACCTAGGTGAGAAACAGCCATTGAAGAATCAGATTGTCAGGCTTAGATTTTAACTGTTAATAAAAACCTGTAACGGGATATCGTAATTATGCCTCTCCTACATTTCTGGTGAATTTATAATTAAAGGATTAAATCTCTTCTTAATTAAAATTACGAAGAGCAAAATTAAATGTCACTATACAAACCAAAGTAATGAAAACTCGTTTCTCTGGGTTTCACACAGGAACACACACTATGATTATGCTATGCTATTTTAAAAGAGACATCTGATGGGTTTCTTATTTTCTCCTGTACAAACTCACTAGCATATAATTTGGCTAAATTAACAATATGTGCGAGTGCGATGACAAACATGAAAATAATTACTAGCAATAAGCAGACTCAAAAAGTACGTTAACTTGTCTCTGAATAAAAAACGTTGTCACCACCACTGTCCCCACATGCAAGAGTTCCTGATTTCAGGTAGGCAGCAGTTGCTTCCAGCCCACTTCATAAGGAAATATATAGATGTGAACAGAATTTAAAGAAAACTGCACGAAAGGGGGAAACGCATTCCACGAGCATACAAATTCAGTCTCTTCTGCCAAAGGAGACTCCGCCATCACTCCTTCTGGTCACACTTATTGACTAGGCTGACACTGGACTGGCGCTGAAAGTTCCTTTTAAAGACTTGGTTAAAAGAATAATCAGAGGAGTTATTACACCGTTTTTAAAGACTTCACAGAATCTTGCCAGATACAGAGATCTGGCAGTTACATTTCCTGCTGTCATCAATTAGAAAAAAAAATGTGTCATTGCTGAGAGAAAACCATCATATTAATGGAACACGTGTGCTTAGTTACACCCTTAAAAGCCTTAAAAGGAATCTGATACACCACAAGCAAGAGTTAACAATGATGTAGAACTCTTACTTCAGAAGAAGCATTTTCAAGAAGTCTGAAAGTAAGTTTATGCCTATTTACGAAGGGAATCTTTCTCATTAAACAGAATATAACATGACAATTCCAGAATATCCTCAATAGATGCAGATCTGGAGAAGCATATGTGGATTGCTGGGCTGCATCAAAAGCAGAGTGGCCAGCAGGTCGAGGGAAGTGATTCTGCCCCTCTACTCTGCTCTGGTGAGACCCCACCTGGAGTGCTGTGTCCA